>VXBZ01000540.1:37410-52452 GCA_013399135.1 Heliornis fulica
GTCACGTTCAGAACTGTGCTGATGCTTTGCAAATCACTAGGGAATGGATGCAATATCTGCAAATATCTGCAATCAGGGATTTTTTAATAAAATTAGCTACTCCAGATGATTTTTCTACAAATGAGCCTAGTATCCTCTTCCCTCACTGAAAAATGCAGAATATCTGCACAACTGCAATACATGGTAGCTGTTTTTTTTTTTTAATTGTCATGGGCATGGGCCTATATATTTGATATAAAGTAATTTATCAGTATGCAAAATTAAATATAATTTCCAAATTGCAATGTCTTTTTTTATTATTTTTGCACTCTCTGAATGCTCACATTTAGAGGTAGCCCATCAAAGCACCATATTTTTCTGGCTTAATGGTCTAAAAGAAAAGGAAGGAAATGTTAGGATCAGTTAAATGGCTGAAGCAACTTTCTTGCAATGATCTACAGTAATTTGTCTAACAACAGAGGTTGAAAAATGCAGACATAAAAGGCATGTTTCTGCTATGATATACAGGTACCTACATCATAATCACAAAGAAGTGGTTCTGAGAGAATTCAAATGACAATTCTTCAAGATTACATTGGCAAAGAAATTAACTTCTAGGCTTTTTCTTTAATTGAGTAAAGTCATCTCTTGAGAATCAGAAATATACAACTAAAATAGGAATCATAAATCAGCACTTACACTGCAATATGCAATCAATTTCTCTTTTTTGAATTATGCATGAATGTACTATAGGAGCATATCAATTAGAGGACAATAACTCTTCATGAATTTCTACAATACTTTCCTTCCCCATAAAGCTACACTATGCAGAAAAAAGTAAGTCTGTATCTGAGCAAAGAACAAAACCTTTTTTTTTTCAAAATCTGGCTACTAATGTCCACTAAAAGTATCCTGGCAATTGATACTATGATAAAGATTGGAGTAAATTGAAGTACTTTAAAACAGTGCACATTTTATATATATATAAAATTTTATCTCTGTATGAACAGTCTGACTTTTTTCATTCATAGTAAATGATACTCATAAAAAGTCACCACAATATTTACAGGATTTAAACAATTTTACATTCTCACTTTTAATTAAATATGCTGTCAATACCAATTTTCTGTCATTTTGGACCCCTCAAAGTGAGGAAGTGTTCTGGGATATAAAAGCAAGTAAAGGTAAAAAAAGCAAGAGAAAGAAGTACAGGTGTCTCTAGATGATACTGCTGTTTGCATTCCTGCTGTATTTTCACCCGTGAACAAGAAAATTGTGTTTCATTGGTATACTGGGTGGGATGGAAGTATATTCTTCCAGGTGAAAGAGCCACGGTATCTCATAATAACAATGGGTCCAAGTTATCACAGAGTTCTGGAAGGTCAGTCTCATCTCTTAGCAGACAGTTGACACAAGTTATTTACAATGACTGGTCAGTCAACCAATCCACCTTTGTCTGCCAGGCAGACATCTAAGCTTGTGGCCTAAAACAAAGAAGCTTATGAATAAGGTTACTCAAAAGGCTTCTGAAAGCCCCATCAAGATAAGCTCGTAGTGTCATGTGGCGTGAAAGATGGAGTACTTCCAAATCACTGACTGGTCTGTTCAGGAGATCGTCCTATAAGCCAATGGAGTCCAAGTGCTACATTCACAGCAGAAGGTAGGATGGTAAAACACATGCAGATGGGATTTTACAAGTATTTAAATGGAAACCCTTTACATACATGATTCTAAAGAATCTACTTGCAACCAAAGGTATCCTCAGAATGTAATTTCATCTTTGCATTTCCCTGCCTTCCATTTTCTCAACTGACAGGAAAACTATGTGCGAATGCCACAAACCTGAGTGAACAGCTAACTTGTGTTGTAACTAATGCAGAGGTATGCCCGTTTCCACTATGCACAGATTAGGCGTTGTGTCTACACACATAACAGATGAAACAAACAAAAATATTTCAGAATAAGCTTTTATGTTTCTCATCATTTTCAGAGAGTGAAAAGTCCACAGAGACTCCCACTGGCTTTGTAAGAATTTGGATTAGATTGTTTGCACCACAATACTAACACAGCAAACCCTTTTTCAGAAGTCTATCTAAAAAAGCCAGTGGCATGTTTTAAATTATGAATGTCTCGAACAAAAATATATCTTGGAAGCAATCTCATTATCAAGCAAAATATTACACAAAATGCCTGGCAAAAAGCCTTTATTTTATACGTGCCCACAGTCTTTCTTGTAGCAGTTCCTAGCTTTTGATGGGACAGAGCAACAACTGTATTTCCACTATCTCAAAGCATCACCTGATAAACAGACATTTCATTAACTTTCCTTGTTTATAATTGGGATTTATTCATTACACTTCAGATAGCAACAGCCTCAGGTTTGTGACAATCAGGTTTTCAAAATTATTCATAAACATAGCTCTGCCTCTACCCTGGATATCCCATTTTATCTTTCAGAGAGGACACATCAAAAGTTTTATTGGAAGAAATATATATGACTACATCTGTCATAATAAATAAATACTAAATGTTCCGGATTTTTCAAAGGGTTGGCTTTTCTTTTGTCTATCTTTCCTCCAGGGATTTCTCCAGTGTAGGATCTTAGAGTTTGAGTAATTAGCAGAATGTCGCATTTCATTAAATAATAAAACAAACCTTAGAAACTTCAAAGGAAAACAAATCTAATGGCATTTCTCTGAAATTTGGCACTGGGGGAAGGAAATTTAAAAAAAAAAAAAAAAAGAAAAGTCTTTCTTCTTAAGATTAAAACTCGCAACAAGTGAGACAAATAAGTGGCATCCTTCCTCAACAATGTCCTCTCTGACATGCATCCTTTAGAGGGAAGCACTGTCAGCATTGAGCTGCTAAACAGTTAATCTTCAGCAACTCCACTAAAGAGCACTAGTGGCAGGCTGCCCATCATTCTTTTAGACAGAGCCTGTCAGAGAAAGTAGGGCAGCTTGTCCAGTCCAGCAGTCAACTGATTACTAGCGAGCTCAATGGGGCTGCCCGCCAACCCCTGAGACCGCTGCCAGCCCCTTGGGTATTCCACGGCCAGGATCCAGTGTGGCTTACTTTGCCAGAATCACATGATGTCAGTGCTGTTTTCTCCTGACCAGAATAACCAGTCATTCAGGTTGCTTGGAATGGCATGCAAGCAAATGGCATGAGCTCAGCAGGGCTCATGCTGCACTGGCTTCCAGGTGCTGGAGGCAGAGGAAGGCACGGTGCACCTCTGCAACACATTTTCCTGTGGTCAGAGGGGTGTCCCTTTGGGAAGCATGACACAGCTATGCAAAAACTGCTACAGCAATCGCACTGACCAAGCCCCACTCTGAAAAGTGTATTTCTAAGTATCTTTTTAAGAGATGACATCAGATCACTGGCTCTGGTTGAACTGAACAGAAACCAGGGAGATATTTACAGCTACCTGTATGGAACAGAAATGAAACTTCTAAAATGTGTTAGAAGAGAATGTATATTCACTTAACCTGTAAGGGAATCTGGAATTGAAAAAAAAAATAATGAAACTGATGTCCAAGGTTTGCATAGATGCAACCCAACACACAGACTTGTCCAATGTAACCCAACATACTCAACAGCACACATCACACTGTAGATACTCTAAGCATTTGCAAAGTGAAATACGGAGGTAATGAATAAAGATCTAGGCTTCTTCTCCATTTTAAGTTCGTCAATAACACTCCCCAACAAGGCATCTGTGCTGGTGCAGCACATTTCTGAACCCAGTCTTTGCCTGGCTAAGTACAGCTAAATCAGGCAACCCTTTTCCTGCAGGGCGCAGGTGTCATTGTGGAAGTAGAGTCCTTTGGACCTTGTGGAGAATAATCAGTAAGAAGAAGTTAAAAAATGAAGAAAGGAAAAGAGACTGAAGAGTATCTTCAGCATCCCTGTACCTGAAGAAAAAGTGATGGAGCTACCATTTTTCTCCACCTTTGTCTGCAAAGGTCAACTCTTTCACATAAGCTGCAGTGCAGGGCAGATGTTTATATCACAAAAGAAACATACAGAGAAATGGTTGATTTAACAGTCGGTCTTTAGGTGCCAGAGTAATTCTCACAAAGTCAAATGCTACTACTGCCTCTGACCACTGCTAGGTAGTATCTCAGTGTCAGATGCAAAAGAGGCAGTGATGCAAGACACAGACCAGTGTGAGTATAGTAGAAAAATTGGCTTTAAACCCTGAGCTAGAGCCTCAGGCCCAACACAGCTGCCCAGAATAGTTTAGGAAGCCAGGAATTCTCACAACACAGACGCAGAGTTGGGAGAAAAAAATAAATCTCTGGCTGACAAAGAAAGCATTACAGGATGGACGGGTGACAAAAGCAGATGGGGTTGAAATGCAGCCCCAAAACCCTTTGGCTCAATTGCTTGTGCCTGTAGATGTGTGCCAGTGTCTGTCTGCAAAAATGCAGGGGCTCCTTTTCACTTAGAGGACAACTGCCAACTTCCAAAGTCAATATAACAGCCAGTAACTTCTTGTCTTTCGATTTTCCCTTGTTCACCCCAGTGTGTAACTCCTTTCTGGAAATATGAATTGGAGTTAAATCACACATAACTTTAAATCTCAGCCAATTATCAGCAGAAGCATAGCACTCTGAAATAACAACAGGTGTGTGTTTCTCAGATTTCTTCAGCATCAGTAACATCGTCCTCCCCTCCAGAATTTGAGACTTTCGACAAGTGTCTCCTCTGTCTCTTCCCCAGTGTAAGGGGAAAGGGTGTAAGGTTGCACCTATGGCAACCATTTCTATTAACCTAAAAAAGCAGCTACAACTGTGAAAGGAAAATAATCTGTCAAATTCCAGAAGTTAAGTAGCAGTACAATAATAACCATGAGAGGTAAAAACTGTCACTCATTTGATTTGCAGGAACCAAGAATGAAAGCAACACAGGGTTGTTTTTCTGTTTGTTTGGGAAGCAGGGGACTGGGGAGGAATGCATCTTTTTTGTCAATCAGGTTTAGTACTTTTCCACATGGTGGCAACTAGGCTTGCAGCTTATGCTCTTGTAAATCCTGTTTAAAAGGTACACAGTACACAGCACACAGTATCAGTGAACAACCAATGGAGAATGTTTTTTCAGAGTAATGTCACCTTCTCTTGGTAAATGCAAGTACAGTAGCAACAGTGTACACAAACTAAGAAAAACCATGACTCATGACAGACAAATTAAATACAAACACTTTGGGAAAATCTTTTGGAAATCTGAGTTTCCAGGATACCATGCATGGAGCCAGCATTTAAGATTTCAGCATCCCCTCACATTACATGTGAGCTAACTGTTGTACCTCGGTTTACCTCCTATACACCCGAGACCTATAGAAGGCAGTCATATTCATCTATTGAAAGATATACATTTTTAATGCAATGTGATTTTCATTGCCACTAACAATTTGTTCTGTGACTTCATCTGGTCCCATATGTTACAAAATCTTTTAACACTGCATATAAGCTGCCACTTCGACATCTCCCTCTTGCTACTTATACCCACTGCTGTCAATCCTAAAGATAAGGTTAATTTAATCAGTGGTATAATAGTAAGAGTCAATTCCAGATTTCAAGGCCACTCTAGTCTTAGTTCCTCTGGTTATCTGTTCCTAATAGAATAGTGTTCAATATATACATTTCATACTGAGGCTGGCTACTGTTACAAAATACTGTGCTATTCTCAATTTTTGAATACTAGAAACCACAATACATGCCACAGAACAAGCCCCAGCCCTTTGATTCAGTTGTTTCTTTATCAGCGGACATTTTTTTCCTCAGATTCCAAAATTAATGTTGTTAAATTGAGGTTAGGGAGAGGAGTGGAGGAAACGTTTTTATATTTTGCTTAAAACACAGAGCTGCAGAATTTTTTTGCACTTGTAACTTGCTGTAAGGTATTTTACTTTCACTGAGTCCATATGGCAAGAATTAAGCTGTTAGTGAAGTACCAGTCAAATACCCCATTGATACAAGCAGGTCAGAAAAGCAGTTAATTATCATTTTCTCCATGGGGTGCCCACAACCTCTCTTTGAAATTTTCCAAAACTAGGTAAACAACAGGGATGGAAAAGCTATGCGTGAAGGGCTGTCTGAAAACTCTACACAGTGACCATGAGTCCTGGGAATGGAGTCAGTAGCAAGTTTCCATGTCACTGCAGAAAAACGGTAATTTCTTGGACTGACCAGTCTCTACAGCACAATGAAACTGAAGGTCAAAAAACGAGGGGAAAAAGTCATCTAATCTTGGAATGATGAGAGAACCAGGCCACAGGACTGAAATAATCCTGTCCATCGAACACCCTCGCCTTTGGTGCTTCAGAAAGGTAGGCAGTCTCCTGGCTGCAGGTCCTCGTGCCACTCAGAAGTCTCACACAGTGTCTTGTCACCACCAAGCCCTGTGACACAGAGACACGTAACAGAGCACAGGGTTCTCAGACACTGCATCTCAGCCCTAGCAGTCTGAGGAGCAAGGATACCCAGAGCAGCTAGCCTTCAGCAGCCACCGAGGAGCATAGCACGTAGCAGAAACGAAGCAGTTGCTCCTGTCCATGCCTTGAAGAAATGCACTGATGAATTATTTTTCTTAACCAGTTCCATGGCAGGCTTTCACAGAACTGCATAACAACACACCCAGAGGTGGCAAGGCAGCTGAACTGCCTTTGAGCTCTGCATTCTTTAACCGTTTGTGCTTTTAAAGTCTACTGTGAGGTTTTTGGAGAGCTGATGGGGAGCAGAACTTTGTGGCAGGAGCAAAGAGAAGGACATAACTTGATGCTGCAAGCCTCATCTTACCAAGGAAGAAAAAATAAAAAGACAAAGCTGAAGAGCAGACTGGTCTCTTGAAATTCTTCTTTCAAAGTAACTGGATACCAAGCATATTAAATTACACTGGTTAATGAGACAATTTAGTTAGAGCCTCTCAAGTTCGTCATTTTTCATTTGTCTATATGCTTTGTTGGGACAAGGCATCTGCCTCTACAGGAGTTAGGCTTCCTTCGCTTCCTTCCCCTCGTACACGTACCACCACAAATCTGAGGGGATATTTCAATCACCACTTTGATAAAGGAGATCATTTTGGCATACAGGTGATCTCCTAGCAGATTAAGGATATTTACTTTCTTCCTGATGGATCATTCCCAGAGATATCAGCACAGCACAACCTACGCAATTAGTTTTCACAGGTGGTTGTTTTGCCTCCAGTAAAACTGCTTTCTTTCTCCTCCTGCAAGTCATAGCAGAGCAAATGTATATAAAAACATTTCAGATATGAAATAAACACTTTCATAAAAGCAGCTGTGATGCAATGCATCATTTCTGTCTGACCTGAGCTATGGAATGAACTTTTCTTGCCAGGATCAAAGATGGAAAGGAGAGAGTGGAGGATGGGGAGCAGGACAGGGCTGGGGGAAGATCAGGGCTCAGAATAGCACAGTGTAGAATAACCTCAGAGTCTCAAAGGGTAAATGCCAGTTAGGTGCAAGCATACACACTCTCTGTGTACTCTGATGAGCAGTCTGTGTGACCAAGCTCATGCTGCTGGGCATGACAAATCGTGACGGTGGTCCATGAATGACCCTGTACAGCCAAGAGTTATGGGAAGACTGGCTCCTCACACATATGAAATGCCACAGGCAGCAGGGAACTTCCCAAAGCATAACAAAAAACACATCTGAAAGCTGTAACTTCACCTTCACACCTTCTTACTGGTCACTGTCTAGGATCAGGTCTCACTTATAGCTGGGACCACTAAACTACTTGCAAGCTCTTTGTGAGCCAGTCTTCCACAAGGTGCCAACTGAGAAAGAAGTGTCCTTAAATTTTTTTTCACACATTTTGGTTTTGCTTTCAAAAAATGCAGTGCATGATGTTCTAATTCCAGAGAAAACAGAAATTTAAAAAAGAGGTGGGGGAGGGGGGAGAGAGTAAGAGAAGACATTGACAACTTCTTCAGCTTATTGTTTTCTGTGAAACTACAATTTTTATTCAAGTAATTTTGTGCACTGTAATGCAGCAAATGGCCATTACTAGAGGCTTCAATCTTATTTAAGGCAGAAGGTTTTAGCCTTTTTAAAAATCACAAAGAAAAAATATCTGTGACTAAAATTATTATGATCTTTGAGTTAAAAGTTTGATTGTGATTTTGATTGCTAGGTAGGTATGTACTACACATGGCCGTGTCCTCAAATTCCGTGAAAAATCACAGACAGCAGCAGTCTACAGCTCTCCTAAGAAAAATCACTGCTGACTAAAACAATGCCAGTTTACTCAATTATACTGTAGTACAAACAACAATTCAGATCTCAGTGATGAGCCCTGTAGGATACATTTATGGGGACATACTAAATCTATGGGGATCAACTACTGTAGATAATTCATATGTTGCACAGTGATTAACTGCAAAAAGGTCCAAGGCTCAAATCTGTCATTCCTCTTCATGCAAAGTGTTTATGAAATCAATCTCTTCCTTAGATAGCAGAATTGGCCAAGATGTTTATTCTTTGTAATACAAATGCAAAAGTCTGTGCAATACTCTGAATAACTGTAAAAATGAGGTCAGAGAAAAATATGTAGGTACATATATTTAGCAATTTGTGTGAACACATTTTTATTAGTCTGGCAAGAAATGTTTTGCTAAATAAATTGGACAGCGATGGACACTGGTGTTAGAACTTCATTTTAAAAAAGGACCAAAGGAGTAAGTAATTCTAAAAGAAGTTTGAAAAGACAACTATGAAGATTTGTGGGAAAAAAAAAATAATTCAAAAGGTAGGTTCATTGTTAAAACACCAGCAGCATGCTTATCCAGGGCCAACCTACTCATTTTGGAAACGAAAAGATTTACTTTGATTCGCTTTGAAAAGCTTATATATTTAAGAGAACATGAGTAATAGATCCTAGCCTTTCTATTACAGCCACGTTTGTTTATTAAAGTTGCACACCTGTGCGGATTGAATCAAGGCAAGAGTGCAACTGAGGACATAGCTTGGCCTGTAGCGTATTTGTTACTGGTAACAGATGAGAAGGAACAAGCCCTGTGCAGCTACAACAACTGGGACTAAGCTTGCAAATTGATAGGGTGGAAACCAGACAAAGATATTTTACACTGTGTCACTCAGACACTAATAGAGAACTCTCCTTTCTCAAACTGACTGTTTTTCAGAGCGACAGCATGCTGCCACACCAACCTCTGCACACCTATCATTGCTGCCAGTCGTAGAGGGTTTCTAGAGATAACCCAAACTGGCGTGACTTGTATGATGCGATTAGAACACTTTGAAGAAACAAAAGTTTGATTTTGTGTTACTAGGGGAGCTTATCTTTCCTCATACCTTTGCCACAGAAAGGCACTTGCCACAGAAAAGAACCAGAAGCTTCTGATGGTCTAATGACTAATGTCTGCTGACCACACTAGCACCAGATCTAAAAAAACCACTTCTTAGCTTTGTGGCTACATGGTTTCACTCTCTTTACATTTTGAAGAAGAAATAAATAATGCCAAAGAGAGGCAAGGAGAAATAGCCAAGTCTTGTTAATTTCCTCCATTCACTACTGGCATTTGAGCAAGCCAAAACTAGTTTCTTACTCCCTCACTTAAAGTGAAAAGACACTCATCCTCAGCTGTATCATGTCTATTAATAAATCCAGTATCATGACATTATATATTTTGACAGCATTACATTTACAAGTAATCCATTCTTTATCCTAGTTTATTGCCGCTCTTCTGCTCTTCTGAAGTTACACCTTGTCCCCACCTATTAAAATACAGTGGCTTTTCTCCTCACTCATTCATTGAAATTAAAACTAAGACAACAAGAGGGAATGTATTTGCCCTCTGAACTCCAAAGAGGACCCCAGAGCTGGTAGCAAAATTTGCGGGAGGTCTAATACTGTTCCTGGACTGGAACATGCCAAAAGCACCTTCCCAAGAATTTCTCTGCCAAAGTCTGATGCGACTGTAAGTCAACATGTGCAAATTCAGCCTTTGCAAAGGCTTACAACTTGGCCACATTCAGGCATTTTTTTTTTAATTTTTTTTTCACAAGAACAGCAACAGGCATTCCCTGACACCAGAATGACCTCAATGCCAAATTTCAAAACTTTGCTCAAAAGCGTGGAGGCACCATAGCTTCTCAACAAAACACCTCTAGGATGTATTTATTACACTCCAACATATTTTTGTTTAATCTAATTTTTACAAATGATTAGCCCAGTTTTGCTTAAGCTTTATAACAAAATTCAGCTCCAGGTGAGACTGCACACAAAAGTCAAAGCTCAATGAAGTAAAGCTTGACCAAGTTATTAGCAACAGCAAGCATGCTTGTAATGGGAAGTTCTTGGTGACCTCAATTCTTAACAGTGGTAGCAGCCCCACAGAGAATAAAAAGGAACAATGAACCTTTTAAGAAAAACAAGAAAGTGACTGCATCCTTAATTCAAACATTTTCAATCTGTAGTAAAATGAATACAGCATAAGTCTTTATTTGGGACAAGAGCTGAAAATATCTTCCCAGATTTCTTCCAGACAATGAACTGCAGCCAAGCTGGAAACCCAATATGGGTCTTCACAGGATAGAGTGACAGCGTTTAGCCTCTTAAGGGATTTGCCTTTGAAATTATTCTGGCTGAAAACCTTCTGGGCCCAAGAGAAGTTGAGCTATCTCATTTTCTGTCCCACTGCTTGAAGTTTGGAACGGTGCTCAGTTGACTTACAGCTGCATATCTCTCTGCCTGTCTGCCTTCTCCAGAGCAATGTGGGAAAGACAGGGCCAAATTTTAAGATTTCAGTGATGAATGGAGGCTTTGCTTCTCACCTCAGATGTACTCCAAGGATGAGTATAACAGAGACGTGTAATGTCCTCTGCCCCTTAAGAGAGGAGGCTCTTTTGCCACCTCTTCCAGTGCTGTGACTGGGCAAGCACCTTCCTTCGATAAACTGCCCGGTAAAAGACTGATGCCAAGGCCATGCAGGGAACTTGTTCCTACATTACCCACGAAGCCTTCAAAAGCCGGTGGCACACTTGGCTCATCACAAGGTGATTTGCCTCTGTAAAAGTCCTTTTCAGAATCTTGGTAAGAAGCCAACTACAGATGTTAGTAACACAATATATAATAAGGTTAAAGTGAACAATGTACAGTAAAAAAAATATTCAAATCACACAAGCCAATAATACATGCACACACAGAGAGAAAAAGCAGCAGTTCCTTTAGCAATTATAAAGCAAATGATTTACACATTAAGGACCTATATCATAAATAGGCAGAATCAAATTAAAGGACTGCATCAGTTGGGGGATTCATACGACTTCGAGAGAACTGTGTATTGTAGCAGGTCTCAGGGAACACTGCTTCTTGGGAAGACTGAAAACCACAGATACTCTGGCTCCATTCAGTAACTGTACAGTGGGATTCTGGACAGATTTCTATCTCTGGATTTTTGGTCTCTATGAAGTGTATCCCACCATGGAATAACAGGGAGTCTTTGCACTTCTTCCAGTTTTATGTACGGTCAAGCACGGGATTCTACCTCATTTTTAGCCATGGTACATAGCACAGAATGGCTGCTGGAAAAACACTATGGGAAAGAACTGAGGATAAGATTTTCAAAACCACACAGGCATTTTGAAATACATATATGTCAGCTATTTGCCAGCTCACACATTTCATGAATAAAATCAAAATCTCAATACCTGTGTAGTATTACAAAGAGAAATAAAGTAATTGAAAGGTACTGCTAGTAAAAGCATAGATCAAAAACACGAAGCTGTCCCTGCAGGCAGGAAGGACACTAAGAAAAGGTAAATGTTCTCCCCTTTGAAATAAAACTGATATGCAGATTCTTATGACTACACTGCTTTGTGGGTACCACAAATTATCAGTCTTTGTGTTATGAGAGCATTCCAGATTCTTATGGAATAGTAGCTCATATGGAATAATATGGTTAGTTCAGCTGACTGCACACCAACTTGGCTAAGGAAAAGTTACTCGTATTTGATTTTCAGAGAATACTGAAATACTGAACAGTTAAGTGAGAAGCACTATGTTATCTGAAGCCTGGTCTAACTTAAGGAAGTGCAACAGAACAGCAGAATATTCCAAGATGAATGTTTCTGCGAACAAACTGAGCACAGGCTACAGTTTTGCTTCAAAAAGCTACAGCCTCTAGCCAGCATTATTCAACTAGCAGAAGTGTTTGTTGTAGATCTGGCTCTTGCCTCTTAAGAAGATATTTCAGGAAATGTTGGACCAGAAGTCTTACAACATCAAGCCAAGGCTTTCTTTCTCCAAGTGGAGCAGTGTAAAAAATTACTGACTTGCGGTATTTCAGCATTCCTGGTCCCAGATGGAATTATGAACTGGAGAATAATGCCAGGGAAAAAAAAAAATAAATACATTCAAAAATGCAGTTAACTATTTTGCCCCTTTCAAAATGCTTCTGACTCAAGGTTAGCCTTAACTAGCTGACAGACCTCAATCAACATTCATCAAAGCATTTAAAAACTGTTCTTCTTGAAGCATTTAGGTTACATCAAAGCCTAGTATCAGTGATTGGTCCTGGACCAGACAACCAAAATGCCACCAGCCTCTTGTTTAGGATTTTCCTATTCACATATATCCATTTACACTTGCTCCCACATTAATCTCATTCTCTGCTGTTACTCAGGTCACTGTTTCTCATACTTTTAGACGTGATTAGTATTCTTTGCTCCATACAGTTTTATATTTGAACAAGTTAGAAGACATAAAGGGACAAGCACATGAACCAGTCCAGGCTGCTTAATTTGTCAGTGAATTTTTATGCTGTTCTATTCTATTCTATCTCTCCTATTGTGCCTGCAATTTTCATCAGCGAAGAAGGTTTTAGGTCTTATGTGAAGTAAGTCAGAAACTCTTACATGAGTAAAGGATGACCATGTGAAGTATCTCCATTGATCACCAGTAATAGTTCCATGCACTATTATTTCCACTGTTCAAAACTATTACAGGGATGGTTGCAGCCATCTTCAATAGATACAATAAAATATCATGAAAAGGAGTTGACTTTTACATGCAAAGTAACTTTTTATTTCACATTCAATTTAACCTCTCTTTTTTTTTTTTCCTTAGTAGAGTGCTGAGCCATCAGATAGGTGCCCTGGGGACTGTTACAATTATTTGAATACACCTTAAATCACTTTTTACTTTCTTCTTTGTTTCCATGATTATGACATGCTGTGCAGATCAGAAACTGAAAGACCAGCACAAAGAAACATGCAAATATACAGCAAATCACTCAGTGGTTTAGAAAGACTTAAATATAATTTAATAGAACAATGACTTGCTTTTCATTTTCATTTAGTTCCTTTCCAAACAAAATTGCCACCAACTTCAAAACTTTATTAAGATGCTAAAAGGCCAGAAAGAAACTGTGTAAGAACTTTTAGTAGTAAAGTTTTTGGTAAATACCCTTTGCAGGCTGACCTTCTTTTTGTCCCAGCAGAAAATCTGAGCACCATTATTTTTTAATAGAAAAAAAATATTAATTGCTTAGTTTGTCACCATGTTTTTGTATTGGTAGATACACAGTTGTGTTTGTCTCCATTTTTTCACTCAGGTTGGACAGAGGACAGGTCTCAATAGAATGCTTACATATGAATGGGACATGGGATTGTGCTATTTTGGAGCACAGCTGAAGGGCCAACTTCTTGATATTCACATCTGATACTTGCCAATCAAGGGAGAAAAAACAAGTGGGTTAGAATGGAACTAATGCCTGAAGGTAAGACTTCATGTATGGGAGAGTCTTTTAACCTCAGCTTCCTGGAGCAACAGGAAAAGTGACAAAACAAATGTTTCTGGGTCAGCTTTTTAACCACATGAAGATGTATATAAGCTGTACTTTCCTGTTCTCTCCTAAAAGTGAATTTTTAAACAGTTCTGCATTCTGTTTTGGTTTTTGGGGTTTTGGGTTTTTTTAATTGTTTTATACCAGACACTAGTTATACAAATCTTACAGGGAGAAAGGTTCCTAGAAGGCCAGAAAGCTTCCACAGACTTGCTGAAGGAGCACAGTGCAGAACAGTGTTGTTGAGATTAAAGAATAAAAAAAAAAAACCAACAAAAAACCCTCTTAAGACACTGCAGTTTTATTCATGAAATAAAATATGAATGTTTGAATTGAGAAGTTGTTAGCACTTTGCTAGCTTAAGAAGCATGTAATCTTATTGTATTCAGACTGAAAAAATCAAATCCAAGCTACTAAAAAAGACATCCTGCTAAAAAAATCTTATTTTGAGCTTTTATGACTCTTAAAATACTTACTGAAAAAGATTAAGTTCGCAGGTTAAACATGCCAAATACTAAGGTGTGCATATTTATGCAGAATATATGGATGTGTTTTGAGCTTTCTGTCCTTTTAAAACTAATAGTAACTACACTGTAAATGGCAATGAAAGGTCAAATGTCTTGTACATATTGCCATGTACCAGTAAATTTCCATAGTAAAGGAGAGTGGAGGACAACCCTTTGTCTGCCTGCACCGTATTGCTCAGGCAAACTTTCATTGCAGGTAACAATTTTTTTTAAAAGTGTCATACCATCTTTTATGAAGCACAGTCTCCTGGTCTCATGATGGTTTTGTGCTTTATTTAGCTGACAAGCATCTATTTAGTTTAAATCATTTAAATTACACACACATACCATCTACTGGTTTCTGCAAACCGAGGGATTTTCTTTCTCCACAGAAAGACAATCTATGCATATACAGATTTGAAAGATAGGATGGAAGCTCCAAGTGTTTTAATAGCCCATTATAAAAAATTATCCCTTGGCAATAAAAGCCCAGACCACTGGCTTGAGATCAAGTCAAAGAAAAATAGGATTATACAATTTTATCGAGAGAGAGAGACAGAGACAGAGAGAGACAGAGAATGATAGAGAGCTGTGTTCTAAAAAGTCCATGATCAGAGAGGAGAAAAAATAATCTGGAGAGGGTAGAAGACAAATCAGTTCCCTTTCAGCCCAATGTACTTGTCTCTTGCACACAAAAACACCGGGTGTTTTAAGTGTTTTATTT
>VXBZ01000540.1:52585-90069 GCA_013399135.1 Heliornis fulica
CAAGTGAAGGATGGGATTTGGTTTATGGGAAGACACCTCCCAGACTCCCATTCTCCAGCCACCGCAGGGAAAGCGCCTGGGCTGTGTGTAACTTCCTCCCCCATCTCGCATCTGCCTTGCCCAATCTCGCCTGGGCCCGCTCCAACAACAACATCTGCTTGGCAGCTTTTCAAACCCATGGATAGTTATCTAACTGAGGCTTTTGTGCTGCACTGTTTATTCTATGTGAAGAAATGCCTCCTTAGTTGAAAGAGTACTTTAGAAAAGCTGTGCAGCTATTAGCAAGTGAAGCACAAGGCTAATAACCCCCACCTGCTCATCAAATTAATTATGACATCTGAGTCATTATAACTCAGAAGAACACACGACTGCAGACTTGTCACATGTAGAAATAAATACACTCTGCATTAGGGGAGGGAAAATATAAGGCAAAAGGGTCCAGAAGAAAAACATCTAATGCTCCACATTTCATTTATTAAAAGTGTGCATTATTAACTTCACAAATGCAAAAACTAAAGGAGAGAAGCTAGCAGAGGATGTTTTGGGTTTTTTTTTCTGCACAATACATCTCTACTTTTTCTGTATGCGCTTTGTGAAGAAAAGGAGAAGAAAAACATATTAACAGTGTTCTTCACAGTAAGGCTGTAAATCAGCATGTTCTTTTGTGAGAAATCTTGTTTCCTTAAGATTCCATAACAACCTGGTGGGAGAAGTGGACTTCACAACTCACGGTCCCCATTCCCCCTTCAATTACATCAAACGATACATACATATCTTAAGATACTATTTTCAGACTGGAGCACAACATAGCAAGAGAGAAAAAAAAACAACTTGACACTTAAGCCAAACTTAACATCTCCAGCAAATGGCAAAGGGAATAAAAATTCCAAGATTTAAAATACCTGCAAGTCAGATTCCACTACATTCAGACTGCTAAGTATAAAGTACCGCGGATCTCGTCGCCACAATTCATGTAGATGGTAGATGAAAAATGTCAGGCACTAAATACTAAATGTTGGAAGAACTCTTGCATTAGTCCCAACTCATTCTTTGACAACACCTCCTCCAGAACAGCACACAGAACAAACAAGAAAATTCGGTTGTACAAAGAGTATCACCTTCTAGAAATGTCTTTACCAGAAATTAACTGGGTTTCATCAGTTAGAGGAGCAGAAAACATTTTCTGAGAAAGTCATGTAACACAGCCCAAAAAAGTAGATAGGATGTTACTTGTTACAGGTCAGCTTCACCTACACCATTTCTCATATTAGTGAGTATTTTTCACTGTATCAGTTGCAACCACCAGACTTTGCAAATAAGACCTCCAGCATTATTTCTGGTGAAAGAATGCTGCAGAATTAACTTTCAGACAAGATGGTACTGGTCGCCTAGCATCTCCATAGTTTTTAAGTAATATGTATGCTAATTATTGAAAAAAAAAAACAAACCAGAGTTAGAACCTCATTTTACCTACTTGCTTTCATTTGTTTTTACATCAATTATATCTATTTATTTATTTATTCTGTTTGAAAGAATATTTTGGTAGATTTTTTCAACTTTGTAATTTAACCTAAAGTTGAGAGGCATAAAAAGAAAGGAACTATTAAAAATGGTAGACCTGGCTTTGCCTTTGCCAAATAAGAGTAATACTCATCCTAGAAAAAAATAAATTACTATCACTTGAACGTGTCTGTGTTGCAGAACCAGAATAAAGAAGAAACAGGAAATACATTAATCACAGAGGCAGGGTGTTCTGCACAGATTTATGTGCCTGGGAGGATAAATCTCACATTTAGTCCTCTCCAAAGCTTCACTTTCTGAGAAATTCTCTTCACTGGGGACTCGGCTGTGTTGATATTGAAGACTATGGCTTCCTCCACTGTAGGATTAGGTCTGTAGGCACAAAAAATGAATGTGCTATACTCCTACGTACTCCCTGTTGTGGAACTGCTGGCACTGCTGTCCCTGCAACCTGTTCCTGCCCTGATCGACATGCACGTATTGCTCCTTCACATCACAAAAAAAGGATCAGAAAATCTATTTAGAAATAAAGCAAAGTACATTCAGGATTCTCGCTAATTTTAGTTTAATGAACAATCTCATAAGAAATAAAAATATATGTTTTATTCATGGATATAAACATTAATAATTCGATTTCAGGAATTTACTGCTTCTGTTCTTACTAAAAGAACTTGCAAGGTATATATTGCTCTGAAGGACATATTTGCATTTGCATATATTTGCTTTTGCAGGACATGCTGCCCTGGAAGAAAGCGTAGATATGAAACACAATGAATCTGGCCTTCAGCTAGCATGTTCAGGGGTTTCTTACAGGAAAGAAAAAAATCGCTCTCAAGCAGTACGCCGTTAAAAAAGAATTGACAAAAATGTTTGCGACAAAATTTTGAGTAGTACCATCAAGTTTCAAAATACCTAGTAAATCTGGATTTTATCTGAATGCCGTGGGTTTTGCTCAAAATATTGCCAGGAACTAAAACAACTAGAGGCACAGAATTTATGGGTCTAAAAAATAAGACTAGTACTTGCAGATGCAACAACAGAGAAGGAAGAGTCGACGCTACACTGGTACTTTTTTTTTTTTTTTTTTTTTTTAGTTATTTCTTAATAATCAGTTCCCACAGTTAAGGAATTCCTTTACCATGATGAATAATAAATACATATTCCAGAGAAACACAGACATAAGTATGTGAAAGCTGGTGCACCCTCACACACACACACACACACACTGCATACACGCACTATGTGTGCTAGAGTGCAAGAACGGAGCCGCATGCAAAATAAGTGTGGTCTGTGACCCCCACACAGGAGAAAGTTTTGCATGAAATTTTTTGACAGGTTGCTAGACTGAGAGGCATTGTCACCTAATTCCGAAAAAAAAAAAGGAAGCAACACAGCAGAGTGTGCCCCCTTCTCAAAATCCTGCAGTTCCTAGATCTTTAGAGAGCACACTGCTGCTGCCCATATCCACTTAATCTCTGCACACATCTCCACCCCTGCTTCCTTCCCAATGGTATGTGGTCTTAAAAATACAAATGTTCAAGTTTCCTGGAGCTGAGCGAAAGAGGAAAAGTCCCACTCCCAGGAGGCAAAACTAGAGGCTCTCGGCGCCCCTGAAGTTGTTAAGTACAATACAACATAATGTGGTACTTCACCATAATTAGAAAGAGGAAAACAGCCTTTTTTTCACCTCCAATGGCATTAAAGAGATAAGCCAATGAATTCCAGATAGTATCTGAAAGCGCAAAGGTGTATGATCAAGAAAGTGCTTATATGGGCAGGGAGTGACATTTTGTGTGACAAAGCAGGAAACAAAGCAAAACAAAATGATTCAGAGCAACATAAATCTGCTCAAAACCAGTTGTAGCTGCAGATATTGTCAGCAGCAACGGTGTGAACATGCAGCCAGGAGGGGAAAAAAAAGTTAGTCAAAACCACAACCAAGAAAAAAAAAGTCTTGTGATTACTTTGTTCTCTTAAGATTTTTATTGATAAATGTAGTCTGTAGGGTTCCTCCCAATTTTATAAATGCTCTTCTCCCTTGTATGGATATACTAGTTCTAAAATTGTCACTTTCGGTATTGAAATTGTTTAGACGGAAAAGGTTTCATTCTCCATCCGTTTGTAAGCAACTGTTACTTGTGCAAAGAACGTCAAGGGACTTTGTTTTCCTTTATCCATCCATCCAGCTTTGGCCCCTGTGCAGTAAGTCACTTTTTTAAAGTGAAGAAGGAGAGAGAGCTCTGCAAAAATTTACTTCTCTGCAGCCATCCATTATGAAACTTGTCGATAGCGGTTCAAATACCTCAGGGCTGCCACAGCAGTTCTGATTTAACAGGAAAGGACCAAATGCCTCACGTACTTCATTCAGGTCTTTGCGGAAAGGAGGGGTGTAAAATTGAGGCATAAACCAGGCCTGCTAATGGCTCAAATCCCCCCACTGCGGAGCAAAATCACACTCAAACAGGGGCAGTAGATTCCTCTGGATGATCTGTCAACGTGACTTGATAATTTTCTATAGGAACCACATCAAAGTGGGCAGCAATAGTGCAGTTAACCATGCCTACTCATTCTTGGGGTTTCTCTGCTGAAATTACCAACCGTTTCAGTGGTGGTTTTCTATAAACCAGGCACCAGTCCACCAAAAACCTCAGTCTGCTCTTCACGCCAGTGAGACCACACTCCTCAACAGGCACTTCTGATAAGACTTCTGCTCCAGACTTGAAATGGTTAATCACCACAGTTAATCACAGTGAGTGGTAAAATCACAATCTGAGCCTTCCAGGGAGAAGTTTTTACCATTTCCAGACTGATGCTTGTGCATGCTCAACATCACTAGCTAGTGTGCTCTCCAAACACAAGAGCGCTGGAAAGAGCCCGGCAGAAGCCAGCCCTGTCACAGACCTCCCCCTGAACCACAGGACAGCAGAGAGGGGCACATCCAGCACTAATGTGAAGCAAAAAGGAAAAGAAAGAAGAAAAAAAAAACCACAAAATGTCACATTTGGGGGGTTTGGGTTTTGCGGTTTGCGTTTGTTGGGGTTTTTTTGGTTCATGTTTTCATATATTCTGCCTTTCGATACAGCACCCTTTGGTGCCAAAAACGAAACACTGTGACAGCCGTTATACCGCTGCTAGATAAGGAGTGTCCAAATGTGTTGTCCTGCCTGTAACTACACTTTCTATTTCTGTTCTGAATCACACTCAATTGCAGATTATACCAACAGGGTGTATGTTTCTGGTGCTGGGTGCCAAAATTTTTTTAAAAAGCAATGTAGCTCACTGTCATTAAGCCAAACCAAAACTCAGTCAGTGCCAAATGTGGCACTACTGCCAACAGTTGTCTACTGTTAGACTATACCACCCATTGTGGGATCGTTCTTCCCCTCTGTCTGTGCAATAAAGCGGCTGCTCTCCGTTCTCCGAGAGTGACGCACCAGTGCTTTACTCAGAACTGCAAACTAATTTCTGGACATGACAGAAGCCTTTCCCTGCCCAGCCAGCACTCCCTCCTCCCCCTCACCCCCCCCNNNACCCCCTCCAATTTTCCCCCAGCTGACAATGCAATTAGAAGTTTTTAGGCATAACTGAGGACACAAAACTACACACAGAAAACTGGACTTTAGTTTTGACAATGGAGGCCCTAAAAATAAAGATTTTATTATTTTATGTAAGAATAGAAAAAAATCATCTCTTTCTCTGGTCTACCAGAATGCCTGATTTTTCATTTTAATTCCATGGACTCCAAGAAAAATAGATTTCTTCCCATCAGCCTAAAATTAGTATCATACAGTAAAATTTTAGACACTTGCACCAATTGGCAAGCCAAAGGAGAACACAGAACATTTAAAAATGTAGTCTATAGCCTCTGGACTGTTATACATACTCCCTATCAGGATTTATTGGCAGATCCAAAAACCACAACCTCTGAAATACCACAGCAATTTCCTATTTTAGAAACAAGGTAATACAGCAGTCTCCGAGAGAGCACAATGCAATAACCACAAAGAATTGCAGATTTGTGCTGATAACCACTGCACTGCTTTTTATCCAAGTGCTTCAATGTGTCTTACAAACATGATTAAGCCTTGACATGACTCAGAGACAAGCAAAAAAGTATTAAAGAGTTTTAGTCTAAGAGCTGAGCAGCTGAGGCACCTACTGATATCCGTAAGAGTTGCCTTTGAACTTCATTAAGGCAGGAATAAATGAGGATCTCACTAATGAAACTGAAGAACCTGACCCAAATTCTCAGAGGACTGTTTGCACAAAGTTCTTGACCACTCACTGACTGGAGCTAAGACATGCAGTTTACACTCGGAATGGGTGCACACAAAGTGAAAACGTATCTTAGAGGTACTGAAGTTGAATCGATACAACACAACACAGGTCCAAGCAATGTGTATGGCATTTATCATCAATTGTAACAAAACCCTGTGAATAAACTAAACTGGAAAAGTAAGCCAAGAGTCACTCTTTTATATCATTTTAATAGAAATTTACCTCAGGAAATTAATTTCCTTGGTTTCGAATTAGAATTACACATGATCCTGCTCGGGCAGGGGGACTGGACTGGATGATCTTTCGAGGTCCCCTCCAACTCCTAATATTTGTGATTCTGTGATTACAATTGTACTCATCATACTGGATGTAATTTTGTGATTCCGTAACTGTAGAGCAGCATTAAAGTTCATTTTCATGTTGTTTTTCATGTACTGCTTATACAAAATTTGAATCCTGATTCTGCTGTTGATTAGCTTTACAGAAGTCACTATTGAGTAATTTTTTTTTCTATTAAATATTCAAGAAAAATACTAGATTTTATTCCTGGCATTATTATTGGAATTTTGGAGCAAATACCTCAGTTTTTAGCATTCTTTTTAAAAAGTCCCAAATACAGACAACATATAACCAACTGAATTCCCTCTTCAGCATCCCATCCACTTCATTTACACAGGAAAATATGGTTGCTCCCAAGATGTATTTCATTTAATGGTCTGTCTACACTGGGCAACCACTGCAGCATTGTCCAGTGTAAGCAGTGCCATCATATTACTAAATTCTGCCAATGCAATAAATTTCCCCACACAAAGGCACTCAGCACAAGCTGAGAATGTTCACACCAAGAGCTGGTACAAAGTCTTTACTGGAGTGCAGAAGAGAGTAGCTAAGTTTGCAGCTGTGCTTATTTAGCTTACTTTAAACTGCTTTCCATACAGAACGAGAAGCCTAGAGCCATCTGAAGGATAATAAATATATCACACTGCTGTTCTTAAAATTGCAATTTCTCTATTGTCTGGAAGTGGCGAAGGGGTGGAAGAGAGCACTGGCCTGAAGAATGGTGGCATTTAGTTTTGGAGCCTCCAACCACAACATGAAAGTAGGCAAATGCAAAGTTTTATGACAAAAGTTGTGAAATTAACAAATCGATCCTGTAATACTAAACCACACTTTCCCACACAGATGCCAAATAACTATTTACCTACACGACACAGATGTCACTCACATCTCCATGACCTGAGCTCACCTGAAAGCTCAGCAAAAGCAACTGTCGACCCTTCTCAGGCTCCTTACATAGAGGTATGTCTGAAAACCATGTTCAGAGCAGTGACCGTAAAGCTCTTTTTGTTCCATATCAAGTCTTTGAGAAATTTTGTGCTGAATGTATTTAAGGAGCTTTGCATATATGATATATTCTTAGCTATTAAAGTTTGAAGGAAGCATGAAGGAAGAACAGGAGTGTCTCACTTCCTTCTTCATTAGCTATTAAGGGAAGGATTAATGCCTCATGGCGTATGCAGTGAATGGAGTATTCTTCCAAGAGGAAAGAACACCCTCCAATGCTGAGTGTACTGGGTGCAGAGCTCCAGGAGTTGGCGGGGGAGGGGAAGCTGCAGGGGTGGCCACATTAAGGGGGACTGTCCCATGCCAGACAGATGGCTCCTGCCGGCTCTGGCTGACCCACCGCAGGACACAGCTGAGCCCCTCAGCCAAGATGGCAATGCCTCTGGGAAGACTTATTTAAGAAAGGGCAAAACAGTGAGGAATGAGGAAAAAAGCCCATAAGAAACAGTTCTGTGAACACCAGGTTCACAGGAGACTGATATGGAGGAGATGCACCAAGACCACAGTGGAGCAGATATTCCCATGCTGCTTGTGGAGAGAACCATGACAGAGCATGTGTCCATACTGTAGCCCATGTAGGGACTCCGCACTGGAGCAGGTCAATATTTCCTAAAAGACTGTTGTCAGTGGAGAAGATCCGTACTGGTGTGGGGGGAAAGAAGGAAGGAGATGCAGAGGGGAGCTGTTATGGACTGGCCACAACTCAGTTCCCCATTCCCCTGCACCACCAGAGTTGGAGACTGAGGGAGGTAGAAGAGTCATGAGCGAATAAGCGAGGTTAAGACTGCTAAGAAGAGGAAGGTGTTCTCATTTTACCTCCGTTTCTGACCACGGAACTATATTTTAACCGGCAATAAAATGAGATCAATTCTCCACAAAGTTAGTCTGTTTTATTACCTATGAAGACAATCTTTACGTGACCTTCCTGTCTTTATCTTGATTCACCAGCTTTCTTGCCTTATTTTCTCCCCTGTCCTCTCAAGGAGGCAGAGTGAGAGAGCAGCTGGGCGAGCATCTGGGAAGCAGCCACGGTCAGCCCACCACACTGAGAAAAGCCAAAACAGGCTTTGGCTTTTTCTTGTTGTGACAGAATATGAAGTACTACTTGCCTGTCTGTCCGAGTAGTAGGGTCCAGACTAAAAGCCAAAAAAGTGCCAGTTATGGCATAAGATGTCTTTCACTAGTCTCATCTCTAAGTACAGTCTCTGCTCATCAATAAAAAAAAAAAAAAATAAACTGCCAATTGACCAGGTTTCTGCATGTAGGGTTTGGAAACCTAAGAAAATGCAAATTTGTCACTCGGTTTTTGTATGATGTCTGACATTTTTCTGCAGAAGTATGAAACACAGAGTACAGTTGAATCCACCTCACTTTCTTGTACATAGAGTTTGCAATTAAAAAAGACATTTTTTCACAAAAAGACTTGTCCAACATATCAAATTTACCGGAACAGCAACTCTGGTATAATACCCCTTTGGAAAGCTTGCTTTGCAGAAAAGCATCTTTCCTCCTTCTAAAATGTCTTTTTTCACTTTTAAAACACCTGTGCCCACAACAGTAATTTATACTGGAATTAACTATTCCAGAATAAATTGCTTAGGATTTTGTATATCTACATATGGCAAAGAAGCATCAAAGAAACAAGATTATTAACACTAAAGAAAAAACTTGAGCCTCAAGCCCCTTCAGAAAGTGAAACAGATGATTACTTCTGTGCTGTGTTTCACTGCATTGTATTTCAAACTATTAGAACGTTATGTCAGCACAAAAGAGAGATCAGCACAGGGTGAGAAAACCAACCTGTAGCACCACAGAAGGCTGATGTGGGAAGCTGAGCAGAGGGGACTGGTCCCCTTTTATCAGCAGCTATCCAATGCAGTCACCTCAGCTCTTTCATGGATTGCACCCTTGAATTTTTCTGAAGATGTGAAACTTCACAATGAGGTAAAAGATATGCCAGAGCCTAAGGGTATTAACCTAACAAACAATGCTTATGGTAGGAGGGGAAAAAATTATTTCTTGACTGTGGAATTTATTTTATGAGAGAGTTTGTACTTCACTTCTGAGGTCTCTAAGCATCAGTCAAACTATTTTAAAACCTGGGCAGAAAGACAGTAGAGAAATAGAAGAAAACAAAGTAACTGGGAAAAAAAAAACCACATCCCTTCTGACTAATTTCATCACCAGGCCCATTTCATGTACATTGTCTCTGTGAATTTTCTGTTGGTGAGAACACCACCACTCCTTGCACACACACAAACACACACCAACAACAGCAACAACCACAACAGCAAAAAGCAAACTTCGTAAGACATCTAGAAGTCCTGGCAATTTAGTAAGGGTGCATTATCACCATATCCCCATTTCAAACATAGTGCATGGAGTTTTCTATCAGAATCCACGCTAAACTCCTCCAGACGCTCGGCGCGAGCACACAGGCAAACAGTATAGGATTTTTGAATCAGTAAGTCATTTGGAAGAATCTCCAGAAGTGTGCCGAGGCATGCTTCTGGTGCTGTGCCAAATTATGTGCTTCTGTTTGTGGCTTTCAAATATGGATTAGACAGATGCATGAGCATGTACTATTTGGCAAGTAGTGACAATAGCCTACTCTCAATTTAGCAATTCAAGCTTTACTTAAGTTTTACTAAGTGAAAGCAAGAAAAAAAAATAACGACATTGTCTGGGCTCTGTCTTTGTATCCTTCTGCCATCTTCTCGCTAACTTGCCAGAGACAAGAAGCCCCTGTAATTCTGGAATGTCCTCTTTAGATAACTCTTGTACGGGGATTTCAACAGGAAGGTTAAAATGTCAAGTGCATTTAAAATGGCCTTGCATTTGTACTTGCTGTTATTCTAAGGCATGTGCAAAATTCTAAAAGGCCCACTGTGGAAATCTCTCATACTTCAATTTCTGGCCGCAGATGCATTTGGAAATGAGTTAACATCATTTGTAATGTCAAAGACTTGTGCCCAGACTGTGCCATAGGTAAATACAGACTTCTGCACAATACATACCATGGGTTCACAGGATTACTATAACCAACACCTACATAACTCTTCCTCTTCTAACTACCACAAGGCTAAATGGCATACCTACAGTGATACTTCTTGATTCTCTACACTTCAGGGCTTGAAACACAGGAATTTCAGACAAAGCTTTATTCTAGATTCTGCAATCATTTCAGTGTTCTGCAAATAACAGACTTTAATCTTCAATTTAATCTCAATTTACCAGAAATACAAACACAAGTGCCATCACCTTCTATAAATCACATCTAAAATGTCATGCGAGGTCAATCCAGTTACAGCCTGAAACTTTCCTCTGTTTATAGGTAAGAGCAATAACTGAATTACACATGAAAAAATATATGGAAACCAGGAAACTTAAAAAAAAAAAAACCCAAAAAAAAACCCACAAGATAGAAAGGATTAGATACTGACAGTGGCTCATTGTTAATTAAGTCCCATGTGTGAAAGCTACATTAAGATTAGTTTATACAGCTGCTTCTATTTGTCAAAACATTGCTAACAAGGTACACATGTTAAATCTAAGCATCTCCTTTCAGTCAAAAAAAAAAGAATGACCACATTAAATTCTATGACAAATATTAATTGAGAAAAATCACTGTTATTTTCTGGGGAATCCAACTGTTTCAGATTGTTCTTCTTACTTTATTATGACAACAAGCATTTTTGAAACAATTTTCCATCAATTAAAAGTGAGTGTTTAGAGAGTACACAGGTAGGTACAGAAGGAAACTGAAGGTTAAATCCTGGAAAAGTCTCCTCTGTATCTCCAAATACTAAATTTTCAAGAACTGTTTTGAAAGAAATATAAGCAATGCTGCAGTCCTTGCCAGCAGAAAACAAGACCTATTAAATCAAAAACATCCATAACTCAATGAAGAATAATATATTGTGTTCTAAAAATAATGGATATATTCAGCTTTTTTACAAACTCGAAACAAAAACCCCATAAAAAACCCCAAGAAAAAAAAAGCGAAGAAAAAAAAAAAAACAACAAAAAAAACCAAAAAAGAAACAAACAAAAAAAAACCCCAAAACTCAGGGAGACTACAGATTGAATTAGACAATGAAGCTCTACAACTAGGAAACACAGAGTACAAAGACATCCAGAGCAAGCCCATTCCTCCATGCAGACTGAAAACGGGCAACCTGGTCTTGCAAAGAGGGAAGATAATTAGCTGGAGCCACCCCTGATGCTAGGTCGTGTTACAAGGGTGGGCTATATGGCTAAGTGGCAGCTGGGTACTTCAAAGGGAGCCTGTTAGATGACACAAGCTGCATCTGAAAAGCAACACCATCACCGTCCCCTGACACATGGCCTGCCTCATTGCTGTCACTTGAGCTGAAAAGGAGCTGTTGGAGACATCAGTCATGACCACTCCCCTGTTCACATTGCTGCTACTAGTATGGGTGTGTCTATGTTATTTTGTAGGTAGCCCAATGCAAGGCTGGACTGTGCCATGATCCAGCTGCCCAGATCTGAATACCTTGTAGTTGCTACAATGTGCTTGGCTGGCTCAGAGTACTGAGTAAGTTTGTTGCGTCTGCTCAATAAACATGTCATAATCTTGCTTCAGTTTTGTTAGTGTAGCCACTGTCTGATCCAGTTTACCACAAAGCACTTCTCGGGAAGGTGAGCTCAGACTCCTTTGTGTAAGAATTAGATTGTTAGTACACTTCGCAGCAGCACCCAGAAACATCCTTAAAGATGTAATTGTGCTTTGCTTTCTAAAACTGGGTGCTGGTAAGGTAGTACCACAGAAGACTAACACAAAAGGGAGTCTGGTGGAGAAGCATTCCGACAAATGTGGGCAGGAAACCAACCGTAACCTTCAGCAACTGCAAAAACAGTAACATGGCCCATTTGGATGAGCATGGCGATCAAACACTGCATGTTAAGTTTCCTTTTCAATTTGCCTTTGATTTATTATTTTTTGTTGTTATTGTTTGGCCTAAGGAAAGTTGCTTAATACCTTAACTGAAGAAACTTCATATTTTCTACAGACCTCTTGCTGCCTGTCATAGACACTTAGACCTTTCAGCAGCTTCAGTATGTTTAGACCTGTCTCTCATGTGCCTGCACAACTCTCCCAATGCTTAGATGAACATTTTTCATAATATAAATTATGAAATATTTCTCATCTTTTCACATGTGGGAAGGGGTGGTGTTGAGGAAATTAAATATTTCTCATGTTGAATTCGTTTTCCTCAGTAAGAAAAAATATTTAAATAATTGCATGATTATGGCAAGGAGAAAGTAAAAAACACATGAACCACAACAAATAACCTACATTCTACATACTCAAAGAACATTCAAATTTAACTGCCAAATAACAACAAATAATTATACCTGTAATTGCATCTGTGCAATTGAGCTGAATTCCTAAATGCCAAGACTTCTATTGTTACAGAAAACCTGTTGTATATTAGTCTCAATTATACTCATTTCAACCTTGCAGTCAGCCACCTCATTTAAGTATGTTTAAAACTGAGAGCAAGTAAGCCAGGTAGAGAAAAGTGGCTGTGACACTTCACAGCTGAATTCTGATGTACATGCTGTAACCCTGCTTACATGCCTGTACCATCAGTGATAAAAACTGCATTGGTTCCACATAGCACAAATGCCAGATTACTGCAGAAAGTTATTATCTATAATTTGCAGTTTTGCTGAGTCAGAAGGAAGAAGCGGTAAATAAATTAAACAAAAAGAAAGTCACAAAGCACAGAACTTAAGTGCTCTTTATGTGGTCACATAAACACAACACAGTGGTAAACCCCCAAAACAAAATTTAAGTAACAATTATTGTGAAACCAAAAGAATGTATAGCCATGATTTTACCCTGTAATTCTTACTGGATGTACTGCATTGGTGGCATACTTTAACTTCACTTTTCCTAGCTTGCTGGTAAGCTAGGAATGTGGATGTAATTATAGTTGTTGGCTTCTAGCTCTCCGTAAAAAAACATGCAGAGATAAACTACTATTAGTGAACACACACTACAAATAATCGTATTTTGACAATATAGGTAAAGAAGACAAAAAAAAAAATCTAAAAACACTAAGTGGAAAGCCAACCACAGCAACAATAAAGATCACACCAGAAAGCGCCTCAAGATCACTTAATAGCTTACACTAACTTGCTGCGGGCCAACAGCTCGTTTCATTCACAAAAATGAGTTCGCGTTATAAAGCTGAGGCTTCTAAAAATCTGGGCTTGCGTAAATGCCTCAGGTTTCCTCATTTTCAAAAAACTCATGAGAACACTACCTGCCATGCATGAATTTACTTTGTGTACATATTTACTTTGTGTAGTGAAAAAAGAGCATCTTCAACTCAGAAAGTCTATGAGACACTTTTATTATGACACCATTACCTGGATTAAAGCTGTGCCAGAGCCATGATTTTGCGATTTCCAAGATGAACCTCTTAAGTGTTCTGATAGAAATATACTCTTGAATTGTGAGCCTTTTTTATTTTTTCCACTTCTATGGAGGGTTTGAATTGCTCACAAATAGCTGCCCGTACTACCCAAACATTTTTTATCAATGAGCACTTAATCCTCACCATTTCTTAGGAGCCACCACCTACCTTTGTAACTAAATATTCAATTTTAAAGTTTATAAAGCACAATGTAGAATATGATTTCTTGGACAGATAGCAGATTACTTAAATTGGTAATCTGTACACTGCAGATTGAAAAAACCTCATAGGTATTTTTCCTTCTGAAACCTTTGTATTTATGCCCAATGACAGTCAAACCCAAAACATCATAGCTGTGTCTGAAGAGTTTTGAAATTTAGAAATGGAGAAACAGATACTATAATTTTTAAAACACTATGAAATTATTAATAAAATTAAAATGAATGATTGATCTAAAGAGAATTAGTAGCAACATGTAATGCAGTTCCAAAATTTATTGGTAAATTACCCTGTTTGCATCAATAGCAATGGCAGCAACACAGTAACAAGCAACGTCTACTAAACTCTCAGAGTACACAACCCAGTAAGGTGAACTCATCCTTTAAGTTTATACGTATGTTTTAGTTGGTTTGTTTTCTTTTGAACAACTAACATTTATTTAAAAACTACTTAATTTTTCTCTTAGCTATTTTGAAAGCATAACTGTGTTCATCTACAATGTCTCCTGCTATCTGTTTTGATGTACTAAACTTTTGTAACAAGTATACAGATTAAGAAATTTAAGTGTTTGCTGAATTAACAGAAATCTGTTTTTCTTAAATAAAACCTTAGCTGCTTCCTCTACTCACAGGTATTTTGACAAGTTAGCATGGGAAAACGTTTAAAATCATGAGAGTTAACAAAAACAAACAAAAAAAATTTAGTTACAAAGCATGAGAGTAGTATTTCTTGACTGACTTCAGATTTTAGTTCCAAAGGTACAATATGCAAATGCAATAGAACGTACCCATCTTCTCATGTTTGTGAAAAAAATATGTTCGTATTCATTCCGAAAGACTTCTAGGATGCATGCTCAGAAATTGCAAATGGAAGGACCCAACCAGTTTAGCGATTTATCTAGCAATGAGAAAGTGCTGAGAGTCACCGAAGTTGGGACGGAGATGGAGTGTGCCCAGTATTGCTTTAGCACAGCCCCTTCACGCTAAGCATTTCAAATGTTGCTATACTCTGCAGTCTCAGCAGGGATTACGTTGCCCTTGAGCTGAACTGAGGCATGGGAGGACACCCATCTCAAAAATCCACATTTCTTCTCCCAGACACCCAGTTTCAGTCTGTGCAAAAGCATTTCTAGAAGCGGCAAGACAAAGTAGCGTGCTTGTATAAACGGCTGCTGTTTCACTTAGCCAGGAGACAGCGTGTTATCTTAAGAGGGAAATAATGCCAAATTCTTTTTGCATTCCAAAGGTGTTCACCTTCAGCAAGAGCGCTGCTAGAAGCAGAATGACAGGACATCCTGTTGTCTGAATGAGGTGCACTGGTTCTGATGGAGAAGAGCAAAGCTCCAGAGAAGGTGACAAGGAATCACTTGTTACAAGTAGTCTCCTGAAGGAAACAATGAACTATTCTTCAAAACAAACTTATTAGTTTCCTTCTTGTTTAGAGACAGTTTAATTTTCTTACCCTGTTAACACGATCTGCTGTAACGTTGTATTTGCAAGCCTTAGCAAGGATTGTTCTAAGAAATAATTTAAAAAAAATAAAATCTGCGAAACAACGAGTCCAGTAAAATTTAAAAGCACTATACAAATGCTTGTAAAAGCTACTTTTTTGTCTACTCCACATAGGACGTTACTACTGAAAAAAAGTGGAACAGTTTAAACCTCATTATAAATCATTAACATTCTAATTCAAATGACTTCATATCTTAAAACGTAAGGGAAAATTTGGACCTACAATAGGGAAGAGGATATTGCTTTTGCATATTGGCCAAAGCACAGCCTAGCCCCACCACGCCCCTTCCCCAAGCCTTGTCCTTTTAGCAGATCTTTTATTGGAACATGTGTGCTGCAAGGGACAGTGATTAACATCTCATTTCTACCTTCAGCTACACAGACCAAGACATCCAGCAAATCCATCCACATATATGAGATCTCCAGACCACACATCAAAAGACCCTAGCACAACAACTCGACACACTGATGTGTGTTACAAAATCAGGCCCATAAGAATGGGCAGTCAGCCAAGGTGAGACAGCAAACCTGTTGTCCCTCCCACACCAGACCTCCAAGTAGAAGTCACAAAAAGCTGCACGACTGCAGCCGCAGCAAGTGCTGTTACACCTAGGTGGGGGTTTGTTCAGGAAAACAAAGGGAGCAGACTCTACTCTTCCCAACATAACCAAATTGAAGACATTTCTTTCCCAATTTTCAAAAACTTCAAGAGCAAGACACTGACAGTCATTAACCTACATGCCAAAGGACTTTTTCACTATCTAAAAATATCTCAGTATCTGGAGCCTGGCACACAAACTTTACACAACACAGGTGAAGAACAGCAGGAACAGCATGCTGCTACATATGTATGAGAGCATTCTCTCTCAAGCAAATAAAAACATGCAGTAAGGGAACACAGGATAGAGACAGCACCTACAGGGAGTTGCTTTTGCTAATAATTACAGAAACAGACAACAGTGTTATTTTTTGTTGTTGTTGTTTTCTTTTAGCTCAGATAAAATGCTTCCTCAGAGTTTTCTTTAACAGTCATGAGATTATCACAGTTGGTGCAACAGATGTTGGTCTCTAGGAAGAATGGCCTGATCCTGTAAAACCTGCTTTCTCATGTGCAGACCCTTTGAAATCAGTAGGATTTATGTAAATAGGGATTTGCAGGATTAGGTCTACAGTCTAGAGAGTCTGCAGTACTTCAGTCATATGTGTTCTAGTTTTGTTGCCTGGGAACCCAACAGACAAGAATAGCTCCTGAACAGGCCAAGTGTCCTTTACAGAAGCTGTATGAATCTGAAGACAGTCCTTGCATCATGAATTCAGCATTAGGACTTTATACCACTGTAAACCAGTCCCTCCTCAGTTCAAAGAGATCAGACGTGATCCATATTAATGTACGAAACACACAAATACCCCTTGCATCTATAAAACTGGGGCAAGGGGGTATAAATTAAGATTATTCTTTTTATTTTTAATTTTTCCTAAGTGGAACACAACACTGGATACGCATATGGATCTTTCCCAACATCAAAAACTGGGGCTGCAAATATTTTGCATAGGGTAACTTTAGGTTACCATGGAGACAGAGGATGAGAGACTACTATCCAGAAGTCAACAGACCTGTGATGCCCAGCGATGCCGTTACTCTGACACTCAGTTTTCTGCCACCCAGGCAATGAGAAATATGCCATTAGGCACTGGTGAGGCTGCACTTCAAATATTGTGTTCTGTTTTGGGCCCCTCACTACAAGAAAGACATTGCAGTACTATAGTCTGTCAAAAAAAGGTCAACAAACCTGGTGAAGGCTCTAGAGAACAGGTCTTATGGGGAGCAGCTGAAGGAACAGGGGTTGTTCAGACTGGAGAAAAGGAGGCTGAGGGGAGACCTTATATCACTCTCTACAACTACCAGTCAGTAGGCTGCAGCCAAGTGTTAGTCTCTTGTCCCAAGTAGAAAGCAGTAAGACAAGAGAAAAGGCCCTCAAGTTGTGCCAAAGGAAGTTTAGGTTGCACATGAGGAATAATTTCTTCTCCAAAACGGCTGTCAATCACTGGAACAGGCTGCCCAGGGAAGTGGTTGAGTCACCAGCCCTGGAGGTATTTAAACCACACATACATGTGGTGCTTCAGGACATGGTAGTTGGACTTGGCATTGCTAGGTTTAATGGTTTCACTTGATGATTGTAAGTCTTTTCCAACCTACACAACTCTATGTGCCACTTTCAAGTAGGTCATGTACTACCAGTGATACAGAAACTAGCCTTTAGTACCAAAGAAAGGCATCCTTCTCAATAACAGACATAACTACTAGGATGTGGGACGAACACCATTCACTCAAACTGGAAACTACGTATCAAACACCACATCAGACACAGACAAAAACAAATATGTTGACACAGATATGCATGTATTAGTGTTAGAAAATAAAATGTATATATAAATGAGAGAAGTTCAAATGAGCCTGCTCCGGTTACTTAAATGGGCATATTTTTTCAGAGCAGGTCCACATCATCCTGTGAGGAACCTACGGGGCAGTGTCCATTAAACACCGTGAAGACGCTATATAAATGCAGTGTTGCTGCTTTCAGGACACCCATGAACTTGATGAGACCTCACCATGACAAACTTATGTATCACTGTGCTATATACCATAAAGTCAAACTTCGGCAGAAACAAATTTTAAAATTCTAAAGGTTTTTTGCAACTTACATCCAATGTATAGATTAATCAGTAAGTTCTGTTCTGTGCATTTTGACACCTGTTTCCAGGGCAATACAGTGAAAGCCAGGGACTTCATACATAAACTTGCTACAAAACTGTTACTAATTGCTGCTTCCCAAAATACAAACCATAGCTATTACTATTCAGTGGTCATAGCTACATGATCTAATATTGCTGGTCTACAGTGTCTCCTCTTAACTGCATCTGTTGGATTTCAGGCACAGGGTGCCTATCAATGGCAAAAGAAGCGTCATGAGCACAGGGAAGACAGAGTATCTCATGATACCATAATATGGAATTTAAGAAAAAGTCTATGTATAGCCTTCTCTGTAGGTTCCTCACCAGATGGAATAGACAGTTCTGTGTTAATGCTCATCCTACTGTGAAACACGTCAGCGAGCCCAAGTTGCCATTAATATGGCTTGGATTCTGACAAGGTCAAACTGGATGGACTATATTTAAAAACACTTTTATCTCACTGCAATAGGATAATGTCTTCTAAGACTATATACTGCAGGAACATAAGACTCTTTTGCTGATTTAACCCAGGCTCAGAAGCTAATGCTCTGCACCATACTTCAAGTTAATTACTGTTGAACAATGGAGAAGAACAGCACAGGACTCCAGCAAAGCACCAAGAAAATTAGTATGCCCTTATGATCAAAGAAAACTAAGTAGACTGTGTTCAGGAAAGCAATTACAAAACTGCCAAAGTCAGACAGAAAGTTCAGGTGATTCTATTTGTGAAGTCAAAGCTCAAAGAAGGAGCAGATTCGACTACCGCATGAAAGTTGGACCCTGAGGTTACCAAGGGCATCAGCAGACTCTGACAGACAACTTTCTCGAGTTTTTGGTTGATGCTTCCTAAAGCTGGCCTTGATAAAAGTAACAGATTCTCTTCTCCCAGTCTATACTGCCCTCATCATCAGAAAGTTGATGGGTTTTTTTTCCTGAACACAATCTTTCCTCATAAAAAGTTTAGCCTTTACTTCATGTCCTACCTACAAGGAAGGCTAATCAGAAATCTAGAGGTTCTTGCTGCCTCCAAATAATTCACATTTTTTTCACATGTGCAGCACCCAAAACTAGACAGTGCTGAACACCATTACACTATAACTTCTTTCAGTTGGATGCAATTAATGGGGTGTGAGTACTTCTAACAATTGTTGCAACTGCATTACAGATCTTGGATCATGCTACTGAATGATCAGTATCACTATTTGACTCTGCAATGATCCTAGTCCTAAATCTGAAATACGTCTTTGAACATAGACGCTTTACATCACACAAATGTTGGAGAACAAACAACAGATTAATTTCTGGCCTTAATGCTGTGTTTGTGAGTGCTAAGAAGTATTCCAAATGTTCCAAAAAGGATTAATGCAGTATAACAAGTCTATTTAATTACTGAAAGACCAGTGATCCTCATTTTACTATAAGCAGCTTTTCCTTTATTTGGAGGCTTTAAATAGAACAGAAATCATTACATTACAACTCTAATTCTTGTCCCAGAATATTCAAGGTATAGCAACAATATGAATCTGAAAGGCCAGGGAGCACTGTATACACATGCTGCATTTGTGTATGACAATGCAAGATAAGGTACATGTTTTAAAACACACCAGCACTCCTCACTCTAGTTAAAATGCAGGAATAATTCTTATCCTCTATCTAACAAAGGGATATCTGTTTCTGTAACTTAAAAAAAAAAAAAAAAGATGCAACAATTAAGCCAGTTAGAGTAATTACACATAGGGTTTTCTTGGTTTTGTTTTTTGGTTTGGGGTTGGTTTTTTAAAGTCCCTCGAGTTTAATAAAAGTAAAGAAATCCAGGACTTTAGATGGCCAAATTGCAGGCAGTGAACTCACCTATGAATGCATATGTGGTAAAATCACATCTTGATATAGATTACTTTAAATTATGTGACTGAATCTAGACAGCCCAATCAATTTTCCAATTCTCCTTTCTGCACAAGCTGGTTATTCTTTAACTGGAAGATAAACAACAGAATAACTTTTGATGTTAACCCTCAGCTAGCTGTAAATTGCACTGTTCAGTATCGCCTGAGGAAAGTGCATGAACAGATTTCTTTTCATTTTTATAAATAAATGTCACTTCCCACTCCGAGAAGTAGACACAGTAATTTTGTAGGTGTTGATGTTATAGCTGGCCCATTACCAACCCTGAAATATCATCATAAAGGAGGGGATGAGGAAAGCAATGGCTTAAGGAGTAAAAGTAGATGGCACACTGTGTCCAAAAATCACAAGTTACTAATTAAGTATTCAGGAAAGTTTCAGTACAATCAGCAGGGATTTTGGGCAAAGGTATGCCCTCCAAGACCATGACCCTGCACAAACCAATGGTCTTCCCCTCTGTTGCCTCACAAACCAGACCTGACCAAGTCTTGGAGATGAACAAAGATGACCAGCACATTCCAGACACAAGCACACTGCTGCATTAACTCACACCTCGGTTTCATCTCACACCTCAGCTACTGACCATTCAGTCTCCTCCCATACTGGTGTGCTCTGGTCCACTTGACTGAAGAATGAACCTGTATTCAGAGTGGAGAGAGGGATGGACAATCAGACTGAGCCCAAACTGCAGATGCCTACTCCATGGTGGGTCAGCTGGATGAACATACACACAACTGCCCATGATAATGGCTTCTTTTATCTTTCTCAATTTTTCCCTTCAGTCACACAGCTGTCTGACCACACCAAAGACCCTGTACTATGGTCCCAACCTCAAGAGCCAAGCCTGCCCAAGGCTCCTGCAGACTGAAGCACAGGGGAGCAGAGGAGTGTTCCCACCACAGGCAGGGTCTCCTGTGGTTATGCTGCATGATGCTCTCCACGACCCTCTCCCACAAAGCAGTACCACCACAGGGTCTTGGGTGGAGGAATGCTTTGTGCCGTCTCTCCCTGCTTGGGCAAGTTTCTTCCATCTGGGCATGATGAAAATGAGTAAAACATCTCTTTACAGCACAGAGCCTACTTGGGGACTGGGCACTGGCACATTGAATCTGCTTGCAGTGAAACACAGGTTATAGCTTTTCAGCCTGTGCCTCAGTCTTTCGCAACCCTGGACGAGGCACGGCTGAAAAGCAAGCATTGCTCCCTCTCCCTGGGACTGGAGGCACAGAGACCAAGCAACCTTCCTGAGGTCACCTGTGGCAGGGCTGGTGACCAGGACAAAGATTTGAAGTCCTTGCCTCTAAACACTGACTAACACTTTACGCTATCATCACAGTTATAGCATTCAAGCTCCTTGTGTCAGCACTACCACCCTCTTCCTTCAGAGGAATCGTGTAACTGCAATCAAGAATCACACCTGGGTTGTGGAGTTTCACACCAAAATAAAAGGTTTGGTCATTTACAAGTGTATGGGAATGTTGTGTGTACACATACAATCTGATTCTTTTTTTCAATAAAAAAGTAACAGGGTGACAGAGAAATCAGGTGGAGTGCAGAAATAAAAGCTTGATAATACACTGTAAAGGTCAGTGCACAGATATATGAAATATATTTTAAATTAAGTCTATTTTAACAAATAAATCTACTTTTGTGTATTTTTAAATGGCACCAGTGCTAGCATAAAAGTTTTCTTAACCCAGCAAGGCTGGATCATGCCATTAGTTTTTCAACAGATCCACTCACAGCTTCCTAAAACTGTGGCACAACGAAGCAGATGATTAGACATAATACCCTTCTCAAAAAAATAAACTGTCGTAACAGTCAAATTGTAGCTAATTAGGGGGAGCACAAAGCTTGCCTCAAGAAGCTGACATTAGCTTCAGGGACATTGATGGTAGGAAGTCTGTCAGGATATGGAGCCAATGACTCCCTATCCCCCCCTTACGTAATTCTTAAGGACTGGTATTTTCCCCTAGAAACAAAGCATTTAAAATAAAAATTAAAAAAAAAAGGGGGGAAAAAAAACAAAGATTGCTCTTTCTCTACTTTTGATATGTTTAGATACCACATCAAGCATAGCATGTAAAGTGCTTTGCTTCAGAGACCACAGTTGCTCTTGAGTACAAGCTGGGTCAACAATGTTTTGCTACTGAGATAATCAAATAGGAACTGATATATACTCCTCCATTTCATGTCAAGAAATTATTTTGATCGTTCTTTTTTCATACAAAGCAAAGTGGTGTGCATACACATTACATCTGCATCGCAAAACATTTTCAAAGTGGAACCTTCTTCCCAGCACATCCCACCCAAACATCACTCCCAGTGAAATGGGACTGACTGAGACTGATGGTGCTCGGCCTTGAAACACATAGTGAACCCATGCACCCCGCTAGAAGATACATACTCCACAGGCTGAGAGAGGATAGAGCTTCCCTCCAACCCCCTACAAATCCTCCCACCACCTCTTCTACTATGGAGGGCTGTCAATTGGTCCCCATTGCTGCCAGCAGACAAAAGGCAGTGACATCAGAAGCACATCCAAGGGAAGACAAGGCCACTCAGGAGGGACACCACAAAACCCGTGTGCTGTAAATTTGGGGCTGATGTCTTCTTGTCAGCTATTACCACAAAGAACCAAAGGAAGTGGAGGGGCTGCTGAACAATGTATAGGTCAAGCAGTTTGCAGCTATTTCATGACCCAGACAAGTCAAGGTCAAGAGATTCAGGTAGCAACTTGGCATGGGCATGAGTTACAGCACAAATGAATTGATTTAACAAATCAGCTTTGGTCAATTAAACCTAACAAGAGATGTTGCATCATGTAGCAAGGTTCTTGACACTAAGGCCAGGAGCTGAGGCCAGCTTCATAAAACACATCTTTTAACATGGCATAACAAATTTAAGGTAATCCGTCCAGAAACTGCAGATGTCAGAATAATAAAATACAAGTTGTCTTTACTAGGAGATGTTTTCACACTTTTAAATCAAGGACACTGGAGTGTAGTCATCCTTTCAAGACGTCTGGCATCATTTTCAATGGCATTAATCATGCAATGGAAAACTGATGCTGCCATAAAAATTCTTGCTATCTATCAGACACAAGGCGCTTCCATAATAATCTTCTAAGCAAATCCTAAACATTTCCTTGTTAGTTGCTTCATCAAAAATAGGGTGAAAACAGTTTGGCATTTTAGGCCAATGTAACTCACAAGCAAAAATATGTACTCTCTAAATATTTTAACTGTATTTAATTTCTAAGGACGTGGAGTTTGTAATTACTGGATTCTAGTGTGTGCGCATTTCTTTGTTATTATTTTAAAGAAATATTTATAATTCTTTGAGATCTTCTCAGAAGATAGTTTGCGAAGGGTATGTCAAAATAACCGACTAGAAATTAGAAGACAATACTAAATTTAAGATAAATAGTTCACACATTTTTCAGTGGTTTAAATTCATAATTTAAGAAAACACATATAGTAACTCAGGTTAATATAACTTGAAGATTGGGAAGACCAGTATGTAAACAGTATGTGTTCAAGACCTAAATGTTTAAAACTCTCAACTGTCAAATAACTGCAAATAATACAGAATATACTTATTTGTGAACAGCATTTGCATCGAACTGTTATCAGAAAAACATATTTTTCCCTAATTTCTGAACAGACATGCTGAGTTTCCCAAACAGAGCTCACTAACTGTCCTTTTTTGCATTTAGTTTTCCTTTTCAGTCTCTAAGGCAGAAAAGGCAAACCATTTTGTTCAATTTCCATGTGTATTTTTTCAGGGGGGGGGAATAATTAAGAGCCCACTTAAAGCCATAGAGATGCCTTTAGTGAAGGTGCTTTTATGAAAAGGCACTGGAAAACGTAAAAGTTTCTCTTGTGCTCTGGAGACAGGCGATTACTGTTAAGAAGTGCAAGGTTTCTCCGAGGGAAAAAGAACACTTAATGGTTGAATGGGCTTCAGCTAAGCTTTCGCACCATGCTTTCCCCAGTGCCATATGAAAGCAACTTCTCATTTCTACTTCCCAGGGTTAAAAAAAAAAAAAAAAAAGAAAAAAGAAAAAAAAAAGTCGTTTAAAAGGTCTCAAACATGATAAGACAGCTATAACACATTAAAAGTACTCTGACGTCCCTGTAATTTTAAGTCACCTCATTGACTTGAGGAGGAGCATGAGGCAAGCGGGATGCAACACACAGGGGAGTCACAGGACACAAAGGCAAAAGCTCTGGTCCTCAGGCTGGCCAAAAAACATCTAAACACTATTCTTGACAAACACACTTTAGACCGTCAGCCCTTCTTCAGACAGAATCCCTCTCAAAAGCCGAATCTGAAGTGCCCAGCTCCCACCAACTGTGAAAAAAGTTACACACCAATAAAATGAGGTTCCTGGGAAATGGATAAAGAAATAAATGTATTTAAAAATTAAAAAGCACAATAAAATTCAGAAAATAACCTCTCTGGAAAGAAAGTTTGGTTGGGGTGAGAGTGATATAGTCTTTTTGTAAATTAAATGGGGGGGCACAGTGGTGGAGTGTATCAAGGAAGATTAACAGCTGCACTAGAAGAATGTTCCTCACTTGACATCCAACTCATTGCTCCCAGACAGTACAATATACACACCCAAATCAATCCCCTTTTCTCTTGGACAGAGAGAATAATCTAAGATTTACTTCCCCTTTACTAGCTTCTGAGACTTTCAAACCTCTTCCAACCCAGGTTTCACAGCCCTGAGCCAGGTTTTTTGCAACTGCTTCATAAAGTTCCACCGGACTTCAAAAATAATAAAAAAATAAAATAAAAAAGGAGAGATGGAATAAAATCATTAAACCTCCCTATAATGAAGGACATCTTGTTTGGCATGTGTCTCACAAACTAGCCAATCATACCAACCTTCTTCCTTTTTCACATTCATTTACCATCTGGAAAGTGTCTCCAGATAACGGTTTTCTTCTTCACCCCACAATGGAAGGAGCAACCCTATTAAGTTAAGTTAGCCATTTAACTTGATCTTGAGATCATCCTAGCCCTATGTCTACAGCAAAGCAACATACCATCTTGCTTTAGGAAGCCTCTTCAATTACAACAGTGCTTGGCACGGAAGTATGCTGGTCCAAGGCCACCAGTCCTTGAGATACCTACATTACTACAATAGCGAGGAGGAGAAGGAGAAAAAGTAGGGAAGAAGGCAAAGCTAAAAAGAAAAAAAGCAATCCCCTGCAATAAAATTTAAAATCCAACCTGCAGCAGCATTTAGTGTTTAATTATCTCAATGATGTTTTCACAATTAAAATCAATCCAACATGCATGAAAATTAAGAAATTTAAAGCATAAATCTCCGCTGTTATTTGAGGTATTTCATTTATTAATTTAGTGGTCTTATTAATTCTGTAAAAGCATTTTTTTTGTTCCCAGTATTGTTCTTCTGTCTGAAGCCACTGTGAAGCACGAATCTTCTGTTTTCTTTTCTATTCTTTTCTTTACTGTACAGTTTCTTGATGTCAATCTAAATGTCATTCATAAATTAACACTGACCTCTAAATTTTCAACTAGTTGCACAGAATGTGTTTAACCATAAACCTATATTTTCTTAAACACAATCTCATTTAAACCTGCAGAAATTACTCCCCTTAATGTACTGGCTAAGAAAAAACAGAACGAGCTAAAAAATTTCTAAAATGTGTGTGTGGTGTGTATATTTCATTCCTGACTGCAACAGAAAAATTAAATACAGAAAATTGCACTTCCATTCCCATCAGCCTGCCAAATGGCCTGTAACCTTGCTCTAAGGGAAACTAAAATCAAAAAAGAAAAAAACATGCATTTTTAATTCTTTGGGTCTACCGTCCAAAGACCAGTTCACATACACATTCAGAAAAAGGAAAAAGTAATGGGTGACCTTTTAAAATGGTTTTAACACCCTACATCTTCATAAACAAAATATCTATAAATGCCAATTGAAAAACATTATTAAGCCCATATATACACCAAATTAACCTCCATCTCCTAGAGACAAATATCTTTTCTGTCTATAATTAATAAAATACAGAATTCTGTGATTCTGTATTAATTTTCAGTACAATAGAGATATTTGACAAAGTCACACAAAATTTTACATTAGAAAGCTAGAGAATAAATCAGCTGACACAAAGTTTTTTAAAATCGGATTTTCTGCATGCCTGAGTAGACCAGAATTGCTCAAAGTAATTCAAAGTTTTACAAGGGTTTACTATTCCCTATCATAGTCTTAAAACTACAAAAAGCTCTCCTCACCTGAGAGCACAAAAAAATATAAATAAACTCTTGTTTCTGCTTCTGCACTGGCTTTCTGATTCAAAACTAAGATTTAGTGCAAGGGATCAGCATACCATTTCCCTGTGTCAGTCACAAGCTCCTAGAGCTGCCTTTGGGTACAGGCAGCAATAAGCTCGCGTTCCTTTTGTTCCAGGTGTAACTAATAATCTGCTGTGTAAATCTCAACAAACCACCTTGCACCTTGACATTTTTCTGCAGAACAGGTAAAAATATTCTGCTATATTTTCCCAAGTAGAAAAAGGAGGCAAATCACTGAAGGTAACAGAAACAGGGGCAACCAGCAGTTCAAGACTGATTGATACCCCATACCTATTGTTTTTTAATTTAATTATATGTGGAAGCATCAGTGCATGCTAGAAATGCAAGCCCTTGCCCAAAAACCATATCTGGGTGTTGAGGCACTTAGAACGTATGACCACTACAGGATTTGGGCACAAAGGTGACTCCTTAAAACTTCACTCCAATTGTGATTTCAGGTGCGATTTCTTCTTGTCACAGCAAACTAACCAAAATAATTCTATTTAATTCTTTTAAAATCTGGGTAAGTATTATTGTAATATTACCATTTTGCAAATTCTCCGCCCTCACTGAGTGGAAACTGAAGCAGGGCACGAAAATGACCACGCAAACCTCCTCCATAAGTCTGAGCTCCCTGTAAAAATGAGTTCCCCGAACCTCGAAAAGTCTGGACTGAGCCGCGGGTCCAGACGACACATCCCGTTCTAGGAAAAGGCACTGCAGCGCTGCCGGGCGGAGGCGAGGCCTTCCCGAGGCGGCGCACACACCTCGCCAGGCCTGTCTGGAGCCAACCCCCCCGCTCCGTTACGGAGTGCCCCACTCGCCGAACTAAGGTAAATGCAAGGCGGGGGGGGCGNGCAGCGCTCGGGGCTGCCGCTCCCCGCGCCCGAGACCTGCACAAGTCTCGGCGACGCGGCAGGAGGGCGTCCCGCACGAAGTTCCACCCCACCTCGGCTGCAGGAGTCAGCCCGCACCCTCGCTTTCCCCCTTCTCTTTGCTCTTAACTGCTGGCAGCTCCACCCCCCCCTCCACCCGCAACCCCACTGCTGCAGGAGACACGGACGTAGCCTGGCGATCCAGGGACTCACACAGGCCAGGTTTCCTTCTGTGCAGCCCTTTGGGTAGAGCTGCTAATCCTTCTTATTAATTAACGAGATAATAGCAGTTAACCGGAAAGCAATATTAATGCTAACTATCTAGGAAACTTCCAACATAAATTAGTCTCTTTGCTGATTTCCTGGTAACAAAGTAATGCAGCTGGGACTGTGGCAGCATCTTGAGAGTTTAAGAAGTTAAAAAAACAGGAGTATCTGAACAGCATCAAACTAAGGACATCTGCGTCTATTTTCTGCCCTCCTTCTTGGATAGTTTAAAAGATCCTCCCTTCCCTCAACTTCAGAGTTTGTTAACAGCTGGGGATGCGGACTCCCCCAATTATATCACTCTTACACAAAGACAAAGGAGAATGTAAACAGTAACATGACTGATCTGAGAAATGTACTCCCAGAGAGTCACATGCATTAAAAACACTTACAAATGTTTACCATTTACATGTACCGTTGCTTCAATCCTTTAAACGCCACAAGCATTTCTCGAGGTCTACTATTCAGCATATGCTGAAATACCTAACACCAAGTTTGTATTTTATTTCTCCTGCAGAGAATCAGCAGAGATAACGTGGGGATTAGGAATTCTGCAATGAGTCCCATTGCTGTAGATGTTTTATGTTTCAAGAAAAAAAAAAAAATCAATGCAATTTTAATTTTTTTCTTTCTTTATTAGCCATTGTAAGAGTAAGTAAAACATCTATCAGAAGAAGGGATTTGTATTATCTTGGTTCTGTTGCAGCAAACAAGTACTGCAGCTTTCATTCACTGATTGTCAAAAAACTTTCCAATGTGCCCACTGCAATGCGGATGCCAACCAACGAATCAAAGGCATTCAGCAACTAGACAAAGAGGGTCTGATGCCAACCTCGGTGCCACTGGCAACCATTATTGGCATCAAGCACATTGTCTGCCTTTTTTTTCCCCCTCTCCTGGCACTCGACAAACAAAATGGCGGTTCTTGTAGCAACGGGAACACAGCATAAGCGCTGCACTGAATCAAATACCGTCAAATGATTTTATGGACTGAGATGCGTTTCATACCAAATGATAGACACTCTCTGATGCCTGACAGGATGAAAAATAAATAAATAAAAAAGACAAAGATGGCAGTTTTGTCAATAGAAAGAACGTTCATGCCATTTTCGAGTTTTAGGCTCTTTAAATTGAAAACTGGGGGTGGGGTGTGTGGACCCAATACACACAAGCAGAATCCCATAGATATGTGTTACAGTTAAGAATTATTTTGACGTTAAACATTCATCACAGTGTGTACTTCCCATTTTCTTCCTCCATTTCAGTCCAAGGGGCAGCATTGAAACCTATGTTAAGATCCCCTCTTCTTTTTGGTTTTTTGTTTTTTGTTTTTTTTTTAAGATCCTGAACTACAAGAGGATAGTAGAAAGAGAATAAGAGGGAAAAAATGATGCCAGATTCTGGGAGAGATGAGCGAAAAGTAGAACCAGATGAAGCTGTTCAATGACAGAACTTCATGGGTCGGTCCTTATTTCTCCTTTCAAGGGAGGCATGGAAGTAGAAGCCCTTTTTATTAAGAACTGAAAGGATATTGACACTTCTAGATCTGGAAGTTGTCAATATATTGTAACATTACTCTGCACTGCAATGCGGATGCCAACCAACAAATCACAGGCATCCTAGGCTAAACAAAGAAGGTCTGATGCCAATCCTGGTGCCACTGGCAACCATCACTGGCACTCGAAATATCCTTCCTCCTCTTTTTTTTCCCCTAATCTGTTGGGGTTTTTTTTAAAGCAAGAAAATAAAACAAACTACTTGGCCCCTTTATTCATTTTATCTGCTAATTCCTCCTTCATATTTCGTTCAGGGATTTAATTGTTTCTGTGTCTCCACTTAGTTTTTACACAATACCATTAGACTGGTTATATATTCTGATAGAGAAATATAAAGCAAAATGGCCTGTGCATAATGCTGCATTTTGGTTGACTTCATGCTTATCTTTTGCAAAGCCTGGTGCTCTTAATCAAGTGCACTACAAAGTGCTACAATTAACCTGCATTCAGAGAGGATAGAGAATCAAAGTTTGATAAAATGAGAAAAAAAAATACAAAGATAATATGACTCCTTCAAGACGAAAGCAAACAGATGTTAATGGAAGATTTACTGTGAAGCAGCAAGACAAATTTAAAAATCCATGTAGTTTACAATAAGCGAAAGGGTCTACTACGGGTGACTTGGTACATAGAAATTAGCCAGCTTCATCTTGCAGTATATTCTCAAAGTAGCATTGTGTAACTTTGGAAGTTGTAAAATTATAGCATGCTTCTCTCACTTCAATTAGATGTGGTTTAGGTTTTTTAAAATCATATTTTCAGTCCATTTAAGCCAATAAAATCAGCTATGCCCTCCAATTCCTTCTCCCACTTCAAGTTACTGGCTTCCAGAAACTTAAAAGTTGAGAGTGTGTAAGAGCACTCTGACCCTAGCTTCTTCGACTCGAGAGTACTTTAAATTGTTTTGCCTGTCTTTGTAGTGCTGACTTTTGAGACAGGTAAATCCATTAGAATTAATCAGTAAGCTATGTCTTGCGATATACATTCAAAATGCCATTTCACTTTGTCTTCACAGAAGGAGTTTAAAGATACAAATTATAAATTGTGTCATTAAGCTATTTTGTTAATGCTTTCAAAGAAATCTTTCTTCCTATGTTGCTGAGGATGAGATTTTGCAGAGTGCAGCTACTTCAAGTTGCTGCAAAATACCTAGGTGTTGTCTATTGCTGTGGAGAGAAATACAAAAAAATACAAGCAGGGAAAAACAACACAAAACAAAACCATGAACCTTATTTTTTTAATGATAAATAATCCAAAAGAAACTGAACCTCATTTATACGTTCACGTAAACACAGTGCTCCACTTGCATGAGTAAATGGTAAAAGGCAAATTCATTGAAAGCAAAAAAAGGTTTGTGTTGTATATCTGTTATTTTAAGGAATGAGCACACACTGAATGAAGACACATGCAATTTTACTTTTTTGTTACTAACAAAATCCATTCAGTTTGTTTTTCAGTTAAATCCCACGGTTATGTACTGGGCGTCAGATAACAACAGCCTGCCATCTGCCCTTCTGCAGGCCATTTCTGCCTACTACCAGGCCAGGTTGTGAAATGGCCCACCATCTGCGGACAGATGAACTTTCCCTAGTTGAGATCTGCGGACAGATGAACTTTCCCTAGTTGAGATCTGCGGCTAAAAAAGCTTTAATACTGCTGATCAGTCAGCAATACAATGACATCTGAAGGATGGTATAATCACCATAAAGAACCAAAATGACCCCTCACAGCATTTCAAAAGGCTTAGTGTTGGAGGGGGAAAAAAACCCCAAAAAAACCCCAAAAAAAACCTTTACCTACTGACAGACGTTTACAATTTGAGGGGGATCCTGCTTCGAGTGTTTTTACCTGAATATGCAGTAAAACTTAGCAGGCTTTTTTTGCGTGATATGTGATTATCAGGCACACCGGTTTTATTTTCATTTTGTAAAACTAAGTTTAAGCAGCTTTTCCATAGTGATCCTGCAGTTTTCCACATTTCAGATATCTGTCAAATAAAATTAATTATGCAACTGTGGCTGTGAAAATACACTTTTCGTGGAAAATTATCTTGAAATAATACAAACTGGATCTTTGTTTTAAAGGTCAGACAGGTAGGATGAGCCAGAGGTGTAAAATAAGAATAAAATGTTAAATACTGAATACTGTAATTCTGGCTACATATATTTACAAAACAGTATTTATGTGCTAAAGTTTTTTTCATGTTTTATCTTATAGACTTGAGAAAGCCTACAATTGCTTTTCACAGTGATAGTAAGTTCACCAGATAAGGACAAATTCTTGATTATTTGTAGCTACAAAGACACTGATAGATATTTGTAGTATTTATTGTGATTGTCCAATTGCACATACCTGCATCAGATACTAACAGTAGTGAGGGAACTCTATTTAAAAAAATAATTAAAAAATTACCCCACAAACTTGAAAAACAAGAAGAATGTTTTCTGAAGTGATGACTGGAATAAAACTACACAGTATATTGCCACTTTTTGATGAAGAAAAAAAAAGGTGGCAACTTCAGCGGAAATAAAGCTCTACCTTTGTATGTCCTGTTGTCTTTTGAAAGAGAACAAGGCACGTATGTCAAATATACATGTCATTTACACAGGTCTGCAGGAATGTGTGTAAGTATAAACGTATGCATGCTGATTTACATATGGATATGTACTCACATTACGTCTATAGACCACAGAATAATGTTTCACTGGAAGCCAGTCCATAGGGGAAACGGGGCTACTTGGAATCAGTTTGACATACTAACATAGAAACACGACAATCTGCTTCCTACCTTGCTCCTGCACGTAGTATGCCAAAAACAAATCAAGCTCCTTGACTGATACTGTTATGTGATGTGGCTGGACGCAAAGTGCTGGATTTGTGCAATGTGGGGATTTCATGAGCCGCTCTCCATCCGTACTTTCCAAGGGGATGCCTTTGAACAGGATCACCATGACTAGATCCAGACGCCAGACTTTGTCGGCCTGTCGCAGGCAGTCGATTCTCCTAATCTTACCCTTCTGGTCGGGATTGGACAATACACAGCATGGGTGCTTCTTCCCAGTCACCGTGAGCACAAAATCCTCCCGGAACTCTTGGCGAATATCTTTGCGCAGCTTGGCCAGGAGCCTGGATGCCCACTTCTGTTTAATTTCAGGCTTTTCGCTAAGTAGCTCATCCTTGACTGCTCTTTCTTCATCCTTTGACATTCGTTTCTCATGTTTTTTAAAGTACTTGCGTTTTCGAGCCTGAAGGTTGAACCAAGTATAGGCAATTGCACGGACATGTGGAAGAAGTGCCTCAATGAACGGGTGAAATTCATCCTGTGGAAAGAAGTGGAGGGGAAAAGAAAAAAAAAAAAGAAAGAGAGAGAGAGAGAGAGAACACTCAAAGTCAGCAGGTTCTTATAATCAAAGCAGTATCAAGAAAGGTTTCTGAGAAATCTTAAAAGTGAAATCCAAGAGGAAGAGAATAAACACTTAAAATTTACGCAAATATCTATATAACACCTTTTATGCAATTACTACGCTGTCAGGCAGCAGACAAAAAGTACACAGAGAACAGCATTTTCCCCGTATTTCACTCTTTGAAAGAACAATGTGAACATTTTATTTTGTATGCTTCCCCTCACTTCATCTCGCAACGCTGCAGAGACAACATCATTTAAAAGAGATGCTATCAAGATGGTTTTTTGTTTCTAGCATTTAAATATCTGAGCGAACAGCTATCATCAAGAAAAGTACCATTGCACAAAGAGGACACTATACGGTTTTAAAAAGTCTGAGCAGAAACGTTCAGAAGGCTGAGGCGAATGCCACAGTTCATTTCTCTTCTCTGTGGCACAGAAACACAAAGCATATACATGCTCAGTGTAATGCCACACAGTTCCCGCTTTTGGAGCATGCTCTCAGCAAGAGACTGCTGGTGGCACAAAGAGCATGCGCCATTAAACTTGATCCATTTTCTTATCAAACGTCCAACATTCCAGCACTGAAACAGCACCATTCCAGTGGTGGTAACTACAGAAACCAATATACAGTAAAAAAGGGGGGGGCAAAAGACACAGCGTGTCGTATACAAATCCTGAACAGAAGCTTCTGTACCTCCAGCTCTTCGGGTTTCCCTCCCACCACCCCCAAACTCTGTAAAATAGAGTTTATGAAGTTGAGAACAGAAATTATATTTATGTTCTTCCGGCAGCTCCACCGTGGGTTTTGAAGCCCCACAGAGTCAGTTAATTTGTTAACTGATCACATGAGTGTGACAATTATTCTAAACCCCTTAAAAATCAATCTGAGTTGTACAATGAAAAATGGCAACTTGGCACAAACTTTACATTCTTTGTGTTTCTGTGTGCTGTGGCAGAGTGACATTACGGGTGCACCTCTGGTCAAATGCTGCTTTTGTGAACTCCATGCAATTTATTTACAGTTCCAAAATATCTTTTTCCATCATCTGGCTTCACCTCCATGTTCTTCTGCCTAGCAGCGATACGGATTGCATTAAGGAGGTAATGCTTAGTTGTCGTTTACAAGAAGTCGTTTACAAGTACCTCATACAGCAATTAAATTAATTTATTTTGTCTGCCTAAAGTACCATCCTACACATCCGTGTTAATATCCAAATAGGCCTTTCCCAAAACCTAATGTCCCTTTTCTGTGAGCAAATCTGCTGTTTAAAACAGTGCAATCCGCTTATTAAGCGCTAGTGGATTTTGGTTCGGAAGGGAGACCCTAGGGGAGGTATCTTTCTTCCTATGTGCAGGCATATTTGGTTTTAAATACCATGCAGATTGCTCATTACACAGAGTGGCACGGTGCAATCAAACTAAATCTGAACCTCTTTTATACAATTATATTCAAGAATACGGTTGACAAACTAGTATTTTAGCTATGCTGCTAGACAAGGAATGAATTATGTTTAATCAATAGGCTGATGAACTCCATTAGGTAAAAATGATGAAAGTATAACTAATGGTCTCAATTATACAGAGTTCTGACTGCCATTGTAGACACTTTGGGACCCGAATTTGAACTTTAAATCTTCAAATTTCAAACAAATTTCTAACTTTCCTCAATGGCAAAAAAAAACCCCAAACCCTACTAGATCTAGTTACCTCACTTCCTTAACCATCCTCAAATGAAACAGAAAACAACTGAAAAGTTGCAAGGAGTTTACCTATGACCATGTTACATTCACAGAAGAAAAAAAAAAAAGTGAAAGAAAAAAAAAAAGACTATATTGGAAGATAATTCAGGACATAAATGATTCCATTACAGTATGATCCTTGACAAAGAGCCACAAAGGCAATAATTAAACTGATCAGTAGTTTCCAGCAGAGATTTGAACAATTCGGATACTACACTGGCACATAAAACTAGGCCATGTAAAGAGTTAAACCACAATCTGTTCTTTGTGTGGGAAGGCAATACTGCTCTGAGTAACCACAGCCCATGATAAGACTTCTCTATCTTCATATGCTTTCTGATGCCATGCTTTTTTCCCTCTCAATTATGACTACTAAAGAAAGTTTATTTTTCCTTCAGCAGAAGTCATCTTAATTGAAGTAGTTAAATATTTTTTGTNACATTTATAACTTAAAATTGCAGTAAAATTAATGCAAAAATATTATAAATATATATATATACACACACATGTTACTAGAATACTGCACAACTAGTTTTCACTTTTAAAAAGAAAATCACAAACTATTATGGAATGGCTATGCCTATGCCTTTAGGTAATGCAATTATGTATTACCAATAATAACCTACAGCACTTTCCATCTATGAAAATTTTATAGAGAAAATCCCGCTTTTAAAAATCTAGTCTGTAGTGGTTGAATGTTTCTTTATCAGTGGGAAGAGGGAGGGAATAAAAAAATACCCTCCACTCCTTTTAAAACTGTATTCAGGCTTTTCCTTCATAATATCATTAAGTCCTGAAGATACAAAATATGTGAAAGAGTGTGAAGGAGAAACACAGCATAGAACATCCTGTTCTAAAGCAATATTATCAGATATCTCTGAGAGATTCATTGCGCATCTGGAGCCCTTTCAAATGAAACATTACTTGACAAGAAGAAGTGGCCATAATAATGATCCCAAATGGAGATTTGCAATTAATCACACAACATTCTTCGCTAAGCCTCCTAAAAAGCCATCTACAGAATTTGTTGTTTTTTCCCCTTATATTCATATAGGCAAGACTTGTGGGGGAGGGGGGATGTAGGGTTTTATTTTTTTAGTATGGCACTTACCCATGTGTCACAGTTGCTCTTATAATAAAGTGATTTATGGAGGTAAGATTTTCAAACGTTGTATCTGATGGCTCAGGTGAACCACTGTGCAATGGCAAATTAAATTAAAATGGAACTTGCTACACAGTATTTATGTAGCTTGTAAATAAAGGGAAAAAAATACCAGTCATCTAACGGTGATGGATAGGCCGGGTTTTCTTTCTGAAAAAGGTAAAGGGGAAATGCAGCACCCTTCTCCTATATTCCACTTGTATAAACTTTGTATCAATTCATGAAAGTTTGAACTCAGGACTATACAATACATACACCAGGCAGAAGTCTTGAAATTTTACAGAGAAAACTTAGTATGCTCAGTTTCCCTGTATGGCTTTTCTCTGTGCCTAGTGAAACCACATTTTCTTAGTGAAAAAGGAAAATGACAACATATTCTGACTTTCCTCAACCACAGTAACATAAAAATAAACCATGGCAAAAATATCACAAGAGACCAAGCACTTAAAAGGCACGCGGTAACTGCATCCTATCATGCCTCAGCAAGTGAGATAAATGTGGTTTACACTCATTCCAAAATGGGGAGGGGGAGGAAGGTGCAGGAGAAAGAGAGGAAAGGGCCCCCAAAAAATTAAACCGCACTTGTTAAGTCTCCATTCTTCCTTGGAGTTATTTTGAACGCACCAAACTTCTACTGAAAGAGTGATGAGTAACATTCAAATTGCAAAGGTTTGTCTTAAAGCTGTACTTTGGATATTAGAGTAGTGCTTCAGCACTGTCTCCATGCAAGCCGAACTACTGCTTTTGCAAGGAGCTCGGTCCAAACAGGTGGTGTGTGTTTGCAGTTTCCACCAAAACATTTTCTTCTGAGCATACACTACCACAATCAACGTGCACTGCGAAAGCCCAGGAGACAGAGAACACAATGGCAAGAACGGTTCTGCACTACTTTAAATCAATTGCAACTCAAAATAAGATTGGCCTATCATTTTGCTTTAAATAAATTAATGAATAGCACAAGGCATGAATTCTCAATGCTGGTGTACTCTTAATTTTTAATTTATGGAGAGGAAAGATGATTTTTTTTTTTTAAAGCACCTTTTTAATACCAAATAAGTAGAGAAGGATCACAAATTAAAGTCGACTTGCTACAACTGTGTTCCATGTACACTAAATGGCAACTGTCTCTTCATGGCACATGTTACAGCATGACTGTAAAATATTATGGAGAAGTTATCAACACACAAAAGCCAGGAACTGCTGTTTCGTATTTAAGGCAGTACAAGTATGATGTTGTGTTCTTGTGTACACCTGAGTGCTGTATTTTAAATACAGATTGGTAAAGAATGGGGAAATCTATTACATCTGTGAGCCTAAAAAGCAAATATATGAAAAAAAAATGTGATGAGAGCAGGAAACAACAAAATTAACTACCTGCTGCAACAGAGGTGGTAGTGAAAATATGCGTGTTTCCAACATAAAAACTGCTTTCTTAAGTTGCATTCTCAAGTTTATACTCTGGCACAGAGGTCTTATTGTCTGTCAATAATTTCACTGATGGACAGCCCACGCAGAATTAATTTTTACTAATTGCAGATTCCACCGTAGGTGATTATTTCTATGTGTATACCTATAAGCATGTGCGTATCTGTTAGACAAAACACTTCCTACGTGCATTGATTTCTCTTCTGGAGGAGAAATACCATACCAGTACTCTCTTCCAGCTTTGCTCTACTGCTGCTCACGTCTACTTGCTGAAAATATCCATATCTAAGTCAATCACACTTAGATGCCAAACAAAATATAAACAATAAAAAACGTGTCAGCCAAAAAGCTACAGGACTGTATCCAATCACTGAATAAGCCTTATCACTGTTTCCATCTTCATTCACAATTTATGAATACTTCAGCCCTTTTGAATTACAATGCTTTCTAATTGTGGAATAACTTAAATATTTTTTATTTATTCACCGTGCAAACTGTGAGTGCATCATGTGTTACTGAGTGTTGCGGGAGACATTACTTTAGCACACTTTCTGCTTCTTTAGCTATCTGTTGCACCAATGTGGAAGCAAGCAGTTATCACTTAATCAGTTTACATCACATCCTCCTAAGACTTTCACAAAAGCTTCTGAAAACTATTCCCCGGCTTTACAGTGCGGGTTTATTCCCAGGAACAGGCTCCGGTTCCCCGGCGCTCGCTGCCCATTACCGGCAAGGACGCTCCGGGGCACCGGGGGAACGTC
>VXBZ01000542.1:6383-16651 GCA_013399135.1 Heliornis fulica
TGGTGCAACTTCTCCCTGCTCTGCACCACCACCAGTGCTGGAAACATCTCCTACAACTGGTCCTGCACTGGGGATGCCCTGAGAGCCCCGGAGCACCGGCCCCAGCTGCAGCTGCAGATCCGTGGGGACACCGACCCCCCAACCGTGTGCAGCTGCAACGTGAGCAACCCGGTGAGCTGGAGCACGGCCAGCAGCGATGTCACAGCAGTGTGTCTTCCTGAAGCCCTGGGTAATTTGCCCTCAGCTCTGTAAAAAAAACAGGATTTAGGGGTTGCACAAGCCTCTCTTGGGGCCCTACATCTCCCTGCCTGGGCCACTGAAACCGTGAAGGACGTCACGCTGACGCCAAAAGGTGCCCAGCGTCCCCTCCTGGGAAAGGAATTGTGATAACGGAGCACGGGGCAGTTAACTGAGGTTTCCTGGCCAGGTCTGTCCTCTGGGGGCTGTGATGGAGTGGTTGGAAATAGCTGGAGGCTCTGAGAACCATCGATGGTTTCTTCTTTTCTCCTTTCTCCCCAGGGTTTTTTGGCATCCTTCCATGGTGGGTCTTGGCGCTGGCCCTGGGGCTGGTCCTGGCTGTCTCCATCCTTGTCTCCTGGTACTGGTGGAGGAAGCGAAGAAAAGCCCCTGTGGGAGGTTGGTCTTTGGGGTTGGTGGGGTTGGTCACAGGAGAATTCACTGTGGGTTTTTGGCTGTGCAACCCCATCCCTCCTCCCCATTGCTCTCACCCTCCAAGCTGGTGCTGGGCTTCTCCCTCCTCCCGGGGCTGATGCGGGGAACAGCACTGGGCATCGCCACCCCCCTGCCAGGCACTGCACTGGGCATGAAGCCCTTGGCCCACCCTGGGTTGAAGAGCCCAGATGAAGCATCCTGGCAGCCCACACATCAAGTTCTTGTCCTGCAGGGTCTGGAGGACTCCATGGCTTTGACTACTCGTTTTAAAGCTCCCCCTTGCCAAGGATCGCTTTGCTTTGCTTGAGGGCTCCCCCCACCCCCACTGGGTGTGGGCTCTAACTGGGGGTTAGAGCCCCCCAGATGGACTGGGGGGCTCTAACATGGCAGCTCCCTTACCCTGACCCTTTGAACTCCCCCAGGACATGACGAGCAGGCACTGACTGTCTACGAGGAGGTGGGCAAAGCCCAAACCGACCGAGCCCCCGTGAGTGCTGGGGGTGTCCCTGGGTGTCCCCCCCAAACTGCTGCCTGGAGGGATGGGCCCTCTGGAAGTGTGAGTCACCCTGGGTGGCATCCTTTAACCAGCTGGGTGTTGTTTTCTCCCCCAGTATGGGACCAGTGAGGGCACAGTGGCAGGAAATACCGTCTATGCAGTTATCACCCCCAAAACACAGGTAGGGTCAGTCCTGTGCCCCCCACCCCTGGGCTGGATGCACTGGTGGGAGCTTCTAGGCCCACCCCTGACACCCCAAATTTGTCTCTCTTGGTGCATCTGGATGGTTTTTCCCTGGCAGGGACCCAGACAGCCCCAGGATCCCGGAGGCTGCACCATCTACGCCTCGATTCAGCCCACCATGACGGTGAGGTTTCCCTGCTGTGACCCCCCCCAACCCCTCTACAACCAGACAGAAAACGGGGTCCCCTCGATGCTGGGGTCACCATTCTGGTGGTGTGTCACCTAATGGCAGGTTCTTCCTCTGTCCCACAGTCTCCTCCTCTCAAGAGGAAGAAGCTGCACCCAGCTCTGACTTCCACTGCCTACGCAGAGGTAACGGGCACCGGGAGAAGAGGAGCCCTGGGTGTCTCCACAGCTCGTCACCCTCTTGGGGTGGTGATGTGACAAACCTCACCTGTTTCTTTGCAGGCTACAGAAGGTTCTAGGCGCTGGTGCTCACCCTTGCAGACCTCATCCCCGGTTCCTAGAAGCTATGAATACTCCTAGCACCCCGGGTTCCTCAGCAAGACCTTCCCTGCCCTACGGTCCTTAGGACCACCCAGAGACCTCCAGCACCCATCAGGACCCGACCCACCAAACCCAGAAACTGGCTTGGGGTAGGAATGGTTGGATGTGGCTTTTTTGGGAGGATGGAAATCCCAGCTGTGGAATGGAGGCTCTCCTGTGAGGGAAGGATGAGAGACTTGGTGATGGAAACCTGTCTTCAGAGAAGATGGACGTGAAGTTGGACAGGTGGGGTGGTGGGAAGAGGATGCACGTGATATAAAATACCTGGGGGGGGGTATTTTGGGTCTTGACAGGCTTGATACACCTCAGGAATTTATTTTTTTAGGTGTGAATATAAACTGAACTGTGTGAGGCCATCGTGGTGCTTGTTTAATTAGCTTAATTGGCTACTTAGAGCCTGAAATGTACCTTGGGAGTGGGAATTGCCTTGTTTTTGGCTTGGGAACCTCTGCAGAGAACGGGGTATCACATGAAGAGGCACTTTGCAAAGCTTCAAGCTCTGGTGTTGAGGAGAGGAGAGGTGGCTGTGAGCATCAGCTTGGGTCCCTGCACCTGCTGGGTGCCCCACAGTGAGCTGAGGTGCCACCATGTCACCTTCCACCGAAGTTATCCTGTGACAGCACAAGTGGCTCTGAGAGAAGGAGGTGGAGAACGAGGGGCTCCAGCTTCAAAGATCTTCCCAAAGGCGAGATCAAGGGCTCTTCTTCGGGATGAAAATGGAACTTGGCACTTTGATGGCAGCATGGGGAGCGTCACAGAGCCACCCCCACCCGAGTCCTTGGATCAAAACAGCTTTGTGGCTGCTCCCCGTGAAACAAGCATTAATTGGGATCATTAACTGGGAGCTGAGCTGGGAGGGAGTGGGGGAGGGGGTGTCTGTCTGCCACAACAAGGGTATTTAGGGGGTTGGGCTGGCACGGTGGGGGGCTCAGGCTCAGTGTGCTGGCTCTGACAGTGGAGCCAGGGTGGGTTCCACCACCCTGTCCCCGTTCCTCTGCTTGTGCAGGTGAGTCAAACGCTTTCTGTGCTGTGCCCCAGCCCCTCCGCGGGTGGCAGTCGCCGCTGGGGGAGGGACAGCGGCGGGGCCGGCTGGGTTCAGTGTGAGGTGGGTTAGAGGTTCTGGTGGCATAGGGCTGATGGTTGGACTTGATGATGTTGAAGGTCTTTTCCAACCTTGATGATTCCATGACCAGCTCAGGCACGATGGAGAGGATGGAAATCCTTCGGTGTGCGAGCTGGGGGTGCCCAGACAAACCTTGCTGGGCTGTGGCTGCTGCCTGGGGCAGGGGCTAAACCCCCATCTCCCCCCTTTCCAACCCAAGACACCAGGTCCCCGTTGCTCCTGACAGGCAGAAACATCTGCAGGCGACAGCTCAGAGCCTGGGGGCTGCCGCATCCATCAGCACCCTGAGGCTCCTGCTGAAGCCACGCTCCAGCACAGACGCCGTAATTTATGCTAATGACCTTCATTTGCATATCGAGGATGATTTACAGCGCTGAGGCAGCACTTTGCTGACTGCCAGAAGTTTCTTTCCCCATCTCCACCCGTGTCTATAAGCGCGGTGTAGACGGGGAGTGAACCGGCGGGTCCTCGGCACCGCGGTGCCACCGGGTCGGTGCCAGTGGTGGGGCCGCAGCGTCACCACGTTAAACTGGGTCAGGGCTCAGTGGGTGCTGCTGTCACCCTTTGTTCAGGGTAGTGGCGCTCCTGGGCCGTGGGAAGGCTCTGGTGGCCGCTGCCCAGAGTGTCTTTGCTGAACAAAGGGCCCACAAGCATCGTCTTTAATTTAATTCCATCCAGGCTGGAATTAAAATCCTTCACTTTGAGCAACTGCCCTGGTTGTAGGCCAGTGGCTGGGGCTGCAGCAGAAGGACTTGGGGCTGTTGGGGGGGTGAGAACCTCAATGCTGACTCAGCAGTGTTAGAACAGAAGCCACTCGTGTCCTGGGCTGTGTCCCCTGGTAGTAGAACCAGCAGGTCTGGGGGTGGTTCTGCCTCTCGGCTCAGGGTGCCCAGAGAATCTGGGGCTGCCCCTGGACTCATAGGGCTCAACACCAGGTTGGATGGGGTGTGGGGCACCCCTGGGCTGGTTGGGGTGTCCCTGCCTGTGGCAGGGGGGTTGATCGAGGTGACACTTGATGTCCTTTCCCACACAAACCAGTCTGGGGTGCTGTGATTCTATGAAGGCCTCCAGGCTGTAAATAAAATCCTTCTCTTTAAGCATCTGCCCTGGCTGGAGGCCAGAGCACTGGGGCTGCAGCACAAGTCTGGAGAGCCTCTTTCTGGAGGAGCCTGATAGTGAAAGAGAAACTGTGGAGGCATCTTGCTGTGTCACCCACCCTGTCAGCCACTTCCCCACAGAGACCCCATCCCCCCAGCTTTCGGGCCCGCGGAGGGGGTTCCGTCAGGGGCTGCCAGCAGGGGCAGCTGCCACAGGGTGACCTTTGGTGAGCCTTGAGTGGGTGACTTCTGCTATGTGGACACAGAGAAGATGGTGCTGGAGGCTTCAAAAGTGCTCGTTGTCCTCAACCTCATTGCACAAGGTAGGCCAACCATTTCCTTGGAGCAAGGGTGCTGGGCCGGGGGCCTGGGGGGACTCCTTGGGGACATGCCCATGGGTAAACCCACCCTGTCACCACTCTCTCCCCTGTGGTTTTCCCCTCCTGATGCTGCTCTCCCTCACTGCAAGGTCTGCAGGGGGGGGTCTGCCTGAGCCCTTGCTGGGGCTGCCTCTGGAAGTGGGGGTCCTCAGCCATGGTCTGCTCTCAGTGATGCACTTCATGGCACTGATGCCACGTTGTCTTTTGCACAACAACAGTCAACATGTGTGGCCCATAAGTGGTGATGCTAAAACAGGTGTTAGAAGTGCTGCCCAACCTCCAGAGCTCCTGAGTGACTGGAGGAGCAAAGCTAAGGTGTCATCTTTAATGTTGTCTGGGCTGTTTTGTATTGCACTAAGAAAATGTCACCTTTTCCTTCAGAACTGACAGTAAACTGATCACACTAACAGAAACATCTGGTGTTGCCCAACCTCCAGCACATCAGTGTCTGGAGGGGGCAATGCTAAGTGGGACCTGAGAGTGCAGTTGTCTACGAGTTGGGGTTCAGCAGGGAAAGCTCTCCCTTTCCTTCTCAAGACTCATTAAACACAATACAACAGTAAATTCATTACAACATTAAAGTAATTCTAAACTCTAAATTGGAGAGGTGTGGAATTGACACGTGGTTCTGTCCAGGATGGAGTTGACTTCTCCAAGGAGCCATCATAGATGAGCTGCGTTGGCCCAGGCTGGTTTCCACACCATGAGACATCCCACCCCATTAAAGGGTCTGGTTGGGCAGGGGTGTGGGTCAGTAAAGTGTCCTTGTCCCAACCCCTGGGACCTTTGTCTGTTTCTCTTATTAGAGGGGTGAGTGAGTGGTGTGAGTGACCCATGGTCCTACACATGGTTGGGGTGATCCCAAGCACAGCTACAGGCTGGGGGGAGAATGGATGGAGGGCAGCTGTTAGGAGAAGGTCACAGAACTGGTGGCTGGTGAGAAGCTCAGCATGACTCAGAAATGTTGGCCCAGAAGTCACCCTTGCCCTGGGCTGTATCCCCAGCACTGGGCCAGCAGGTCTTGGAGGTGAATCCTGCCCCTCGGCTCAGGGTGCTCAGAGCAGCTCTGGCTGCCCCAGATCCCTGGCAGGGCTCAAGGCCAGGTTGGATGGGGCTTCTTTTTCTCTTCCAATTGCTTGGAGATGGCCTCCAGAACAAGCTGTTCCATCACCTTTCCAGGGACAGGTAAGACTGACCAGCCTGTAATTACCTGGTTAATTGTCCTGAGTGACATTGGTTGACTTCCAGTCCTCAGGCACCTCTCCTGCTCTCCAAGACCCGTCAAAGATGATGGAGAGCAGCTCCACAATCACCTCCCCCAGCTCCCTCAGCACACGTGGATGCATCCCATCAAGACCCATGGATCTGTGGGCACTGATCCCACCTAGACCCTCCCTCTCAGGTTGAGGAGGACCTCAACCAGAGTGAAGCTCTCCATTTCTGAAACTCCCCTTCCTTACAGCGTCCAGGAGACCCGAGAGGGAATCTTAAGTGAAGACAGAAGCAGAGGCAGCATCTCCACCTTCTCAACATCCCTTGTTACCAGGACACCCCACTCGTTCAGCGGGTCACCCACATGTTCCCCAGTCTTCCTCTTGCTGTGTGAGGAAAGCGCAGGCGGCGGCTGCTGCTTCCGGAGGAGCCCAGAACTGAAAGAGAAGCTGCGGCGACATCTTGCTGTGTCGCTCACCCTGTCAGCCCCTTTCCCCCAGAGACCCCAGTTTTTTGGAGGAAGGGGCTGCCAGTGGGGTGTGCTGCCTATGGGTGTCCAGCTCTGGAAGGCCCCTAGTGAGTAACTAGTCCTGAGTGGGCGACCGTTGCTATGTGGCCACGGAGAAGATGGCGCCCCGTGGTGCTCTTTGTCCTCACCCTCACTGCAGAAGGTAGGCTGCACGTTTACCCGGGGCAAGGGTGCTGGGCTGGGGGTCCCAGGGATCGTGCCCATGGGTAAACCCCCCTGTCACCGCTCTCCCCCCTGTGGTTTCCCCCTCCTGATGCTGTTTCATGAGGTGGGAGCCGCCATTTCCCTTCCCGCGAGAGCCTGCGGCGTCGCCCCCGTGAAAATGCCGCCTCTGGGTGAGGCTGGAGGGGAGAGAGGGCCCCAAAGATGGAAGGGAAGGAGAAAAACACCCTTCCCTGGGGTGTCTGGGCAGCCTGTGGGCATGGTGGAGGCAGGAGTCCCGCGGGGTCCAGGGACACGTCGCCATGACAGGGAGATGGCAACAGCGTTGGGCCACGGGTGGGCTGTGGTTTCCTCTGGTCTGGGAGGAGTTGAGGGTCCCGGGTGGGGCTGAGACAGGCTGGGGGTTGGGCTGGGCCTGGGTGTCTGAGCAGCACCCGTTTGCTCTTCCTCAGGGTGCAGAGCACAGAGCCCTCCCTCTGAGGTGGTCGGGGCCGTCGGTGGGGTGGCGTATCTCTGTCCCAGAGAGACAACCCAGGATGGTTACCCAGAAATTCACTGGAGGAGAGGCAACACTGTGAAGATCATCACATGGGAGAGGAATAAGGGTGTTTCTTACCCCAACAACATCTACCAAGGACGCCTGGAGCTCTGCCCCAACAACACCCTGAAAATCAGCTCCCTGCGGGTACCTGACAGCGGGCGGTACCAGATCTACCTGCAGGACACAACCAACCAGGAGCACATTGAAACGTTCAACCTGAGGGTGTATGGTGAGATGAGAGGATGGGAGGGTTGTCCCAGTGCCCATGGGGGGGGGGAGAGGGACGCTGTGACATCTCTGTGTCTCTTGCAGAACTGGTGCCAAAGCCCACTGTGAAGGCCACGGAGAGAGCGTATGACTCCTCGTGGTGCAATGCCACCCTGAAGTGCTCAGTGGGGCTGGATGGGGTGACCTACAAGTGGATCAACCCCAGTGGGACCCTACTGAGTGGTGTAAATGCTTCTGAGCTGAAAGTGTCTTTGAGATCCTCAGAGGACACCTACACCTGTGAAGTCAGCAACCCTGTCTCCTCCAACAGCACCTCGCTGACCTCCAGGCAGCCCTGCTCATGGACAGGTACCACACAAACTGGTGAGACTTGGGTGGGATGGGCTGCCAGGTGGCCTTGTCTCTGGAGGGTCTCAGAGCACCAATGAAGACCCTGAGGGCTGTGCATCCCTGCCAGGCTTGGGGGAGACCGTGGGTGAGGAGTGGAGGGTTCCTTGCAACGTGGGCTGGTGGGTGGCAGGAGCTCACCTGGGGAGGGGCTCAGGGAGCCCCTGCCAGGGACAGGCAGCCCACAGCCCTCCCCACACCTTGGGTCTCCTTCTGCCTCCAGCTGATTCCTCTGCTCCTGCCTCCTCCACCACCACCAGCATGATGGTAGCCCTGGGACACCTCCTCCTCCTCCTCTGCCTCGTCACTCTGGCCTAGAGATACTCTGCAGTTGATGCTCCTCCTTGTCTCCTCACCCCACCACCATGGACCCAGTGCCTGGATGAGGCTCCCAAATCAGCTGGATGCTTGAGGGAACCATCCCAACTGGTGTCTGTCCCACCTGCACCCCCCTGGTGTCATCCACAGGCACCTGGCTCCCCCCACCAGCTGCTCTGCCACCGACTTCAGGATAGATCCATGCCTCAGTTTCCCTCCCTCCTCACTTTTTTTGTCCCTATACTTAGGTCACCTTCTCTGAAGTTGAACAGGACAGGGGTCAAGTCTGTTACAACGGTGTGTGAAGGACCCCAGCAAGCTGAAATACCGTTAAGTGCTTGGAAATGCTCCTCTCCCTCACCTCAAGGTCTGGACCTGGGGGTCCTCAGCCATGTTCTGCTGTCAGACCCATGTTGGCATGTTCAGCCCATAAGTGGTGATACTAAAATGGTCATTATGCACATTGGAACCTCAAACTCATTTGAAGCTCTACACCAGAGAGACAGGACTTTGATAGATGTCCTGGTTCTGGCCTGGGTCTTCTGGAAGCAGCCAGCACAGATGAGCTGTGTTGGTTTCCACACCATGAGACATCCCACCCCATTCAAGGGTCTGGTTGGGCAGGGGTGTGGGGCAGTCTGGGGGCTCTGGGGCAGTCTCAGTGGTTGGTCCTTGTGTCAATCAGTGTTATCACCAGGGGTGTCCCTGAGAATTCTGCTCTGTTATTGTTGTCCTTCACTGGCTTGTCAGTAAAGTGTCCTTGTCACAACCTCTGGGAGCTTTGTCAGCTTTCCCTCATGAGAGAGGTGAGTTGTGTGAGTGCTCAGCTGCTGCTTGGGGTTGAGCCATGACAATCAATGAACCTCTGGATAAGGAACCACCTGGACTGATGCACCCAGAGCTGTGGACAATGGCTCAATGACCAAATGAGGACCAGTGATCAGTGGTGTTCCTCGGGGCAGTACTGGGACTGGCACTGGCATTGATGTCATACAATGTCATGGGTAGTGGCATGAAAGCACCCTCAGGGGCTTGGTGACACTGAGCTGTGTGGTGGGTTGCACACTGGAGGGAGGGGATGCCACCAGAGAGGGACTTGGCCCACTCAGGAGTTGGGCCCATGTGAACTGTGTGGAGTTGCACAAGGCCAAGTGCAAGGTCCTGGACGTGAGTTGGGGTGACCCAAGGTCCTGCACATGGTTTGGGGTGATCCCAAGCACAGCTGGGTGGAGAATGGATGGAGAGCAGCCCTGAGAAGGGTGTGAGATGTTGGGTGGGGAAAAAAGTGTGACCCAGCAATGTGCACTGGCAGCCCAGGAAGCCACACGTGTCCCAGGCTGTGTCCCCACAAAGTCTGGGCTGGGATTCTACATGCTGACAGAACTCACACCCATGCTTGGGGCACCTACCCATGGAATGGGGGAGGGTTGGGACCATCCTGAATCCCTTCCTGGGTGGCTGAGCTGGTGGTGACCATCCACTGGAGACCTTTCTCCTGACCACCAGCTCTTTGGGTGGGATTTGTGGCAGGGTAACACGCTGCTCTGCAAAATACCCCAAGGTGATGTCTTCATCCCTCCATCATGTGGCCAAGTGGTTTGTCCAGGAGCTGGTGAATTCAGGTAGGAATCATCACCCTGTTTCAGCTGAGCTCCTCCTGTCTCTGAGGTGAGAGAAGGGGTTGATTGACCTCATACCACTCTTACTCATCCTTCTCAACGGCTCTGCTGAGCTCTTCTGTTCTGTGAACCACAGGCTACTGGGAAATAGCACATTTTGGGGTTTTTTTTCCTCAGCCAGTTGCTTTCTGAGCAGGAAGGAGGAGACCAGCAGGATGCCAGCTTGGTTTAGTGTGGGTTTTTGGCATTAAAAATAATTTATTGGCAACCAAACTCAAGGAGGTCTTGGAGCTTGGCTCTGTGGAAAGGTTCACCCTTTATTTCCACACAGCACTTAAATCCAGTTTAAAAGAGGAATTTTGACACCAAATTGGGTGGGAGTGTGGATCTGCTGGAGGGTAGAAAGGCCCTGCAGAGGGATCTGGACAGGCTGGATGGTTGGGCTGGGGCCAACAATATGACAGTCAACAAGCCCAAACGCCGGGTCCTGCACTTCGGTCGCAACAACCCCAGGGCAGCATCACAGGCTGGGGCAGGAGTGGCTGGAGAGCAGCCTGGGGGAAAGGGACCTGGGGGTGTTGGGTGACAGCCCCCTAAACATGAGCCAGCAGTGTGCCCAGGTGGCCAAGAGGGCCAATGGCATCCTGGCTTGGATCAGGAACGGTGTGGCCAGCAGGAGCAGGGAGGTGATGATCCCCCTGTACTCTGCACTGGTGAGGCCTCACCTCGAGTACTGGGCCCAGTTCTGGGCCCC
>VXBZ01000543.1:0-16943 GCA_013399135.1 Heliornis fulica
CGCTGTAAAAGCGGGCTCTGGCACCCCCTTTCATTATCCAACTCTGTTTTTTCTCTGTGTGTAGTGTAGTGTAATAAATTAGAGAGTTTTCTTGCCTTTCTACTGTGTTGGGTCTGTTTTGCCCATGACAGATTGCAGAATGATCTCTCCCTGTCCTTATTTCGACTCCAAAGCCTCTCAACATGTATTTTCTCCTCTGTCCTGCTGAAGAGGGGAGTGACTTTGGTGGGAGTCTGTTGTCCAGCCAGGGACCAGGTCAACCCACCACAGTAGTACAACTGTTAGAATATAGTCCTGAAATATTAGAGGCCTATTTATATTACTATTTCTATTTTCTCACACATAAAATGCAAATATAAGAAATCCAGAATGCCATTCCAGATGAATTTTTTAAGCTTCAGACCTCTCAGCAAGTTGGCTATTTTGTAGATCGTGTTAATATTGTCATCATCCTGTCTGAAGTATTTTCCTTCTGGAATCATTGCAATTTCAATCCATGTGTCCTCCAGCAACTTGGTAAGAATAACATGCAAAAATGGTCATAGAATCAGAAAATGGTTTGGGTTAGAAGGGACTTTTAAAGTTCACCTAGGTCCAAACCCCCTGCCATGGGTAGGGACAACTTTACTGTGGGAGGTGAATCAGGTTAGGGATCAAGATTGTGCTTACTGGAGCTGGGGAAACCATCAGAAAATGTGAACCAGAGTCCGGCTCCCAACAGGCCTTGGCCCCAGGTGGCCTTGGAAAGTGCTGAGTCACTCAGGCCTGAAAGAAAGTTTGCCAATGGAGCATCATGAGAACTGGGAGGAAGACCTTGAGAAATTCCCTGTGGAAAGTCCCTGCTAAAAACAGCATTGTGTGCAGGGATATATAAGCACCTGTTAAAATAAACTTGTCTCAGCATCTATTCTTATCTGAGTCTGTGCATGAATACAACACACTTTACTAGACCAGGTTGCCCAAAGCCTCATCCAACCTGGCCTTGATCACTACCAGGAAAGTGGCAGCCACAGTTTCTCTGTGTAGTCTGTTAAAATGCCTTCACTATACACATAGAGAAGAAATATTTTCCTATTGTCTTTATCTATGGGTTTTTTTCAGTTTAAACCCATTAACCCTTGTCCTATCACTACAGACCCTGATGAAGACATTAGCCTTCCTTCATAGGAGAGGTGCTCCAGCCCACTGATCATCTTTGTGGCCTTCCTCTGGACTCACTCCAGCAGCACCACGCCTTTCTCATACTGGAGGCCAGGGCTGGACCCCAGGTGGGGCCTCACCAGAGCAGTGTAGAGGTGTAGAATCACCTCTATTGACCTCATCACCTAATAGTGACCCCGGCTGAACGCCACTCATCACTGATCTCCATTTAGATACTGAGCCACTGACCACCTTGACCATTCAGCCAGTTCCTTATCTACCAAGTGGAACATCCATCAAATCCATGTCTCAGCCATTTTGAGACAAGCATGTCATGCAAGACAGTGTCAAATGCTTTGCACAATTCCAAGTAGGTGACTTCTGTCAGTCTTCCCTCATCCATCAGTTCTGTAACCCCATCATAAAATGCCACCAAATTTGTGAGGCATGTTATGCCCTTTGTAAAGCCATGCTGACTGTTACCAATCACATCCAAACTTTGCATGTGCCTGAGCAGAGATTCCAGGATGATCAGTTCCATGATATTGCCAGTCACAGAGTTGAGACTGAGTGGCCTGCAGTTCCCCATCTGTTAATTTCTGTCTTTTTTTTTTCTTTATAATGAGATTATGTTTCCCCCTTTCCAGCCAGTAAGAACTTCACTGGACTGCTATGACTTCTCAAATATGATGGATAGTGGCTTCGTCACTTCATTAGCCACTTCCCCCAGGACCTGAAGATGCATCTTATTAGGTTCCATGGACTTGAGCATCTTCATATTCCTTAGATGTTCTTAAATCTGAACTTTATCTACAGTGGATGCTTATGCATTCTCACCATTTCTGACTTTGCCTTCTGTGTCCTGGAGAGTTTGACTAGATCCCTTGATGGTGAAGACTGAGGCAAAAATTTGTTAAGTACCTCAGTTTTCTCCATATTCTAGGGGACAAGGTCTCCTCTTTCATTTTGGAGGAGGCCCACATATTCCCTCATTGGTAACTAAATGGCAGCTACTTTGTGTAATTACATGAAGCTGGCAAAGGGAAGAATGGATTAAGTTTGTGCAAAGAAAAAAATAGAAAAGGAGAAAATTGGTGTGGGAGAAAAGAGAGTGAGAGAAATGAAAATAACAACAAAAAAAAGTCAAGGGGAAAAGGGCGGGGGGGAGGAAGAAAATAAAAATAAAATTTAAAAACCAAACAATCCAAACAAACTAAAGGAAACCTAGCCACCACTGTATTTAGACAGGAATTAAAGGAAGAATTTTAGAGAATATTAGAGAAGGAAGATCATGAAACATGTTCTTGATAAAGAACAAAAAGGAGGAACAAAGCAAACCAGCAAAGCCCCCCAAACCATAACTGGGAATAAATGGTCTTTGATCTGCTTAGCAAAGAGATTATATGGTAAGGTTGCCTGCAGCAGCTGATTATAACTGATTAATCAAATGGTTTCTAGTACAATTATGATTTATGATAGTATTCTAGTTTCTCCAGTCCCAAATTTATTCATATTTCAGTCTATACAAATACATATTTTTTTCAGGCTAAAAGCATAGTAAGTGGTGTTATTGATAGCTTAGCTTAATTTACAAAAACCTAATTGTAAAGGTAATACCATTTAATAAGATGTTTCTCATTGATGACTTTGCTTCAGGAAATACTGTAGATTTAATTTAAATTTCTACATAAATTATTTTCCAGAAGACTATGTCCACTTATATATACATATCTATTTTTTATATATATTTAAGACATGATTATGTGTGTATATCTTTTTTCAAGGACCTTAAAGTCAACCCAAGGTATTTTAAGATGCTAACACTGTTCAGACAGGTGCTGAACATTTCAGGAAACTTTCATGGTTGGTAATATGTGATCTTGTTAAAGATGCAGTATCAGTATTGTGGTTTAACTCCAGCTGGCAACTAAGATACACACAGATGCTTCTCACTGCTCATGTGGAAGGATAGTGGAGAGAACTAGAACAGTAAAAGTGAGAAAACTTGGGTGTTGAGATAGATGGTTTAATAGATAAAGCAAAAGCCACAAAACACAGGCTTTCCAAACCATGAAATTAATTCACCACTTCCCTTCATCAAGCAGCTTTTCAGCCATCTTCAGGAAAGCAGTGCTCCATCAAACATACAGGTTACAAACACCATCACTTCAATCATCCCCCTCTTCCTTCTTCATCCCCTAGATTTAAATGTTGAGCATGATGTCATATGGTATGGAATATCTCTTTGGTCAGTTGGGGTCAGCTGTCCTAGCTGTGCCTCCTCCCTTGTGCACCCCCAGCCTACTGGCCGATGGGGTGTGTTACAAGCAGAAAATTTCTTGACTCTGTGCAAGCACTGCTCAGCAATAACTAAAACATCTCTGCATTATCACCCACTTTCAGTACAAATCCAAAACAGCCCCATACCACCTATTTTGGAGAAAATTACCTCTGTTCCAGGCAAACACAGCACATACATAAATATGTAAAGGGTGAGTGTCAGGAGGATGGAGCCAGGCTCTTCTCAGTGATGGCCAGTGATAGGACAAGGGGCAATAGGAGAGGTCTTTCTGCCCCTCTACTCTGTCCTGGTGAGTCCATACCTGGAATATTGTGTCCAGTTCTGGGCCCTTCAGTTCAAGAAGAACATACAATTCCTTAAAAGAGTCCAGCACAGGGCCACCAAGATGATGAAGTGAGTGGAACACCTTCCTTATGAAGAAAAGCTGGGGAGCTGGGTCTCTTCAGCTTGGAGAAGAGGAGACCTCATTAATGTCTATAAATATGTTTAGAGTGAGTGTCAGGAGGACTGATCCAAGCTCTTCTCAGTGATGGCCAGTGATAGGACAAGGGGAAATGGTTCCAGTCTGGAACATAGGAAGTTCCATGTGAGTATAAGGAAGAACTTTTCCACGGTGAGGGTGCCAGAGCACTGGAACAGGCTGCCCAGAGAGGTTGTGGAGTCTCCTTCTCTGGAGACATTCATGACCAATCTGGACATATTCCTGTGTAATCTAATCTAGGTGACCCTGCTCAGGCAGGGGGGTTGGACTAGATGATCTTTCAAGGCCCCTTCCAACATTAAAATTCTGAATGGGCACTTTTTTGGTTGTTTCAAAAAGCAAAGATTTCCTATAATTTTTTTTTATTTTTTTTTTTTTTTTGAATGCCATGTTCCAAGGGCAAAAGACCATAGCTACTAAGTGAAGAGTTTGTGGGGTTTTTTCTTCCCTGTCCTACTAAATTTTAGCCATATTTATTAAGCTTTACTTTATTTTTTTTTTAATGCCTAAAAGTGTGACCATTTGGAATGAAGACTAATATTTCCTTATTCTCTTCTAAGCCTCTGGAATGAAGCATAATTTATCAAAAATTATTTTAGATTTCAGTTAGTCCAAAAGACAACTTTTCTCTCATGTACAGAGGTTTAATTTATAGCTCAGGTTATTGGTGAAGATTTTATGTATAGAATCATATTCATGTAAAGTCATTAGTCACAATTTTGGAGTGAGTACGGAACCTTTGTTAATATTTACTATATGGAACCAGAAGGAGGTATGAGTATGAATTCTCAGCTACTTATATATTTCTCATTCTATCCACCTGGAGAATCTCTGTAAAATACTTCCTATCTACAGAGTGCCTGATAGAAAGTAATTTGGTTTTGATAAGGAAATTCATCTTTGTTTCTCTGAACTGAATTTCTTTCTGCAGTTTAACCTTGTTTTTATTTTGTATTGAACAAAATAAAAAAAAGTTTTGCTTTTAACTCGACTTTCTGTAATAGATTTAAAGAAATAATATATTTCTAAGCTGAGAGTGACTCTCTAGGTAGGAATTCAAAAAAACACTGTATCATACCATTATATCAACATACGATGTTGCATAATGTATGGCAAAATATCTGTTGCTTGAAGCTTCATGTGTAAGGCTGATGATCACAGACTTCATAAGTCTGTGATCATCAGCCTTACACATGAAGCTGTGGCAACCTTTCTGTTGCACTAGTTTTTCTCACATTTCCTCTCATGGACCTTTGAACAACTGTAAAGATCCTGTGATTGCATGTGTTCATATTTTTTAAAAATAAAAATTGGATATCTTTTCTCTTTAGTTATTTTTTTCAACTATTGGTACCATAAGACTGAAAACACAGGTGGATGGGCAAATCAGTGCCAGGAGTACAATTAGGTCCTGAGTCACATTTTTAAATCATCACAAAAGTTTGAATTAAACTGTTATATTCATAACCATTGAGATTTGTATCCCTAACACTGCAGCTGTACAAATGTGCACAACATAATTTGGGATTCATTTAGAAGGATGAAGGGCATAGCTTACAGTTTACAGCAATTACTAATATTCTCTCCCAACCTGATCTATAAGAAAGACATTTTTGGAAGCACAGACATGGAGGCAAGGCTTCTGTCCATTTCTAGATTTCTAATAGATACTTTCAAAGAGTGCTGAAATGCTCTTCTAGCTATGGTATTCATGAAGTGCTTGTTATAAAATATACTTTCTTCTTGAATCTTCTTACTCTGAGAATAAGAAAACTGAATTTGTGTTCTGACAGTTCTGAAGTTAGTAGGCTATTGTATAGCAAAACAAAAGACGATGATGATGATGATGATGATGATGATGATGATGATGATGATGATGGTGATGATGATAACTGTCCAGACTTTGAACACATTTTATAAGAAAAGTCTTCATTTTAGTGTTTATTTTATGCAACATGTTCTTTTTCTAGATTCAGCTTCCAGAATACCTACTGCCTTGCATGATACACTTTCAGTTTTAAGTAGGTCCAGTACTTAATTAACCACTGATGTCATTATCAAAAATGAACTCAGGAAAAGGAGTTCTAGACAGTCCTGAGATAGATACAAAGAGCTAGACAGCCAGACAAAATATTTCATTGCATTTGGACATCTAAATTATTTGTATCTCTTTCATTTTATTATTACTTAATAGAAAGAAGAACTTTTAAGATAGAACTAATTATAAGTGACAGAACAAGAGGAACTGGGTTCAAGTTTAAGTTGTGCCAGGGAAGGTTCAGGTTGAGTATTAGGAAAAGAGAGATGAACCATTGGAGCAGGCTGCCCAGGGAGGTGGTGGAGTTGCCATCCCTGGGAGCATTTAAAAAATGGGTAGATGTGGTACTTTTGGAGATAGTTTAGAGTTTTCAGTGGTGTAGGGCTGACTTTTGGACTTGATGATCTTGAAGATCTTTTCCAATCTTGATGATTCTATGGTTCTGTGATTCTACGATTTGTGGTTTAATTTTTCGTTTTGTTTTTTTTTGTTGTTGTTTTTTGTTTTTTTTTTTATCAGAATTTATAAACTACAAATAATTTCTCCCAAATGTCTGATTCTTTTCCTTAATTTCACATGGGTGATCATAACACATTATTATATAAGGTGTAAACGCTTGCCTTATAGACAGATGGCCTGAAGACTCTGCACTTGTATTTCAACATATTTATGCAATTGAACCATGACTGTTTCTCTGTCAATCACCAGGATGCAAGCTCCACTCCTGCAATAATTCCCTGGTTCCAGCTAGGATACAGTTAATTTCTGTTCTAGCAGCCCATGGAATACCATGTTTGGGAGTTAGGATGAGAGCAACACTGATAACACCCCGATATTAGAGCAGCTGCGTGGTGATCAGCCCCTGGCTGGGGCTAAACCGTGACAAACATCTTCCAGTTAAGACAGAAGTATTTGATTATATGCTACAAAAGCAGAGACTTTTTATTCCCGGGGAGAGGATTTGTTATAATCAAAAGCATATAATTGAGGGAGGCATACTGAATGCCAAAGAGGACTCTAGTGGGTTGACCAGAGTTAGAAGCTGAGCACTTACACAGCCACTCTCCTTGGAAATAAACCAGCTCCCCTAGTAAAACAAACCAGAGTAGATAGAGTTCAGTACAGGACTTCCATATTTTCTCAGTACAGAACTTCAGACTTCATAGTCTTATCTCATTAGCATTATGTCACTAAAATTTTGATCAAGCCTAATCCGGCCAATGCTTGGTATTGAATCAGTAGATATAAAATGCCTGATAATTATTACAGATGATACTTTATATCTTATTTTAGAAACAAATCAAGAAATTTAATTTTCCTTAGAGGACAACAAAGCATTATCTCCATCGGTGAAAATGAAGCTGATTTTTAACTAAATGCCAATGGAAGTTCATCCTAGATATTTTCATTCTGTGAAATCACATAACCTTGACAGGCAACCTCGTTGAAATGTTGTTATCCTCCCTATGGACTGCTTTTAATGTATTTCACATCTGGTTTACACAATTCTGTGAGGTTTTGTGTCTACAAATTTACATGGCCACAGTTATTCTATTACTTCAGAAAACAGACATACATAATTATACCTTCAGTTCTGCCTGTTTATTAAAATCGGGTTATGCATATCAATATATAAGCCAAGAAGAAGACATCTTGATGCTTACATTTTTAGATATTTGGGAGAGATTAAATCTTTAAAACATTTGTGACCTTCACTACTATTCCAAGTCTTTCATTAATATATGCAATTTTTAACATACATATTTGAGATAAGCAGAAAAGAAAGGATAGATTTCCATTAAAAAAATTATGTGCTTAATTCATCTAATTTCTACCCACAGACACGTTATTTTCTGAAAAGATGTGCTTAATGCTTATTTTTTGATTCATCATACAGATAATTTACAGGGCAGTGTTTTATTCCATCAAAACTGGAAGAAGGTAGCATACTTGCTAATGTGAACAAGTGAGTTCAGCAGTGTCACTATGAGTAATGTTCAGAGAATAACAGTACTTTATTTTTCCTTTCTATTTCATTCTTTCATAATTTTGTTCATTTTTTCCTTACTGAAGTGAAATGGAAGTTAATCCAACCAATAAACTGGATATCAAAGACTTGATACACACTAATTATTAGGAAAAAGTCATAAATATTATCTTTATCAAATAAGTAATCAAAATCAAATCTGTTAGAACACTCATTGCTATTTTAGGGAAGCAAATTTTGCCAACAGGTAAATTTAGACTTATTTTAAACAAGAAATATTGAAACTACATGGAAAAACAAACAGTAATAAAACCCTCTTGTGAATTATTTTATAACTACAGATATAGAAAGAAAATATTGTCAGCACATTGTTTAATGCTCTGTATGTATATAATACTTATGTGAATATTCTACCATTGTTACAGAAGTCATCTGTCATATCTCAACATGAGTCCTGATTATCTAAAGTCTGAGATTGTTCATACAGGGCACATCTGTTTGGGATGCAGGTATTAATACCTTCAATTGTTAAGAAAGATACATTCCTGAGAAGACAGGTTGCTCTTCTTGTTGCATTCCTTCTCAGTCTTTCAAAAAATAAAAATTACTATTAACTGTCAGACTTATCTTTCAGGTAGTCTCAGAGATATTAGGAAGAAGTACTGAAGTTCAAGACAGAGTAAGCCATGCAGTACTGGTGAATCATTTAATCTAACAGTTGTGATTTGGCAGATGTCACCAACTTTACAAAATCAAGATATCTCTTGAAGAAAAAAGACCCCAAGCAACACCACCCTTTTCCCATTTTTCTGGTGGAGATCACCATGAAGGAGGAGGTATACGCTCAGCTGAAGATTTCCTGAGACATCAAAAATGATAGCCTCTAGATGTAAATTTGGAGAAATTCTGTATTACTAGTAAGACTTATGGATTTAGAATTTGTGCCTGAAAAAATCAGCAGTTTTCTATCTAAAGTAATAGATATATTTTACAGAGTTCCTTTGTTCTTTTTTTGCCAACTGTCTAAAGTCATCCTAGCCTTAAATCTATTTGGTCTGTGGATGCACTTCCATGCTGAAATCACAGCAGTAATTTGTTTTTTCAGGTAAGTTATTTTGAAATGCTGCCCATATTTTCAAAATATCTGACATAATAAAAAAAGACAGTATATGGCTACACACACACTCACACACACACACACACACACACACACAGAAACAGAAGTTAGTGGATATGGATGCTTAAATTACCAAAGGTCTGGTGGAGTGGATCTGATCTCCTTTAACAGCCAATGGAGGGGAATGAAGGGTTTAATGTATCTGATGCATTTTACAGGTGTACTCCACCGTCACATAAAGGGTTCTTTCAAACTGCCTTTTCTTTACAATGAATATATACTCAAACTCAAATAGAAATGACTACTCAAATAAATATTTTAGTATTTTAGAAATCACATTAAAAAAAAAGGTAGCATACTTGCCTGTCAGTTGAAATGGTTCAGGAATAAAAGTACTCCTTAGGAACAGCTTTTAATTTTTTCCTTCTTTTTATTTCTGGTGCAGAAGAAAGTTTTACAGCCGTAGATTGTGCTGTTCTACCTGGTGTTACCAAAATTGCAGTCAAAACTTCTTGGCTGCAAGACAGTTGTCTCTCCAGGCTACATTTATAATTTCTTTAAGTTTATTTGTGATTTATTTATGTTTGCATTCATTGGTTCATCCTTCATGGTCTTGTAGCATTTTGAAAATGGAACTAGTTGTTGAAAAATAATCTGGCAGTGTGATAAAAAAAAAAAACAAACTATGAAGTTTTTTAAGATAGTTCTCACTAACATTCTTTAATCAAGGTATTTGGCTAGTTGCTGCTGGTACAAAGGCAAGTGGTACCTTCCCTTCCACCCCAGAATCTCTCCCGACACCCCAAAAACCCCATATAAATTTGCAGTCAGTTGACTGATGTTCAGCAAAATCAGGCAGCTGACTGTGATTATCCTTGTAGCACACTAAAACTGTAATGTAAGACACAGCAAAACAAGCTTCAAAAAAACCTTAGGGAAACAGTTTGCTTTAAGTGCAGAAATGGCTAAGAACACATAATTGCTGAAAATGAGCTAATAAATAAGTCATTAAGCAGAAGTTTTTTGTAATCTTCTGTCTATACTTTGAGTCTTACAAAAACTTGCATACTGTGCTATTAGTCTGATTTATTTTTTCTGGTAAAGTGTACAGCAGTATTTTAAAGACAATAGAGACATGAGTAGTTTAAGGTTTTGTCTTTAAAAAGCTGAGAAAATCTTATCTATACGTTAAGGATGCCTGTTTGCAAATGTAGTCTGCATAAAAGATGTCTTCCAAAATAGATTCCAATTTCAGTCTTCACATTCTATCTCCCTGATGATAGAAAATGAAAATAAATAAATAAATAATATTTGTCAGATTCGGTTTAGTTACATAAACGCTGCCAAACGTTTTCCTGCCATTTTAGACACCCTTATACAAATAGAGCATTCCATTGGTGCTGGCAGATATGACAAAAGACCTGTATGAGGCCTGAATCTTCCTGAGTCAGCAGTGTTTTGCCAGTTAGGTTAACCAAAGCATCTCAAATGTCATCAAGTGAGTACACATAAGCAACTGAATTGAACCCACTGTCCCTTCAACTACCAGACTTATCACATTTTATGAAATTAAAAAGGCCAGTTTTATCATATTGCTTAGAAAATCTGTTACTGAAGCCTTATTCAGCCGAACATCTCTGACACAGTCAAATAAAGAACAATGACAAGATCTTCTGGATGTCTCTTTGCACAGCAAAGTTCATAGATCACAAAAGTAAAAAACAGAGACTTAAAATTGTTCTGAAATAATGTCACTTGCAGTAGCAGATGTAGAAAAATAAAATAAAGTTCAATCTTAGTTGCTTAGGAAAAGGGGTCAGCTGGAGTTCATTTCTGTGTCCTATCTCTTATTCTGAGGAAAAATGAAATTATGTAAGGTTCATTTATATCTTCTCACTTAAGGAATCTGTAAATTACCTCCCTTAAGAAAGCATGCAATAAGGTAGGTAGACAGTTTATAGTTTTGCCAATATTTTATGACTCTGGTATCACATTAATAGGAAGTTAAAAAAGTAGAAACAGCAAATGTTGCTAAAAATATCCATTCATTGTAGTTTCAAAATTTACGTTAGCAACTGTGCAACATGTACTTGCCCTCTGCTAATATTCCAATGAATAATTTACTGGCAGCAAGCTCCAGCAGCATAAAGTGTCATAAAAAAGTATGCAACATTATTCAAATTGGAAATAGGAAGCATTAGCATTGAAAATATGCAAGATTAAAAATTACAATGACAGAGTTAGAGCATGAAAAAGTTGTGACTGATTACTTCAATAACAGTTTGAGTTTCAAGTAAGTGCATCCAATAAGCCCATCACGAGCTATTTGCAGAAATTATTCAGCAATAATTTCAGAACAAATTAAAGCAGAGAATGTTTACAGATAGGACAAGAGCCTCAGCCTGTCCTCATAGGGGAGGCGTTCCAGTCCTCTGATCACCTTCATGGCCCTCCTCTAAACCCTCTGCTAGCCACCCCTCTTCTGATGGAACCCAGGATACCATTTGCCTTCTGAGCTGCGAGTGCACACTGCTGGCTCATATTCAGTTTCTCATCCACCAGGACCCCCAGGTACTTCTCAGCAGGGCTCTTTGACCTCTGGCAGTCCCTTCCAACTCTAGCTATGCTATGATTCTATGATTCTACTGTCAAGGAGGTCTTCTCCCAGTTTGTATGTGTGTGTGTATGTATGTATGCCTGGGATTCCTCCAGGCCAAGAGGATGAGACCAAGATCATAATGATACACATCTCTTGCAAATGTCCACTCTCAGAAAGAGCAATCTTTGGATACTCTTGGGTCCTACACTTAAAGATCCCACACAGAAGCCAGTTTAGGCCAAAACCGAAGGTGCAAATGTGAATGTTTTCTCGGTACTACAATGATTATACATTTTCATTTTATTTTGGGAATTCTTAAAAAAGCTTTACACAAGTCTTGCTCCAGGAAAGCAGTGTGGCTCTCCTATACCAAGAGGTTGAGTAGTAGAAATCCCGGCAGCAACTCGTGTTGCTTTGGCCCCTTCTCTGCATGGGCCGTGCTCTTGGAGCACGGCCAGGGGACGGGGATGGCTGGAGATGCATCAGCAGTGTCACCCACCTTCTGAGGGGGACCAGGCAAATGTGCTGCAGGGGCAGGAGCCAGAGGGACGCCTCTGGGGTCCCACTGGGCCAGGAGTGCTGGAGGTGGGGAGCAGACGACTTTGTCCCCGAGAGCCAGCTGGGCTTCCTCTGTCGGAGACACCTCGGGAGTGCCACAGCCAGCAGGACTCCCAGGCCCGGCCCGGATAGGCTTGCTTGCCTTCTTCCCTTCAACCAGCTCTCAATCCACCTCACCACACTACCCTCCAGGCCACACTTCCTCAGTCTGTCCACCAGGATGCTGTGGGAGGCAGTCTCAAATGCCTTACTAAGGTCAAATTGTAACATGCCTCACCTTGTGACCTTGTAACATGCCACTTCTTTCTATCTTCTCTAGGTGACAAAAAATAACTTAAAAACTCTCCTTTCAATAATGAAAAAACAACAAGTATGTGCAATAATAATTTAATAAACAATTAAACAAGCAAATAATTAAACAACTACCTGAACAAATAATTAAACGGATAATTAAATAAATAAATGGATAGACAGACAGAAAGATAAATAGATAGACTGATAGATAGACAGAGAGATTGATAGATAGATCATGCAAAAAATTGCATGATGTTACGAGGTCCTCGGGCGTGATCACCAGTTTTTCTGTTGCCTCCTAAAATGAGGAAATAAACAGAAGGAATGGACTTGGTTAGACAGATATTCTGGGGCCACAATTCCCCACCCACCGCTTCTTTTATTGCCCTGTCGTTTTCATTGCTCTTAATATCCTCCCATATTATCTGTTTGAATATTAAGATTCTGATAAAAATGGACCCTGGTTGGTTTCTTTTTTTTTGCTTTCTTGGTGAAAGCCCGGCAACCTTTCCATTCAATAAGGTTGCTAGACAGGGAAAGCCATGATGTACAGGAACCATTTCTGCTCTTCAGCAAAGCCATCCCATCTTACCTTCATTCACTAGATAATATAGTAAGAAAATTTCAAAGATTTGTTAGGAATGGGAAAAGTAATCTGCCCTGAATACCATAATAATTGGTAAAGCACAATATTTCACATTTCTACATTCATTGGTTTGAGCATTCCAGCATATTTTTTTAATATTTGTTTTAGTATTCCTGTCTTCTTCCTAAAAAAATAATAATTGATTAAATACTTTTAGTATATTTGGAAAAAGTTGAGATGCTGTATTTCTTCTCAGGATGTCAGCATCTATTTAATGTACTTCTAATCCAACCATACAATTATCCTGAACTAAATGTAAACAAGGATAAAAGACCCCTCCTACAATCATGTTTAAACTGGCTAAAAATTACCTCATCATTCCGTCGTGTTTTCTGCTTCCCTTGATAGTTTCAGGGTTTAATGTCGTAAAAGTATAGTCTGAAGACCTTTGTTTTGCATAATTACTTTCAGATTTATTTGAACATATTCTGAAGTCTTTGGAATAAGATCCATTTGTACCAATATTTTGGTTCTGTCTTCTCTAATGTAGACTTAACCTCTTAGTAGAAATTCTGAACTGAGAAAGTCTGGTTTTTGGTGGTTTTTTTTTTGGTTGGTAGGTTTTGGTTGTTTATGTGTAGGGATTTTTTAATGTAGACTGTGGATTTTTCTTAAATTTGTTAGATCCACAGTGGGGCCAAGTGAGTTTTGCGGTGGTTTGGTTACTTATTGTGGTGAGTTGACTTTGGCTAGCTGCCAGATGTCCACCTATCTGCTGTCTCACTCCCTCTCCATCAACAGGGCTGGGAGAGAAAATATGAGAAAAAGCTCATGGGCTGAGATAAAGACAGAGAAATTGCTTATGAATTACTGCGCCCTGCAGCTGGGTAAAGCAGGATTCTGGCACTAAGTTGTTGTGTGGTGCAGAAGGTGGTGATCACACCATGCTCTGCAGATAGTCCTGCCTCTGGGTGGCTCTTCATCAAATAAAGGTACCCAGGAACAGGACTGTCCTTTCAGCAGAAGATGCCTCCACACTCACTAATTGTTNTCCACCTATCTGCTGTCTCACTCCCTCTCCATCAACAGGGCTGGGAGAGAAAATATGAGAAAAAGCTCATGGGCTGAGATAAAGACAGAGAAATTGCTTATGAATTACTGCGCCCTGCAGCTGGGTAAAGCAGGATTCTGGCACTAAGTTGTTGTGTGGTGCAGAAGGTGGTGATCACACCATGCTCTGCAGATAGTCCTGCCTCTGGGTGGCTCTTCATCAAATAAAGGTACCCAGGAACAGGACTGTCCTTTCAGCAGAAGATGCCTCCACACTCACTAATTGTTCCACGTTGGAACAACAGACAATGTTTTGAAATTTCCCAAGACAATAAATAAGGTGCAAAATATTGTATTTGGGATCACTGGAAAATTATCTATTCCAACCATATCACTTCAAATTTTATATTACATGAAAAATCTGTATACTTCAGAGGAAATAGATGTATGCTATCAAGTCCAGTTCTGGGCCTCTCAGTTCCAGAAGGAAATAGAACTCCTTGAAAGAGCCCAGCGCAGGGCCATCAAGATGATGAAGGAAGTGCAACATCTTCCTTATGAAGAAAGGCTGAGGGAGATGGGTCTCTTCAGCTTGGAGGAGACTGAGGGGTGACCTCATTAATGTCTATAAATATGTAAAGAGTGAGTGTCAGGAGGATGGAGCCAGGCTCTTCTCTGTGATAGCCAGTGACAGGACAAGGGACAATGGGTCCGACCTGGAACAGAGGAAGTTCCATCTGAATGTAAGGAAAAACCTTTTCCCTATGAGGGTGACGGAGCACTGGAACAGGCTGCCCAGAGAGGTTGTGTAGTCTCCTTCTCCAGAGACATTCAAGACCAATCTGTGCCATTCCTTTGTGATTTAACTGAGGTGATCCTGCTAAGGCAGGGGGGGTTGGACTGGATGATCTTTGGAGTTCCCTTCCAACTCCTGACGTTCTGTGACTAAGACTGACCATAGGCAAAACAGTTTCTGGGTTCTTCTCACAAAATGAACCCCTGCAGTCCCCACCCGCACACCTGCTACAAAAACCTTGGGAAATCTTGCCCCATAGACACAATGCACTGTCCTTGGTAATGATTCTCAATTTATGCTCACACACAAAAGACAAGATCTAAAGCTTAAAATATTTTACACCTCAGAATGAAATTTCAGATTCAGTCATGCTGAAATTCTATATCCTATTCAGGTTTCCTGATTTTCTTCACCTCTCACAATTTATTTTATAGGAAAAAGAAAAAAGAAATCATGTCAATATGGATGCTATGGGAATGGCCACACAGTGGTTTATTAATTATCATAGTCATTTTGCTATGCTAAATAATAAAAAGAATCTTATTAGCAAGAGAATTTTTGACAGCATTACCTATAACTGAAATATTGTACATATAGACTATAAATTCCACTGAATAAGAAAAGGAGATATAAAACAAAACAAAAAAAAAAACGAACTTCTGATTCTCTTTTGAGGTATGACCAGGATAGTAGTCATACAGAAACATTTTTTTGGTTTAGTGCAGACTCAGATTTCGTCTGAAAAACTCTTTTTTGTTTCTGTTCTAGAAATAACTTTCTACAGCTCAGTAATCCATAAATATATATCAGACTTGGGATTTAAAGCCTAATGTGATTGATCAGTTTAGGATTTGAATACGAAACTGAGGAGGCAATACCTGACTGCAAACACAGCCTTACTACATTGTAAAAGCTGTATCAGAGTGCTGTATTAATCTTAGAGATGGATGAACCTTGGGAAATCTGCCTGCAAAGCGAACTCACCAGCCCGCCCAATGTGCTTTCAGAGACTGCTAGCTCAGCAGGGTGAGCCTAATGTACTTCTTTCACTGAGGGAGAATGAAAAATTGTGCCTATCTCCAGCAAGCTCATGGCTTCATGTTTTGGTTACAAAAGTACATCTCTAGTTCTTACAGTTTTGCAATACAATTTAGAGGGCTGCTGTTTTTTACTTAATATTTTATCTCTTCTCATAACTTCACAGTCTTCAGATATTTCTTTATCACCTACTGCATGATGAATTTCAACCTTTATGTTTTTCATCCACTTTCATCTATGAGCTCTTTTATTCATGGCAATTTATTTTTAACGTTGTCTGTTAAACCTAAATCCGTTTTTCAGCATTTCTAAGAGTATTCTGAGCTTGTTTCTCTTTACTTGAGAAGCATCAAGTCGAACACAGCTAAAGTAATTATTCTAACATTCTAAATAAACAAAATAAGGAATCTTGTTATTAATCACTAAAAGTGTGTGAATCTGGGCTTTATCTATTTACTTTAACTTTGAGGAAAAATAAATAAATCCTTTCATAGGTCTGTAATTGTCTCAGTAAAACTGCCAATGGAGATATTATTTTCTGTATTTTTCAAAGCAGGGAGGGTAACACAACAAAGAAAGTAGATAGACTTGCATAGTAATGGTACTATGCTACATAGAATTGACCCTCCCTCTGGCATTAGTTAAACAAGAAGCACCACATATAAGGATGGCATATTACTTGTTTGCAGGAGAGTTTCTGTTTTCAGTCTTTACTCAGAATTTATTGGTAATTAACTACAGCTGATTTTTCAGAGTAGAAACAACAACAAGCATTCTTTTACTGGTTAGTTAATAAAGTGCTATTTTATCCTGGTTTATGTCCAATTCTTTTCAAATCCTTTGGAGGAACTTGAACCTTTTGGAGAGAAACACCCCCTCCCCCCCCACATATTCAATTTCTGCCATACAGGAAAGCTTCAGCTCAGAATAGACAGATGGAAGTTAAAAAAAAAAAAT
>VXBZ01000543.1:16971-26977 GCA_013399135.1 Heliornis fulica
TTCTATTAAAAAAAAAAAAAAACCACAACAAAAAAGAGAGGAATAATATCTATTCCACTCTATATTAGCAGGGAAAACTGAATGCATTTATGGAATCCTTCACATATCTGTATGCATTAATTTTCTTGTGGTGAAAGGGTCACTACTTGATTTAATCAGAATTAACAAATTATCATGCTTTTTAGATTTATTGTTTCATTCCTCCTGTTATTTTTTGTAGTCAGATAAATCAGAATACATTTAGAAGGAAAACTACTCATTTTTCAAAAGATAACCCCTGTCATGAGTGATATTAGATGTACTATTAAGCATGGGGTCAAAGCTCTTTCTTGGCTTTCATTCAGTTCAAATATCTCTCATTCTTCACATTCATCTAATTTTTTTTTTCTATATTATGGTACTATTATCTTCAACTTCATTTTCTCATTTTCAGTCTTCCCAATTTCTTCCCTTTCTAGAGCTAACTTAAAATTTTTTCAGGTGCCTTCACTGTATTATTCTACCCCTTGGCACAGCTAATATTCAGAAAGGATAAATAAAATGCTGGTGGTGTTCTTTGTGGTTCTTCTTTCATTGCAAGTTTACTAAAAACAGTTTGTTCCATCTCTCATGCTTTCTTTCTCTCTGGCTTATTACCATGCTCTGCAGTGTCAACAGTCCTAGATCAGTTTGAGCAAGTATTTGCTCTATAATTCTGTGAAGCCCATTTCTTGTCATAAAGAACAGAAAAATGATGTTTGTAAAGATGAATTATGAAAAGTTCTTACATTGATCTTGCCATAAATTCAGACTTTGTTAGCAAGAAATACTTGATAAAGAATTTTACTTCCTTTCCAGTATGTGCCCTTCCCTTGTGTTGGCTCTTAGACTGATTCGGTTTGTCAATGATGAATGGAAATGGGTTCACTTACTTTTTTTTTGTTTGTTTTAGAGGTTTTTTTCTCTTGTGCTGGTTTACTGAACTGAATCATACAAATGGGTGTCCAGGAAATACCCTATTGAGCACAAAGGAGTTAGTGAAAGCAAGAAAGAGTGCCTATTGGTGAACTGTCACTCCAACAGTATCAAGCTACTGTGGGTTCAGGAAAAGGGCTTCGAAGTATATTACTTTATTTTACCATACACTAGCAATAAAGCTAGTTCAATATTCTTGGAAAGATTTTAGATCAATATTACCAAAATCTAGCAACTCTCATTTCTCCTTTAGCAAAACAGCTATTCTAGTGCTCTGTTTAAATTTATATGGCTTGAATTACTCACTTCAGTTATGCATTCTTTTGGATAAGCAAATCATGGTTTTAACCATATGAATGGTGTGTCAACCATATAATCAGTTGTAACTTTAGTTTGAGAAAAAAATAGGTAACTAAGAATTTTTTTTCACAATATTTATAACAGAGAAAGCTATTTGAATTACTATATTTGTAAATTCTACACCTTAACTGAGCTCCCATCCAGTGAGAACTTTCATTCAGAAGTTTCTTCAACTTAAAGAAAACATTCAAATGTAGATTAGAAGTACTTTAATTTGGCTACATTTTGCCAGTATCACAAGTTACTATAGAGAAATTTGCTTGTTATTATTCTATTGTACATATACATGGTGTTATAAAAACTGTCTCCTCAAGTTCTAAACGAAGAGGAAAATTTAGCCGTTTGAATTTTGTGACTTCCAAGTATTTGTATTAATGTTGCTTTACCATTATTTTTTCTCTAAACAACAGAAGAGTTTGGATTAATACTGATTTAATGGAGATTTCCTTTGATCTGACATACTTCTCATTTCTATTAAACTGTTTTGCATTACTTCAAAGTGCTGTTGATTTATGAGCCATAAATATGCAAAGTGTTAATTTGCCATGTCTCTAGCATGCTTTTTTGTGTTTAGTGTTGTGCTTGGTTTTGTTTGCATATAATTTCATTGCAAGAAAACATTCTGCAACTAAGGAATATTTCAATTTAAGCGGGTTTTGGATCTAAGAATGCTCAGTCTTGATCTTAGCATCATTACTGGCTAAGTCATATTTGTAATGAGGTTCCTGTTAAAGTGCTAACATTTTTGCAGTAATTCCCATACTGGCAAAGGGACAATATTACTCATTTTAAAATTCAAATAATGCTCATTATTTAATTTTCTTTGAGTTTTCTTTGTTTGCAGAAATTTATTTTCTAATTAGAAGCATGATGGCATGCTTCCAATTAGAAAATATTCTATTGAATAGTCTATTGAAAAGAAAAAAATAGCCCACACTTTCCTATCAGCATTATACTTATGGTGTCTGTAACGATAATGTTTTTCAATCACAAAGCAAACATAACATTCTGTATTGAGAATCAACTCTTGTTTATAATGGAAAAGAAAATAATACTGTAAAATAGTTTTACTGATTTTACATAGAGAAGAGATTGAGAATACATACCATGTACTCTTATAACAAAACACTTGTTGACCTATCAGAAGTGCTTGTGTTTCACATTCTTTATATGAAAATTTATCTTAAAAACCTTCCTTAAGAATTCTTTTGTTTTTTGTTTTTTTTTTTGAAAAAAGGTTTCTTTACAGTGATGAAATGAACAAAGGGGAGGCAAAGAGAAGCTTCAAATGAACTGTAATCCTTGTCTCTCTACAAATCCATCTTAAGTGTATGTAATGTTTCCTTGTAACATGACTCTTTTCTGTTTTTCTCAAAGAAGTATAAAAGACCTAGACTACTATTTTTGAGGTTTTTTTTTTTTCCATTTCTTCAGAAGAAGCTGATGCTGCAACCATTATTTGATATTTCAGTGTTTTTTCTCTGTGGAGAAAAGCCCTAGCATATATGTTTTTTTCAGAATCTTCTTTTTTTTTTCCCACAGACCTTCAGAAGACCCATGTAAGCAGTAATTATATAAATTTTAATATTATACATATATATAAATTTTGCCATAGAAATCTGCACAGATAATATAGACTCCAATTCACAAGAGCAAATCATACTTTTTTAGATTTAAAATAAATAGAATCCCAGTAGTAAGCATTAATTTTATACATCTATTTTAAGATGTGAGCTGCTGAGGTATCTGAGTCACATCACCACTAATCCTAAGTAACCAAAGAGCAGACATGATTCAAAAGTATATTTCTGAAAATTCTTCTGGATATAGCTTATTCATTTGACAGGATGAGGTTAAAAAAACACAAACAAACAAATAAACAAAAGCTGTTTACAGTAACCTAGTGTTTGCAACACTTGTGCAGTAAGTGATAGACCCTGCACATATAAGGATCTCAGTTGATTTGGAGCCTATTCCTGCTATTTCATTAGCATGTGTAATACCTCTTCACGTGAAAACGGTTATCTACAAGTACCAGTCTCAGTTTAAAGACAATAAAGTATTGCTGCAAGCTAGAGAGTCTTTAATTCTCTTTGTGCTGGTGGTCAGTATCTTAAAGTTCCTTCCCCAGTTCTTTCCACTTCAAAGTTAAACAGCTTTACTCAAGCTGAAGCTAATTATAGCAGCTGTAAGAATTCCATCTCTTCATGGATGAAAAGGAAATATTCATGACTCATATTGGTCCTTCCTCTGCCAACAAGAAAAGATATAACAANGAATAGATATTTAAATCTGTATCTCTGGCATCTCAGAAGCATACCCTATTAATCTGTATACAGTACCTTTGAATTGCTGAACTAAATTGATCTGTTTGGTTAAATGTTTGGATAATAAAAAAACAGGGTACTTCAGGACTCATCATAAAATGAAGAATGAAGCTCCAAATGCTATTACTTAATTTTCTGTTGAGGCTGTGGGACAAGGGAACATAAGTATTGGAGACAACAGAAAAATATAATTATGCTTTTTGAGGAAAACTAGGAACACCTACATTTTCTAGAAAAAAAAAAAAAAAAAGTTGACATTCTTACTAGCAAACAGGCAAAAAAGAAAAAAAAAAACACCAAACCAAACAACTCACTTGTGTAATCCATAACAGCAGCCCCATTGCACAATAATGATATACTAAGGAAGATATTATCCATCCAAAGGGAAGTAACAGATATTTGCAGCAATCTCTTAGCAAATTATAGCAAAAGTTGATAGAAAGATTGATGCAGAAGGAAAGAAAATAAACAGGGGCCTTAAGACAGAAATTTGAGAGATTTTCTTAATGTAAGAGAAATCTGAAGACATACACACATTATTGCAATCCTATAGTCCCAAGAAAGCAACGGTAAGAAACCTGTTATGAAAATACAGTGTAGCAACATTTTACTGGATGCAAAGCAGCTCATCTTTGTAATATAAAACCTAATAAGAAGTCAATAAAATTTAAAAATCCACCTTCTTCCAAACTTTCTACTTGAATACTTTTTAGTGGTTTGGTGTTTGGTGGGGTTTTTTGTTGTTTTTTGTTTATTTGTTCTACTTAAACCCCTATTAAGCCAAAGAGGCCCCCCCCTTTTTTTTTTTGACAGAGTAGATGTCTAGGAGCCAGGAAATCACCATTTCATATAGCTTAATCTAATAGTTCTCACCAATGGTCCTGTCTAGAGGGAAATGCAGACCAGCCGCATCAAGAAGCTGTTGCAGTTAGCTGGCCTCAGCAATGTTCTATGATCACAAAAGAAAAGCATCCCTTTAAAGGAGGTTGGGGCAGTTGCCTTCACACTGTGTGCATGCACTAAACCTGAAATATATTCATCAAATCTCACGTAATGAGGGACAAGTAGGCTTCCTGGAACTCAGATCACTTTCATTTCATTGATGGTAAAAGATAGTGGAGCCAATGTACTATAACATAGTAATATCAATTTACTGTAAAACACCAGCATAAATTTTGAAGCACCTGGGAACTGAATTCCCAATATTCCTTAATTAATAAACCTAATTTACAGATTTAAAGGGGGTCAGAAGCACCTAAATACTTTCATTTCATTGAATGCCTAAGATTAAACTATTTTTCCTCAAACTGAGAAAAAAAAATAGGAAATTTAGTGACTGTATTTACAAAGAGCAGACATTATATAAGAAGTCATTTAAGAACCATGAATAAACAATTTTGAAAGGTAGCGTTATTCTAAATATGGATTTTATAAATATATAAATATTTCCTTCAGGAAAAAAATATGTCAAAAGATGGACAAACCATGCATTTTACCCAGGATAAACTCTATTTCTGTGTCTTTCAAATATTCAGTATTATTAATCCAATAGATCTTTCTATGCTGGGGATTCACATAAAGATACAAATCTTGCTGTTTTCTAGGATTAAATTGATTACACTAGAAGAGTTTTTAGGTAGAAAAGAGGACAATTACATGAATGGAAATTAAAATGTGACAAGAGATCATGTACTGAAAAGGACAAGACTTTGTTTCATTTTGAAAATGTGAATAAACCTGAAGGATAAAAAAACAATTGAAAGAAGGCACCTGCAGAGCTTTTATCAGAACACAAAACAACAATGCATTTTAAAAGTCAAGAATCATAACAACAGCAATGTCATAAGATATAATAAAATCACTTAAAAATTCTGGTTTAAGTCCCAAGATAATACATTGTATATGGCCATAATAAAAACTGAAGAGTTTTTCAAACTTTTCAAATACATTTAGCTTAAACCAGAATTCTAGACTATGGAATCTAAGGACATTTATTTGTCAATGTTAAAAGCATATGAATCATAGTAATGTTTACTCTACTGGTAGCTGGTAGGGTATCTAAGGTCACGTCAGCATTATTTTGTGTATTTGATCTAGAAGTGGACTAGGCAGGGTAAGGCTGTGGTTGGACTTGATGATCTTAAAGGTCCCTTCCAACCCAAGTGATTCTATAATTCTATAATTTTAGCTGTATGTTTTATTTTTATTCACAATGAGAGGCTTACAAGGAAACAAACTAATCTAATTACCAAAATATTTATTTATTGATTAATTCATTGATTGATTGTCATTAGGAAATATATATTTGTCTGTTTGTGGTGGGTCTAGAAAAAAAAAATATATACAATCTGAAACTGTACATTGCCCGGAAAGAATATCTTCTTTAGAAATTTCCCCTTGTCCCCAGTGTAATTTACACTCCTGCTGTGGTCAAGCATTTATGTAACCACTTGAGTGCCTTTGTTCACTGAGATCCAAATAGCTCACGTGTCCATGGCTGTTCTGAAGAACAGGAAAGATTCAGCCCTGTCTTTACCTCTGTGTCAACTCAATAACTTCCTTGAGCAAGCTAATCTGAAACTTCATTTATTGAGGGTAGACAGAAGAGACCACTGAGTTCTCTGTAGCCACTTTAAGAATTTGCTGTCAACTGTCTCTGAAGTAAGATGAATCAAAGTGAAAATGAAGATATGCCAAGCAAGCTGATACAGAAAGAAAAGATTAAACGTTAAGAACCACTGCTCAGCTACAGTCCCAGGCAGCACAACTGCATCTTGTCTTCCTACATGGTGTTTTATAAGGTGTCACTCCTAAAATGAAAACTTTGGGGGGAAAGTAACCAGAAACTCAGAATCTGATAACATATTCAGAAGGTTGGAGTGATAACTGAATGCTAACTCCTGGTGAAACCTTCCAAAAGATTCATCTTCTGTTTTCTGGCATGCAGGGATAACCTAGGTACATGGAACAGTGTGGTACTCTGACATGCAGAAATGAGAGCAAATGTAGATGAGCCATTCAGCACTTATGCAGAGGTGAAATGAGTTTACTGAATGGGTTTACTGGTTCTGCTGTCCCAGTCTGATCACTTCTGTATGTAAGGAAAGTATGTGGGAAAATGTGGACATTTATATGACATTGCTTTGTAGGTAAAGCCTTGGAGTGGTGGAGGTAAAGTCTCCAGACCTCAGGTTTTCTCATTTCAACTTCAAAAAGGTTTCTTTAGCTATTCTCAGAGGAAAATATGTAAAGACTTTTATTCATGCTATGAAAAACCTATTCTGTGACTTGAAGGTACTTTGCTAAAATTTGAGTTCTATATGCCAGATGTAAAACCACAGGAAATTTTGTATCTCTAGATGGCTGTTTCAAAAATGAGTTCAATGTGAAGGCAACAAATAGTATTAAGTGCCACTTCACAGTTTCAAATTCTAAAACTGAAGTTCTACCATGCTCTTGTCAAGGCATAGAGGCAAGGATGTTCCTTTCCTCACAGGGTACTGCAATTTCATTGTGGCAGCATGCAGGCATAAATGGTCCATAATAGAAGTAAAAAGTTCATAGAAAAATAGAAGATATCAGAATTTGCATTCAGCAATATATATATTAGCAGGCTTTTAAGTTCATATCATTATATACCAGCTGCTGACATGCTACCAAACCAGTTAAGGAAAGTCACCAGAGTAAATTTAGTTGCAGCAGGCTGTGAAACTGAGCTGAAAAATATCTCACATCCTTAAAGGCAGAGGAGCTGAGATTTGTCCTGCAGTAAATGTCTGCTGTGTAACAGATACAGCTAGTACTATGCACTTTGAGGGCAGCGGGGAGAGGGTACTGTAGAGAGAAGGACTGAAAGGCCAAGTTTCACAGCTTCTGACAGTGAGACAAATGGACCCCATTGCAGTGAGAGGCAAGATATGATCCCTACACTTCATAGTACTAGGTCCTGGATTGCTTGTATCTTTCAGTGGTGAAAGACTGCACAAAATGTTACACCAGCATAAATTCATCACTCCAAGGCTGCATGAACTGTACGCAGGTGGAAAGAAAGGCACACAGAGGACATCCACGTCCTTTGAATATCGGGGAAGATTTTGTGCTTTGTTGATACTGATGAGCTTGTAGGCAAGACTTATTTATCTATTTATTTATTTATTTAAAATAGGCAGCCTAAAGAAAGCCTGGATCCAAAATCCAGGATAGAAAGATACAAAAACCTATTTACTGCAATATTACATGATGAGAAAAATAAGCATCACAGAAAATCTATGTTTCATACCATAGCTGGTCAATACTGAAGAATACATCCATTTCATAGTCAATAGTGAAGAATACACCCATTCCACCATCAATCAGGACAAGGGGGACAAGGGGCAATGGCCAGAAGCTGGAGCACAGGAGGTCCTGCACTGATGTGAGAAAGAACTTCTTCACGGTGAGGGTGATGGAGCACTGGGACAGGCTGCCTGGGGGAGTTGTGGAGTCTCCTTCTCTGGAGATACTCAAGACACGTCTGGATGCCTGTCTGTGTGACCTGCTCTAGGGAATCTGCTTTGGCAGGGGGGTTGGACTCAATGATCTCTGGAGGTCCCTTCCAACCCCTACAATTCTGTGATTCTATGTAGACACCTAGCAGAAGTTCACTCATGCTGAACTGAAATAATTTCATGGTTTCTTGAAAGAAAATATCTGATAGCTTTGAGCAAGTGCCTTCCTCCACCCATTTTCTAGATTTCCTGTTCCAATCCATGTTTTCAGAATGAATTGTTTCCTTTGAGGGTCTGATGTACGTAAAGGTACATAAACTACAGTCCATACAGATTTACTGTCTTGAATTTCTTGTGGTTTTTAAATGAGGCATTTAACTATAGATAGATAATATAATCTGAAACAATTCTATATACTAGATAGCTTTTTATTTAATATATTTGATACTTGTATTTCTCTTAGTACATGATATTATTCGGCTGTAAAACCACAGTAAAAATATATACTTTGCATGCTTTCATAAATTTGGCCACGTGATGAAAATTCTGAGGTCTTCAAAAAACACAGTAAGTCCCATGAAAAGTCTGAGTCATAGATTTCCTTCTGTGAAAGCAACATATTTTACAAGATATTGATCTGAAACAGTAAAATTGTCTGCTTGATATACAACTTGCAAGTACCTAGGAAAGAGGTAATCTGTACGGGAAGTTGATGTTTTCTATTGCAACATCTGAATGAGTTAGATATACTGGAGTTTCAGGCACCATGTACTTTAAGATATGGAGTAGAAATTTGGGTCATAGAATAGTAGGAAAGGAATAAAATTAATCTAATTTATTAAGCAATAAAAACAGAGTAGGATAATGAGAAATAAAACCAAATTTCAAAACACCTTCCTCCACCCCTGCCTTCTTTCTAGGCTCAACTTCATTCCTGATTACCTACTCCCTTCTGAGCAGCATAAGGGGGTGGGGAATGGGTCCTGCTGTCAGTTTATTACACATTTTCTCTGCCGCTTCTTCCTCCTCAAGGGGACTCCTCACACTCTTCCTCTGCTCCAGCATGGGGTTCAACCCACAAGAGACAGTGCTTCATGAATGTAAGTCCTTTCCCATAGGGACTTTAGTTTTTCAGGAACTGTCCCAACATGGCTTCCATGGAGTGCAGAATTTCAGGAAGAGTCTGCTCCAGCATGGTCCCCAGTGGGGACAAACCTGCTCCTGTGTGGGCTCTTTTCTCCATGGGCTGCAGGTCCTGCCAGGAGCTTGGTCCAGCATGGGCTTCCCACAGAGTCATAGCCTCCTTCAGGTCTTCAGGTATCTCCACCTGCTTCCCTATGGGGTTGTCTGTGGGATGCAGGTGGATCTCTGCTCCTTATCATCTTCCATGTTCTGCAGGGGGACAAAATTCTCCATCATGGTCTTCTCCACAGGCTGCTAGAGCTTTTTTCCTGTCATCTGGAGCATGTCCTCCCCTCCTTCTTCACTGACTTGGTATCTACAGTTTCTTACATCTTCTCACTCCTTTCTCTGGTGGCAAAAAGGTTACATTCACAAGTTATTTTTTTTTCTTCTTAAATATGTTTTCCAAAAGGCACTACCACCATCACTGATTGGCTCAGCCTTGGCCAGCAGTAAGTCTGTCCTTGAGCCAGCTGGTATTTACTTTGTTGAACCTAGGGGAAGTCTAGCATCTTCTCACAGAATTCACTGCATACCCCCCTGCTATCAAAATGTTGCCACACAAAACCAAAACACACTCTCAGTGAAATAGAGTTCCTTCTAATCTTACACAAAATAGAATATCTCATGCAAAACTTAAAATTCTTCCATTATCTTTTCTGCTAGAGAAGCATGATTGTTGCGGAGGAATAACAG
>VXBZ01000545.1:22607-34439 GCA_013399135.1 Heliornis fulica
CAGACCACCACAACTTTTCAAATACAATGGCCAGTGTCTTGGCAACTACACCCGCCAGTTCCCTCAGGACCTGCAGGTGGATTTCATCAGGTCCCATGGACTTGTGCACCTTCAAGTTCCTCAGATGTTCTCTAACCTGCTCTTCAAGTACCTTGGGCAGTGATTCATCCTCACAGTCCCTGCTCATTCCTTCCACAGCTTGGGTGGTGAGACAAGAGGCTTTATTGGTGAAGACTCAGGCAAAAAAGTCATGGAGTACCTCAGCCTTCTCCATGTCCTGGGTAACCAGTACACCAGTATCCTTCCGGAGGATACCATCTGTTCAGATGATATCATCTTCTTCAGATGATATCTTGTAATTCCTCAGGTAAATCAGCTAAAACAATAGCTTTGATGGAGAAGCAAGTCAGCCTTACCATAAGTAATAAACTTTTTTCTTAATTTGTGAAGTGCCTGTTCTAAAATAATACTTACCAGAAAGGTCAAAAGCAGCTTTACTAATGATGTAACAAGTCAGTGAAATTTTTTCTAATAGATTTATGCTGCACCCTGGCCCCTTCCATAACAGCATGGCTGTATGAAGATGTATGAACTTTCTAGGCATTTCTAGCAGTCCTGTCTGTTACACAGATTAAACCCAGATGGATGAGCAAAACAAACAACCATATAATGCAAAGACTAATAATGAATTGAGATCTGCATTTCTCTGGATAAAGGAAGAGAGGTAGGAAGGTGTATTAGCTGGCATGTTGCCTCTTATTACATGAAATTTCAATCCTAAAAAGGTGCATCACAAGTAAACTAACATATGCTGTGCTGTATTTTTATGCTTTGTTAACTGAGTGCAGAATTCAAATGCATAGTTGAGGAATGGTTCATTAACAAAGCTTTCCAGAAACATTGGATTTAAACATTTAATCTTTTGAGTTGGTTGTTATCCTCCGAAAAAAAAATCCCAAAACAAACCAACACCCCCACCCTCCCAAAAAAAGCCCCCAACCAAACACACAAACACCCTCCCCTCCAAAAAAAGGCAAAAAAAACCGCAAAAAAAATATTTTTCTTTTGAAATTTATACTGGACATAGAAGTTAGGCATATAGTCTTACTCAAGGACAGAGATTTGACTTTTGGTTCTAATATGTATCAAGAAAATGAAGAAAAGTTATCCTAATATATTTCTAGAAATAACTGAATCGGAATGAAATGACATTTTGATTTCTGTAGAGAACTTAGAAGCACCTTGTTGAAAATCTTATTCTTTATCTGATCAGGTTTCTTGTAATGAAATAAGAAAAATCTATTAATAAGTTTTAAAGTGTCTGTTAAACAGCTCTTCTCTGCATAAATATCTACCAGATATTTTAATGTAATTAAATCTCCTTTTGTCTTACAGTTTTGACCTGCTTTCTCAACTGAGCTGCTCTGTGTGCCTGGAGTGAACATTCAATAATGAGTGGTGCAGCACTGGGCCTTGAGATAGTATTTGTCTTTTTTCTGGCCTTATTCCTACTTCATCGGTATGGAGACTTCAAGAAACAGCATAGGCTGGTGATTATAGCAACATTATTGGCGTGGTATCTTTGCTTTCTTATTGTGTTTATACTGCCTCTGGATGTCAGTACGGTAAGAAACGAGATACTCTGTTTAGTTGTATAAATTCGTTTATGGTATTTTTTAATTATAATTTCAGAAGACAGTATTTTAAACAGTAAATAAATTTTCCAAATTAATACTAAACAAAAAACTTTTTAGATTTTTGTATAGCAGTCTCTTTTGTTGATCTCATCAGAAAACAAATCTGTTTTGATGTTTTAAAAATGAATTTTTTAATTATGATGATTTTTTTTCATCTGTTCAGGCGACAAAAAATTTCAGGTTTTTACTTAATTTGTTCTGCGGATTGTGTGTTGTTTTGAAGTTTTATCAGTATAATTATTCACAAATGTCAACGTGGAGTATGGGAAATGTCTTTAAGAATTGGACTTAGTATTTTTAAATAAATGTTTTACTTTTTTTCTGGTCACTGATGCAAAATCTTTTGTGTTCTAGACTATTTATAATCGGTGCAAAGTTGCTGTTAACTCCAGCCCTGCAGAAAGTAATGGCTCTTATGTTACTCTTGCTCCAAGGTATGAGCTGTACCTTTTCTTCACAAGACTGTTACTAAAAAAAGTATTTGATTATTTTTTTTTATAATGTGATGTAAAATTACAGTGTTTTTAAGGTTAGTATGCAAGTGTATTCTGTATAATATGACATTTGAAGGTGGTAACTACAGGAGTGTGAGGGAAGAGGTGTAGAAAAGTGCATCTGCATCTTTTGGTAGTAATTTATACAGTACTTCTAACTAATTACTTAAATGCTCTTTTTTATTTTTCTTTTCTAAATTTCATGCTAGATTTCTTCTATTTGTTAAAGCAATAGAACTAAGCTTTTCAAGCAACCTGATTATCTATGAGGAATTGTCTAATGCTTATATTGAATATCCATGGAAGAACAGTGAATTGCCCAACCTAGTGGCATAGCATTTTACCCTTCATTTAAGACTGTTCAATGTATGTTAATCAGTAGTTAGGTAAACACACTATTTGAAAACTATTCAGTAATGTTTGAACTTACCTATAGTTTCAGAACGTGCTGATGAATGCTATGCTACAATATATGTATAGTATAAGGTGATATTTCTATTTGACAATTCTCAAGTAGTAATTGAGCAGATCTTGTATTAGTGTAACTTGGCTCTTAAAACTTCGTTTTAGTCACACTACCTGTTATTCTACAGTAATTTGATAAATTTGTCTTGAAAATATTTAGGCTGTGTACATATAAACTCACAACTCAGGCTTAACTAGTTTCACCCTGGAAAACACTGAGTTCTCAATAGATACTGCTATTAAATCAACCATATTGCCACTTGACTCACTATTGGTTCATTACCCAGACAGGTGTGGAAGAAAAACCCCAAAGTGTCTTATTGTGGATGGGCATGTTATGATTTGCTGGGTTTTTTTACTAAAAGGCTCTGATGGCTTTTCTGGTCTTCTGAAGCAAACAGTACCTGTCAGAAAAAGTATTGGCTCCACAAGTCAAAGTTTATGTAGTCCTGACTAAATCCATCTGTGTGACAAAGAAACAATAATTCCCTTTTCACTACTGAATAGCATAGGTAGTAGAGCTAGGTGGTGGATGTGGTTTCTAGATCCTTTTAAAAACCTACACCCTAACCTAAGTTAAGTAGTCTTCTGTCTACAGAAGTGTCTTTTCCACTGCATGAAGAAAGTGCTTCCTGCCTGTCGTTTAGCCTCAGCCGGCAGCTGAGCACCACATAATTGCTTGCTCATTTCCCACCCAGTGAGTGGGCGGCGGAGGAACAGTGGAGGAAGAGTGGGGAGAAAAAAAGAAGACAAAGGCAAACCTTATGTGTTGGGATCAGGACAGTTTACTGGGGTAGCAAAGGAAAGGAGAAAGATTTAACAACAGGACTTAGAGCTAAAAATACAGGACTGGTGATAGACAATGCAGTTTCTCGCTGAACTGCACCACTCAGACCATAGAGCTCAGAGCTGTTCCACAGACAGACCATACCTAAACTCTGCATCTTGAAGCCATGCACCCCCCTCCCACCAGCCTCCTTTATGCTGAGCATGACATCACGGTATGGAATACCCCCATTAGTTAGTTTGGGTTACCTCCTGGCTGTATCCCCTCCCAGGTTCCTGGGTGTCCCCGGTCTTCTTACTCGCAGGGCAGTTGGAGAAGCTGAAAAGTCCTTGACTGCTTGACAACAACTAAAACATCGAGGTGTTCTCAGCACTGCTCTCATCCTAACTCAAACACACCTCTGCAGCAGCTGCTAGAAAGAAAATTAACTCTCCCCTAGCCCAACCCAGGACACTACCCAAAAAAAATTTTGTAAACTTAAGTTGCTTAATTGTTTATTTCTCTTTAGTTTTTGAGCTACTGTTTTTTGTTTATCTATCTAGTCCAGTTATGTTATTTGCAATGAGGAGAATAGTAAATATTTATAAGTGGTGATTCAGTTTATTTTCTTCTGAAATGGTTGATGATTGACAACTTACTCAAATAGTACTACTTCTGTGCTATTTTCAAATACCTTTCTAGATATGGAAATGTATAGAAAATGTTATTTTATGCTCTTTGCTCTACAACTAACAATGAGCTTCTCTTCATTGTTACAGCAAGCAAAAATGTTTCAAACCATGGAGTTATATTCCTAATGGAATTATGCCAATTTTCTGGCGTGTTGTATATTGGACGTCACAGTTTTTAACATGGTAAGCAAGGCAAAGGAGTATGTCAGACTATGGTATAGGTATAATTTCTAAGTTCAACATCTTAACAACCTTAGCATACTCTGCAATAGTATCTATCACTTCTACAGAGCTAACTAATGATGTATTACTTGCTACCAGTGAAATTTCTTTAATAATTGCTGTACTACATTGAGCATACCCTTTATTTTTCTCTCTCCTCTTCAGAGAATTTACTCAGCCATTTACTTTTTGTTCACCTCTATAGTTGAAATTGAGCAATTTATAAATTTTTTTTTGATAGATAGCATGAAGAGAAGGGGGGCTTAGGCAGCCAGGCATCTCAAAATAATTGTATTAACAAGTTAGGTAGTTTTTAAATAATACTGTAAAAAATTGCTTTTATTTATAGTTGTAGCTACAGCAAACATTGATTGTGCTTTTGGGTTAGATTCAGTGTCCTGCCACTGCTAAACTGCTGTTGGGTTTTTTGGTTGGCTGATGTGGTTTGGTTTTTGCTTTCTTTTCTCCTAGGATTCTGCTACCTTTCATGCAGTCATACGCTAGATCAGGAGGGTTCTCCATTACTGGAAAGATTAAAACTGCATTGATTGAGAATGCAATCTATTATGGCACTTACTTGTTGATTTTTGGAGCATTTTTAATATATGTGGCTGTAAACCCAAACTTCAACTTACAATGGTAAGAATAATGTTGTAAGCACTTGCACGAGTTCATACAGAATGGTCAGAGGTGTTTGGTAGATGAAATGGGTCTTTTAAAGAAGAAGCAATTGGTTGACCAGATTTTTTACTAGGCAGTTGGAAAGTTTTGTTAACTTTTTTTATGGGAAAAGATTTTTTGGCTATTTATAGAACTTGTATTTTGGTTTTCTGATTTTGATATGTGTGTCAGAGGATCCTCTTATATTTTCTGTGTCACTTGGGATTTTCTTTTCACCCTTCAAGTGATTTTCCAAAGTTAGTATAGAAGCTTTCTTGGCGTCTTCCCTCCAGAGAGGGAAGTAACATGAGGAGATAGAGAAAAATCATGGCAGCTTTAAATATGTGGAAAACTGGCCATAGACAAGAATTACAGATCATGCTAAGTTTGTTCCTGTAAACTTGAAAGTGGTGTTGGTGCATAGATACTTTAGTATTGTTTTCTTGTAGGTATGGTAGGAGGATGTTGGCTGGTTGGGGTTTTTTGTTTGGTGTTGCTCTTGTTTTGTTTTATTTTTCCATAGGAACCAGCTTCAGACTATTGGGATAGCTGCTGCAAACACATGGGGTCTCTTTCTTCTTGTGTTGCTCTTGGGTTATGGTTTGGTGGAAATTCCCCGCTCTCACTGGAATAGGGCCAAAAGGGGTTATCTACTCATGAAGACTTATTTCAAAGCTGCCAAGCTGATGACTGAAAAAGCAGATGCAGAGGAGAATTTAGAGGATATTATGGAGGTAAGTAACTATGTCTCATTATGAAATAAGTGAAGGCTGCTGTTAATTATTTCTGAATTTCCTGGTGCTGGGTGCATATGGCAAGAAAACATAAGTAGTATGAACTTACTGTGAAATATCAATAAACTAAGAAAGTCATCATAATGTGCCACTTGATGACACTTGGTTCTGTGCAAAAATCAAAAGAGAAATATCCTGTGTGAAAAAAATGACATCTTAGTAGCCATTTTTTGGCTTTATTCTTTTATTGACACTTTTGGAGTAATATAGGTCACTAGTGAATAACATTCCAGAGTGCACTCGAAAATAGATTACAGGTATTTCACAAGTGTTCACGCAGATCATGTGGTCTGCTCCCATTATATTTCTGGAATCTCGCAAAGAGTTTCCAAGTTGGATTTGCAGGACTATGCTGTGTTCCTTTTGACAAAAGAAAATGTAGGCAATTGTGGTGTTTTTTTTAAACAGGGGTTTTGGGTGGGGTTTGGGTTTTTTTGGTTTTTTTTTTTTTTTAGAGACTTTATCTACTGTTATTTGTGATGGAGCAGTAGACTGTAATCTAGTTCAAGAGTAGAATGGAAATGCAACCTGATTGAACAGTTTATTCTCCATTGTACTGCTCTGAAACTGTGGCTTGGGAGTAATACTTCTGAGGAGTTGTAAAGTAGGGTGATAATTTCTTTTGGGGTATATCAACATAAAATACTAGTAAAATCTATATTTTTCATTAATAGCATTTTGAAGAAATTTCCAGAAACATCTGAACTGGGACATAACTACAAAACCTACTGGAAAATGAGCAACAAAGACTTTGCTTACAAGGCTAGCACTTAAAATTGAATAAAATAGAGTATTTCAGTTGGAGGGGAACTTAAAATGATCTAGTTCAACTGCCTGACCTCCTCAGAACTCACGCAAATTTAAAGCTAATTATTAGGAATATTGTCCAAATGCCTGGAGCTGGCGAGCGAGATGCTGATCTCTGTGGTACCCAGTGATAGGACATGTGGAACTGGTTCAGAGCTGCACCAGGAACAGTTCAGACTGGACATGAAGAAGCATTTCTTTGCAGAGAAAACACACTGTAACTGGCTTCCCAGAGATGTGGTCCATGCTCCTCTGTGTTTGAGGCATTTGTACAGTACCTTTGACCACATGCTCTAACTTCAGTCATGACGTTGTCAGGCAGTTGGACTAGGTGATTGTTGAAGGCCTCTTCTGACCAAAAACATTCTGTTCTAGTCTGTTGTCTTAAACTCAGTTTACCCTGTGTCTAAAAGGCTTTTTCATGGCTTAAAACTCCAAAGTTTTGGTGGAGCTGCCAGTTCTGGAGCCAGGTACTAGTATCCTGGGTTTGCCTGTTTCTTTCAAAGTCTTCCTCCATTACTGGGAGGATTGAGGAAAATGCTACCTGTGCTGAATTTGCTAATGTTCTTCCCAGGGCAGTGATATCTCTCTTAATTGACCTCGTACTTTTTCTTGTGTCATCATTACTAGCCACGTGACAGAGCAGGACTGGCTGGTAGTCTGAAGATTGTACTAAGCTCTTCAGCCTTGTGGTGACATCTCTAATTCAGACCCCAGGGAGGCAGCAAACTTCCCTAAGAAGATGGTTTTGTGCTAGACTGCTGTCTTGTACTAGGATGTTCTTTAGGTCAGTTAGGGTGACAGACAAATTCTGAGGTTATGTCATACACAACATAAAATATATTGTATTGTTAAAGCTGGTAAACTGATTCTGGAAACTTGACTATAAACATTACGAATTGCTGCTGTGTCAAATCATGAAATTTTATCTGTTGCTCACTTTAGGCTTTCATTTTCTTCTTTTTATCAGAGATTCTGAAACCACAAATGCTGATAGTAGATGATACCTCCCAATTTTTTGTTTTTACCTTTTTTCCACTCCAGTGCTGTGCTTGACAGGGTTCAGTATGTTAGAATTGACCTTTATAGGCATTCTTATGGGATTTTTTTTTTCTAATTCTACTACACAATGCAAAACTCTCTGCCACAGACTAATCAGATCTCTTGTGATCATTCCTTCGGGAGAATCAGAAGGAATCCAGAATTACTCACAGTCCTCTGTTAGAACAGCCTTTTGTATGTCAAAGGACTGCCTATATCCATTTAACCTTCCTTGTCGTACTAAACAATTACCATTCTTCTGCCTCCTAATCACCCTGTTCGACAAGATTTCTAAGCCTTTACAATTCATTCTGTCCTGCAGACTCTAAAATGTGCATCCTTTTTTGTTTTAACAGTGGTGTTTGTTACAACAAAAAAAGCATTACAACTTCTTATGTGGATTGCCAATAGGATGAAGAATAAAATCTAGTCCTTGCCAAGGCCAGTTCTAACACAACTGATTTAGCTGTTAGGTAGTGCCTTTTTATTACTGATAAATGCCAAATGGTCTCAGAAGTGAGCAATGTGGAGATATATGTGAGGAAGATACAAAATGAAGTAGTGTAAAATAATACTTGTCAAGGTACTTAATGTAATACAAGTGAAACTTAAGCCAGGTAAAATTGAAATTCCTCCTCCTCCTTACCTCAAGTAAAACAACAAAATATTTTCCATTTTCACATTCATGCATAGAAAGCCACCCTCCACAAATTCAGAGGGTAATGTTTGCACACTTACATCATGGTTTGTATTTTTTTTAAGTAATATGTTCCTTATAAATACTTCTTCCATTATCTTTTATTAGAGGCTTAGTGAAGCTGTGGTGTTTAGGAAGTTCTGTTGTTTTTAAACTCTGATGGTTATCTTTTCCATTGGGAGAGCTTGAAACTCTTAATCTGTTTAAAATAATGAAACAGCTATTAATTTATTTACATTTTCCTCAACAGGAAGTCCGTAAAGTAAGTGAGAGCATCAAGTATAACCACCCTTTAAGAAAATGTGTTGATACAATATTGAAAAAGGTAATGAACTGATCATCTTCAGCTATAATTTTTCTTTCAGAAGGGGGTGCTTCCTGCACCTACTGAATTTTTTTCCCTTAACCTAAAATCTCTAATTGTATTTTATGAGTTTGTGGCCAGACTTGGAGTTTAAATTCATTCTGGAATCCTTTCTTGTGTAATCATCTGCTTTATTTTAATCCATGTAGTATTTTAGAAAGAGAAATGACTACAGTTAAAGTGAGCTTTTCAGTTCTGTGAAATGCTCCAAATATATAACATTAAGTAAATTAACACAGCACTTGCAATTCTTTCATCTTCCAGTTAATTTTCCCTTTTCCTTCCAGTGTCCTACTGAGTACCAGGAAAGAATGGGTAGAAACATGGATGATTATGAAGATTTTGATGAAACACAGAATAGTTACCCAAGTGAAAAAAGTTTGGTCAAACTTCACAAACAGGTATATTAATAAATGAGAGCATGCCTCACTTATGCTAATGTAATGAGAATAATTGCCAGTCAGTGTTTTTCAGTGCACTTTACCTGAATTGCTGCATAAAGTGGGGTTTAGGCTTGCTGCTTAATAGAAGCTTTTCTCAGTGATAGAAAACATAGAAGTCTAATATGACGATGGCCAGATCAGATTTCTGGACATAAAAATGTGGCCTTGTCACGTTATATCTTGACACTGTTTTAACTGTCTGTGAGTACGTGTCGTAACAGTAGTTGGCAGTGCGTTCTAAAAACTGTAGTGAAAGCTTGGTGTTCACTAAGATCCAAAAATAAAGCTGTATGCTGGAAAAAAGGGGCTGTTATGGCTACAGATAGTGATGAAATAACTGCAGAACTTGGGAATCCTGTGTGTAGTCCTCTTGGGGTTTACACATTTAGAGAATTAACTGCCTGCTAGTTGTGGTTTAGCCCCAGTCAGCAACTGAGACAAGCAGCTGCAACCATGCAGCCGCTTACTTGTTTTTTACCCCCATACACGGTGGAAGGAAATAAAAAGGGAGGGGAGAGAGAGGGAAAAAAAATGGCAAATCTTGTGGGATAGGATCAGGAAAGTTTACTGGGACAGCAAAGGTAGCAAGAAATAACAGTAACAAGATTTTTTTAAGAACAGAAATTAAAACTGGTTTTAAATTGGTGATACACAATGCTAGAAAGAAAATTAACTCTCCCCTAGCCCAACCCAGAAACCCACTTGCTTTTGTGGGTATACAAAATCAATTTTGTAATGCAGACACTTTTTGCAAAGTTTTTATCTTGTTTCATGGAACAAGTATTTATAACCATAATGTCTTTGAATTTATTATAGGTAATCTATTCAGTGCAGAGACATCGTCGTACACAGGTTCAATGGCAAATCCTTTTAGAACAAGCATTTTACTTAGAAGATGTGGCAAAAAATGAAACCAGTGCAACTCGACAGTTTATTCATACCTTTCAGTCCCAGGAACAAGAGAGTAAAATTATTCAGTATTTATACACACCAACTGTTGGTAAGTGGTGTCATGCAGATTTTGAATATGTAAACAAGTAACTTGCACTTTTTTGCAAAGAGAACCAATTGTTTTATGTAAAGTTCAGCTACAGTAGAGGGGGAAAAAATGTGCACTGCACCTCAGTGCATTTATGTGCTGGAGTAGCCCTCAGGTATTGATTTCTGCTCTTGAGCTTAAGCTTAATTTTTTTACCTATTTCATAGCAGTTACATGTTGAAATTACAATAACAAACTTTGTGGGCTTAGAAGAAGAAATTAAAATATCAACCTTAATTATTCAAGGCTGCCTTCCACATTTGTGGTGTATTATTGAGGTGGCACCACTCTTCCAGTAATGCTGAGAGGAAAAGACTCTTCACCTTTTATGTACCAAACATTAGGACATGTGGCTGCTTGTGCATCTTTTTAAAAAGTGTCTTCTCTTAAGTGTATTTTAACTTCTAATTTTTTGTGCACTAGCAATGAGTTATTTACAGGGTAGGACAGCATAATTTTGCAGCCTAAGCCTTGTTTCCACAAGAGTAACGGGTAACAGTCAAGAGGCAGAACATTCATAGTATCTGGGACAAAATTAAAGTGCTTTGTTCTATAACACCAGGTCAAATCTCTTCACAAAATTTGCCTCCCAAAATCCCACCCAGTTTTCCCCAGTTCTGCCTGTGGTATCTAAGGGTCAAGTCATGTTTCTAGGCAATGGAAAATGCCTGAAAGTAAGCATGTAACCCCACAGATTCCAGCACTGATTTTTAAGGGCATCCATGTAAGAAGTTCGTAATGGTTTTTGTGAGGGACTTCTTTTCCTGTAATGTTCATTAATCTCTTTTGGATTTGTCTGTTTTGGTTTGTTTTGTTTTTTTTCCAGAGTGGTACTGGGAATGTCTTCTACGACCATGGTTTTATAGGGTACTTGCAGTTGTCCTGGCCACATTCTCTGTAATTGTTGTGTGGTCAGAGTGCACGTTTTTCAGCACAAAACCAGTTTTATCACTGTTTGCAGTCTTCATACAGCTGGCAGAAAAGACATACAATTATATATACATAGAGGTAAGTTTAAGACAATCACTCAACAAAAATATTTTCAGATAAATAGTTACTATAGTAGTATTAGGCTAGATTGATTTTAAAAATAAGTTTCTAAATCTGTCAACTTTCTAAAAGTCTCTAAAATATATAATACCAAACATTGTTTATGTGGAGGGAGTCTGACTTCTGCCACTTCATAAAACTCTCCAAAACATGGTGAAGATTTGGTCCAGTTGAGATGAATATCATGTAGAGAAGTTTGTGTGGTGGTTTGACTCTGACTGGAGGCCAGACTCCCACCAAAGTCACTCTACCACTCCCCTCTTAGCTGGGCATATATGGAGAGGATATATGTTGAGAGGCTTTGGAGTTGAGATAAGGACAGGGAGAGATCATTCTATAATTAGTGTCATGGGCAAAACAAACTCAACACAGAACAAAGGCATGAAAACTCTCTAATTGATTCCACTACACTACAGAAACACAGAGAATAACCAGAGTTGGATAATGAGAAGTACAAAACAGCTCTTAAAACACCACCCCCCGCCCCTCCCTTCTCTGCAGACTTCACTTTTAATCGTCATCTTCTCCTCCCCAGGATGGCACAGGGGAAAGGGGCGTGGGGTGGGAAGGGTGGGGAGAATAGAGAATGGAGACTTCAGTC
>VXBZ01000545.1:34507-50905 GCA_013399135.1 Heliornis fulica
TGTAGGTCACAGATTCTTCCATATTCTTCCACCTGCTCCATGGTGAGCTCCTGCCCGGCCCAGGTGCCTCTCCATGGACTGTAAGTGGGGTCCCTTCGTCCTCCATGGGCTGCAGGGGGACACCCACTTCACCTTGGTGTTCTCCACAGGCCGCAGGGAATCTTCTTTCAGGACCTCCTCCTCCTCCCCCCGCTTCACTGACCTTGGTGTCTGCAAAGTTTCTTCCCTTCTCTGGTGGCAAAATGCAGCTGTTTGCATTTTTCTATCTCTAAAGTGTCATTTCCAGAGGCACCAATGACCGGCCTTGTCAGTAACAGGGTTTGTGAGTTTGGCCTTAGGAGCAGAGCTGGTATTTGTTTTGTTGGACCTCAAAGAAACTTCTAGCTGCCTCTTAGAGAAGCCACATTGCGAAACCACCACAGTTTGTGAAATACTAGCTTGGAACTTAGGTGTTTAGACTTTGTCTCTAACCAACCATATGTGTGACCTCTCTTTCCTAACCAGGAATTTGATGTTGAGCAGAAATCCAGTCACACGTGTGCCTAATGTATGTGTGCACAAATTTTTCACTAAAGGAGTGGAGCTTAAACATTCCAGTATACTAACAAAATAGGTTGAATTGAAAACACTTGTTTTAATCACCTTGATATCATGTCAGTCATCGTAATTATTGAGTCAATTACAGCAGTTTTGTTTACACAGTGAAAAAAAAAAGTAGAATGCTTGTTCCTATAGTCAGTTGTGTTAGCTTGTATGGAATGCAGAGTGTTAAAATTATGTCTCAATTCAAATTACTCAAAAAAGCTCCTGAAACTTCTCAGAGCTGGTGCTACTGCCCCAGCTCAAAATGAAAAATTAAACTGTAGTCAACCTGTTGTATGCAGACCAAGTGCTGAATGCATGAACACCTTTAGCAGAGTGCTGCATTTGAATAACTGTTTAATTTGTTGTTTTGTTGTTTGTTTTTTTTTCTCCCCAGATGGCCTGTTTTCTTACCATCTTTTTCCTAAGTATCTGTGTTTACTCTACTGTCTTCAGGATCCGTGTGTTTAACTATTATTACTTGGCTTCTCATCACCAGACTGATGCATACAGTCTCCTTTTCAGTGGCATGTGAGTTTGTGGCATATGTTTTGCAGATTTTCTGTGAAATGTTAACTTGAAAATGTCTATAAAACTTTCGTTTATATTCTTTTATTTAGAAACATATGGGTATAAATTCTAATGAGCTTTATATCATGATTCTATGATATATCCAGTTATGATGTCTTAATATTTTTAGTGCAAGAAATTGTTTGAAGTGCTGTTGTCTCTTGCATGTGTGCAGGTTATTTTGCCGTCTTACTCCACCATTATGCTTGAACTTTTTGGGCTTGACCCATATGGATGCAACCATCTCTCACAAAGACAATCAGCCAACTGCTTATACGTCTGTAAGTACGGAATATGTGCGTTCGAGATTTCTCTATGGTTTGGAGAATAGGCAAAATATGTAAAAATATTTCTTACAGTAAAATTCAGATACTCAAATCTCAAGGTAGAAATACTTATAGATGAGGAGTTTGGTAATGATTGGTAGGTATACAGGAGTCATCAATAGTGCAATTTTTGTGTTATGGTCTCCTTATCCTAAAATAAGATTCATCACTTCCTGATAGCTTTAGCTTCCACTGGCTTTAGTGTATGGGACATTTTATAGATTGGGAGCAAACCTAACTTGGCACTGAAAACCAGTGAGATTGTTTTTTCACCAGCCAGTTTCGGTAGGACAGTAAGTTTCATCTGTACTTGTTGTTAACAAGTAAATCGTTAGTGTTGTCTGCAGAGTCTTTTCACAGAGGGTGAAAAGCTGCACTGGAGTTGGTCTGGTTCTGGATTAGGTGAGACAGGAAGATACATCCTCTTAGAAACCTCAAAGTAGATACTCTGATAGTGGTGGCCTTTTTATCTGGGCATTCTTTGTCTAGTGTCTGAAATAGATATATGATAGTGCTTACTTATATTTCAGCAGCTGTAAAGGATTGTGTGTTGTGGACTGAAAGCAGTGAGCTGGCATCATCCTTACGGATATATGTAGAACATGCCTGATTAGTTTGTTGTGGATTTTTTCACAGATAATGGGATCTATGAGAGTGCTGTCATTCATTGCAGATGGATTCTACATATATTACCCAATGCTCGTTGTCATTCTCTGTATTGCCACATACTTCAGGTAAGTGGTTTGCAGTACAGATTCTCACGTTTCTCCACATTAATAGTATTAATTTCAGCAATCAGGAAAAGATTCAGTTTTTCTCTTTGATCAGTTGAGCTGTGATGTATTAATAAAAATCACAGAATATTAGGAGCTGGAAGAGACCTCGAAAGATCACTCAGTCCAACACCCTGCCCAAGCACAATCATCTAGAGTAGATCACATAGGAACATGTCCAGATTGGTCTTGAATGTCTCCAGAGAAGGAGACTCCACAACCTCTCTGGGCAGCCTGTTCCAGTGCTCCATCACGCTCACAGTGAAAAAGTTCCTCCTTATATTAAGATGGAACCTTCTGTGTTCCAGTTTGGAACCATTTCCCCTTGTATTAGCAGAAACTTTGGGTAATGAATGTTCTAACAGGCTCATACAAATGTCCAATCTGTTACCGGACTTGAGTTTGAAAGCACAGTGGTTTCAATAATTTGAACTTGATTCCCTAAGCCACAGTTCATTGGCAGCTGGAAGGGTAATTGCAGAAAATACTGCTGCAGGTTTGCTTTTGAAACTTAAATTTCAAAACGTCGTCTTTTGACCACTGTAGGACATCAGATACTTACAGTCGGAAGTGGTTCAGCTACATTTATGTTCATTCCTTCAATTTTGCATTCCCTTTCAGTCAGAAGCAGTGGATATTTATGTTTTGACTCAAGTAGAATATAGTTAAATGCCTTAAATGTCCATTAATAGCACTATGTTTATCCATAGGGAAATTGACAAGATGCAGTCCTAGGTTTTCCTTTCTTACCTTTAGGTTAGATGACAAAAAGTGATGGAAGCAAAAAAACCCAAAACAACCCATGAAAAGGAAAGAGCAAAGCCAGTAAAAAAAAAGTAGTTTGTATGACTTCTTGTCCATGGTGGTCCTAGGTCTTGAATACTTTAGTGAAAAGGGACAAAAGGAGATAAAGGAGGGGATGTTGCTCTGCTTGAACTTTAGTGCTCTCTGGTAATTCAGATAATATGCAAAACTGCTTTTTAAATTAAAATGTATAAAGGAAAGCTCTGTCCCCTGTTCAATCCAGTAGATTTACAGTACAGATTGTATAGGAAAAAATTAAGCTTCATTGTTGTGGTGGTTTCATTCTGCCTGGAGGCTGGACTCCCATTAAAGTCACTCAATCACTCCCCTCTTAGCTGGACGGGGAGAGGATATATGTTGAGAGGCTTTGGAGTCGAGATGAGGACAGGAATAGATGATTTCTGCAAAACAGACTCAACACAGAAGAAAAGCAAGAAAACTCTCATTTGTTACACTACACTACAGAAACACACAGAAACCAGAGTTGGATAATGAGAAGTGCAAAACAGTTCTTAAAACACCACTCCCCGCCCCTCCCTTCTTTGCAGACCTCACTTTATTCATAATGTTTCTCTTCCCCAGGATGGCACAGCGGGAAAGTGGGGGGAATAGGGAATGGAGGTTTCAGTCTTTGGTCAGTTCCTCATGAGTTGTGCTCTTTCTTGGGGTCTGTAAGTGGGGTCCCTTCATCCTCCATGGGCTGCAGGGGGACACCCACTTCACCTTGGTGTTCTCCGCAGGCCGCAGGGAATCTTCTCTCAGGACCTTCTCCTCCTCCCCACCTTCACTGACCTTGGTGTCTGCAAAGTTTCTCACATCTTCTCACTCCCTTCTCTGGTGGCAAAATGCAACTGTTTGCATTTTTCTCTCTCTCTAAAATGTGATTCCCAGAGGCCTGTGACTGGCGCTGATTGGGCCAGCCAGCCTTGTCAGTGACAGGGTTTGGGAGTTTGGCCTTGGGAGCACAGCTGGGATTTACTTTGTTGGACCCTTAAACTTTCTAGCTGTCTCTTAAAGAAACCACATTGCAATCCCACCACAATTGTATATTTACAGTGAAAACTTCAAACATTATATTGTTGCTCCATTTTGGAGAGGAAAACAATAACAAAACCAGCAGTTTTGTTCTCTGGTGTGAAGTTGAAAAGATGAAACTGGTTTCATGCTATTCAGTTCTAGGACTAGCTTAAAAAAGATGGAACGAAGCTTATTTTCTGACTGCTACCTCGTGGGTATCCAAAATGGGTATCCAGCATCTCAACAGCTTATGAGCATGTCAGACTCCTGAGATGAAGGTGGCTTTCCTATGTTATTACTATTTCAGAACCACAGAAACCATAAAAGGCAGAATTTTGTCTTCCGTCAAAGAACAGTCATTGTGATATAAGTGTAAATTCTTTTAGAGCTGAGAATATTTGAGCAATTTACATATGTTAAATCATTTGCACTACACTCAGAGCATAGGCAGGTTTATCTCTCTTATTTCAGTAGGATTATTCTATTGCTTTTAGTTGGATTTAGGAACATGTTACTGTTTGAATTTTCTGATTTCTCGGCTAGTATAATAGCTTTTTCTTCTGTACTGGTTTTTGAATTGAATTATAAATTTGTGAATAATTTGGTTTACATTTTATAGTTTAGATATATTAAACTTTTCATTGTAAATTAACAAGGAAATTGCTTCTCCTGCTTTTTGCAGTTTAGGAACTCGTTGTTTGAATCTTCTGGGATTCCAACAGTTTATGGGGGATAGTGAAATGACATCTGATTTGATTGATGAAGGAAAAGAGCTGATCAGAAGGGGTAAGTCCTCTATCCTGATCTTCCTGCAACATACAGTTTGTTGTTGCATTAAGCTTGTCTGACAAGTTAGATGCATGCAAAAAAGGCATGTAGCTTTTCAATATATTAAAAACTACACTGAGGCAGGCAACTGCACAAAATGCAGTAGACTTAAGCTTTGAGGTTGTTGTATAAACAGCACTGGGTTTAGCTGACATCTGAAGTAAGATACCAGCTTTACTGATTTTATTTTATCATTATTTTATCACTATCTAGTATCTGAATTTTAGATATTTCTAAATATTTTGCAGTTCAACTAAGTGGTATTCCTCTGAAGTCATCACTGATGTAATAACACCTGAGCAGGTGCTTGTATAATCTGTCATAGAGATAATTGTCTTTATCATCAACAAACTAATGTTAATCTTTCTTTGTAAGTTTGTGTTGATTGAACTGCCCAAATTCTGTAATTCCCTTTCAGTTTTTCTGCTGTTCTTTGATTTATCAACACAAAGCATAAAATTCTGTAGACTAGTAATTATCTACAGTTTTAGAGAACTTCTTAGGGTTTCGTAAACGTTAATTTGTATTGAAAGTGTTTCTTCATTTGTTAAAAGCCCTTGTGATTTTTCAGTGAATGTTTAGAAATTAAGATCTCTGGATACAGTGTTACATTGTGGAGTCCGTTCTCCTTCCACAGTTTATGAAAAACAAAACCAAGATTTACTTAAAAGTGATTTTGGGTTTGGATTTCTCTTTTTTTTGCTCTTGATAAAGAGAAGAGGAAAAATCAGGTTGCTAAGGTTAAAGTGGTTTAGGTAGATCTGGACTGGCAATATAAAGGTGAATTATTTATAGTTCAATGGTCCAATGAAGCCTCAGTCCCTCCCTCCTTACAGAGTTTTCCATTCCATTAAACAAGAGGTTACTGTTTATTTGAATCTGTGATGATAAACTATGAGATTAACCGAAGATAAGGGTGCAGATTTTTAGGTCATGCTTTGGACCTCACAGAAGTTCAGCCAGGTTTTGATTGAATGATGCTCATATTTCTTTTTAATGTCTACTTTTCTCAAATATTCCTAGGAGTTTGTTTTTTTTTCTTTACCAGTTGATATGCAAAAATTATGCTTTGATGCATATCATGGTGCTAATGGGAAACTCCATAATGATAGACCAGCAGCTTTGTCTTTTTTTTTTTATTTAATTTTGAGACATTTATTTCAGAAATAAACTTTACTAGTAAAGTTTGAATTCTTGTTTGTTTGAAGAAGTAATGGTAATGATTTTCTTGCATGGAGTTCAATTTTTGACTTTTTTTTTTATTTATAGAGAAAAGAAAACGACAAAGGCAGGAAGAAGGTGAAAACAGAAGAAGGGTATGAGTTTAATTACAATACTCATATACTAAAATATCTGATAGGATTTGCTATTACTATTTAATTCAGCATGATGTGTTTCATGAAAAGTTATGTCTCAAATGATTGATGGAATTAGTCTTGCAGAATAGTTTTGGCTGGAGGAAAAGAAATCCATGTTTTAGTTTTAAAGGATAAGATCGTGTGATTGTGGTCATATTACTTGAAAATTTTTATTACTCAGTGTGCTGTGGGAATGGTGTATGCCAATAGATGTAGCAAGTGTTAAACAGTGTCCTGATTTCTAGGATGCAGAATAATCTGAAACAGCTTATTATCAGTCTCTTATTTTGATAGTGCTCTGTTGGAAATAACTGCAGTTTCAGTGTCATCATATTCACTGAAATGGAGACAGTGTGCTCTTCCCTAATTTACCTGTTGCTTTGTCTGCACATTGGAAAGTAACTGGCACAGATTATTTTTTTCCCAAGAAGAGGTAATTCCATATAAGACAGAATTAATACTGTTACCACCGAGTAACAGAAAATTTTGATTCAGGTCATACTTCAGATGCATATCAAATTGAAAGATTTGTGAAGGCAGTCAGTCTGAATAAAGGAGCCTCATGTTAAGGAGCTTCAGTGATCTGTAGCTTCATTTTTTATTAATTTACAACATTTGTAATTCAGTATAGAATGTCACAATCAAAGAGATAAATCAAAAGGATGCATCAAAAAAAAAAAATATCTGACTAAAGAGAAATGCAAAATATTTTCTGTAGAAAGGTATTGTAACACTGGGACTAAAACCTCTTGGCATTTCAAACTCAGGAATCAGTTCTGGTTGGCAGCCAATACTGCATAGACCTTCAGATTCTCTCGCCCCTATCTCATAATTTTAGAACTTGTACTTTTTGTGAAACCAAGTAGCAGCAAATGCAGGATGCATTTAGCATATGCTGAAATGACCTGACACTAAGTATCCAGTTTTTAGTTCAACAGCAAACTTGATTTCTGAGGTTACCTGTTTTTGAGTTTGCATTAAATCCTATAGCGTTGGGGTTTTGAGAGTTATTTTTTACTGGACCATGATTAAATGCTTGATCCATATGCAGTTTAGAACTGTAACATAAAGCATAAATTGTCACAGTAACTTTGAGCATACCAGTTCCTGCCACTCCATAATCTGGGATCCAGGTATGAATCTGAAACATATTGATGTTATTGAGGCAATTGGGAAAGTTTCTTTTGAGACATGAAGTTGTCTCCTAATAAAAGCATGAAACATCTTGTTCTTTAAAATGTAATTATTCATCATACTGAAATCTTTGCATACTAAAACATGATGGAATGTAAGCACAACAGAACAGCAAGCAGTGTAAATGTGGCCTGTCCACGTGTATTTTTGTGCCATCTACGTCTCTTTTACCATTCTACCACTAGATGGTAGTAGAAATCAAGAAAAGTACCGTTCCCAACATAACTTAAAGTAGGTGAGTGAACTTCGGGTGCAGATTTAATACACAGGTTGTTTTCTGCAGGTCTTTACTCTAAAGAGCTGTTATGATAATCATTTTAGTAATAGAGCATATTCTGGGTTTAAAAAAACATAAAAGATTCCATCTGTATCAAGATNNNNATCTGTATCAAGATACTGCACAGAAACATACTCATACTTCCATAGTCTGATGTGATTGACCAATTAACTCTAAATTGTGGGTCTGCAGTATTTCTTGATACTGCATATCCTTTTATTGTGTTACCTTATCCTCACAGTTTGTGGGTTGTTTTTTTTTTTGTTTTTTTTTTTAATCTTCCAGGAATGGAAGGAGCGGTATGGAAATAGAGATGATTCCACTAGAAACAGAGTTGTTCACACAGACCAGAAAGAATCCAGCTTCTCAGAGACCAATACCAATCGAAGTAAGCTCTGTGGGGTTTGTAGGGAGTTTGGGTATTTTGTGGGTTTGGAGTTTTTGTTTATTTTAGTGTGCTTTTTGGTTTTAGCATCTTGTACACACCACTGTCTTAGTAGCTTCAGACAGATTTCTTTTTGTCTTAGATGTGCTGAAACACTCCCTTCTATGGCACAGTGCTGTTTTGCCCATTAAAGACACCTAAAAGAGTGCTGTATTTCCATCTTCAGCACTTCAACTAGTTCTGTTGTCTCAATAATTTGGCCTTCTAAAAGGAAAATGATTGGGACTTACAATGATTACAATTAGTCGCAATTGTCAGCAAAGGGATTTTATTTAGGATAGGCCTTGAATGTAAGAGTTTTAAATATTAAAATTTAGCTCCTGTAATTGCAGATGAACTCTTTGACTGGAATAATGTAACAAATGTAATAACATACTACACGTATTACACATGTGTATGCATGTTGATTTAATACCGTGTTAGCAAAAAACTTCTTTGTGGATTCACTAAACTTCAAAAAAGTTGATTTATCACAGTGTTAATGTTTTTTATGTATTTTATGTGCTCTTGTAAGCTAACAAGAAGTGAGAAATGAAACTAAAAAAAAGGAAAAAGGGGCAGAGGAAGGAAGTTTGAACATGCTTTTGAGACAACTCTGGTCAATTTGACCTTCCTCTTTTCAAAGTTGCAAACACAGATTACCTCTTCAGAGAAAAAAACCCGAACAAACCCAAACAAAACAAACAAACAAACAAAACCAAAACACAAAACCATCTCCAGCTAGCTTAAAGCGTGATGTTGTGAAAGTGAATGGACGATTGATTGATTTAAGAGTAAATGTTGTATATATCTTCTCATTTTCTTTGATTTTCTACAAACGAGATCCCATCCTACTTGAGGAGCAAAAGAAAAGTTATTAGTTACATTGCTGTGTGATAGAAACATAAAATACTGCAAATTTGAGCACATAGCCAGGTTTGGTTTAATACTGAATCTACTTTAAATCATCACACTTAGACTTTGGATGAGATAGTAGCAAATGATTATTCTGGACTTTTAAGTTTAATATCTCCACACACTCCAGGGTGTTCATAGGCAAATAAGTATCTGTCTTGCCTTCTACTTACTCAGCGTTATCAAAGTATACCCGATCAAATGGTAGGACCGAAAGAGATAGAATAGAACTCCTCCAGGATGCGGAACCTTTGGATTTTAACGCAGAATCAATTAGTGATGACCCTCTTGAATCGGACTTGGGAAGGTGAGGAATCTTCTATGTTACTTACAAGTAAAATATAGTAATGTTTTCTGACCTACCACAGCTATAATTTAGTTTTATATTAATAGCTTTGTAAACAAAATTTATTATTTCCCCTAGCTCTTTTTATTTCCTCTTTCCCTACCATAATATGGGAATTGTTTTAAGATCAGTTGAAACCTAAATATTTATCAGTCTTTCAGAGATGTATGAGTAAGATTTGAGTTAAACATAATTTTGTATATTTGCCTAATATGTGAAGTACTACATATAAAACCAGAAAGTTAGATAATGGCCACAGAGCTTAGTTTTTCTCTGGTAACAAGCTTTTCATCTCATAGAGGTAATCAACCAAGAATAATTGCATATGAAATTTCAGTTAGGTAAAAATGGCTTGATTTTTTTTGAAATGATAACTCCTGCAATAGTTACAAGCATTCTAGGACAGCAAGAGCACTAGAGGCACTAGGTTCTGGCTTTCTGTCCAGATTTTGGTAGGTACTCTGTGGAGGGAAAGTACCCTGCTCTCTGTAAATAAGTACTCTGCAGAGAGAAAGTACAGTATACTTGCTTTGTAACTTACTTGTGCTTTTAAGATATCGGTCGAGTATATTTTAAAAGCAATTTGTGAAGCTTCTTTTTTACCACTGAATATGCAGTGGTAATGCTGAATATTTTTTTCATTATCTCTGATACTGTATTTCTCTTAAGAATACCCAATGAGATGTTGTTAAATCTCCCTAACTACTTTTGTATGCTTTTTGTATGTTTTTTGGTTGTGGGGTTTTTTTTGTTTTTTTTTTTTATTTGGCAGGGGAGGAGAAGTTCAACAAAAAAAAGAAAAAAGTTAAATGTTTATCAGGAAACACATTTATTTAAGAGTCTCAGTAGTCATATCACTGTTTTCCATGGTCACATAAGATTTGATTTAATAACTACCTTTCAAATTCTCATGGAAACAGCAATTCAGTAGAAATTCAGGCCCTGTAATTCATTGAGAGTCACGGAGTAAGAGTACAGTGAGAGTTATATGATTTCGTGGATACGTATTTATTTTCTTTGATACTTTTTCATATTTAAAATTGATTCTGCAGGTACCAGCCTGGTGGAAGATACCTGTCAATGTCTCGAAGCCAAATGTTTGATGATGTCTAAACTCCTCAAAGCTAAAGAAAATTCAGTGGAAATCTATTTCCTACTCATTGCTTGGAAAAGACCATATTTATGATACATCACTGAACCAGAAAAGACCATTTTTGTTTTCAAAAAGAATATGAAGGAACAACCATTTTGGAAATGCACCTGTATGATAATTTTACTACTTATGGCAGAAATTTGCATCTTCTATTATAGATATTGTTGTGCATCACAGTGGTCTTTTTTGTCATGACCAAAAGAAGAAAACTGTTAATTGAATTAATAAATACAAAAAAATACACCCAGGGTTCATTATAAGATTTAGGAAGAGGATTTTATGGAAAGAATTTTAGGTATCATAAGAAATGCTGTGAGAGCATCTTAATGCATCCAAAGTGCAGTTATATCAATTACTATAACACTTCCTGTAATTTTTCTATTTGAACTTTGCACCTAGTTCAAAATCTGCAGAATCTGCTTCAGTGGTCTTTGAATCAGACCGCGTGTAAGTAGAAAGTTTGAATGTAAGACTGTTCTTCATAAAATTATAAAATACATGTTCCAGTGCTTAAAGGGTGACTGCAAAGAAAATGGAGACATCCTTTTTACAACAAGTCTTATGGAAAGGACAGGAGCTAATGTGTACAAGTTACTCCTGGGGAGATTCCAGTTGAATATGAGGAAAATTATTCTGATGGCTGATTTTTCTCATTGGGAAAAATCTCCTCAAGGAGGTGGTGTATTCCCCAACAGTGGACGCTGTCAGGATTCTGTTGAACAGTATGCTGTGCCATCTTGTTTAGACTGTTCTTTTGTCAAGAAAGCTTGGACAAATGACCCTTGATGTCCCTTCTGTTCTGGTATTTTTTGATTTTATGAAAGTCAGAAAAAATTTTGTAGCAAGGTTTGTTGGTCAAGAAAGGCTGTGAGTTTGTTGTTTTTTTTTTCTTTCCCAACATCGTAACATTTTTCCAACATCCAGCATTTTGGACCACAGGAGGTTCTGCACCCATATGAGGAAGAACTTCTTTAGGGTGAGGGTGATGGAACAGGCTGCCCAGGGAGGTTGTGGAGTCTCCTTCTCTGGAGATATTAAAAACCAGTCTGGACACTTACATGTGTGACCTGCTTTATGGAACCTGCTTTCAAGGGGGTTGGACTTGATCTCTGGAGGTCCCTTCTAACCCCTACAATTCTGTGATAAGCAGATAAATTATTTTAGCATGTGTAAATAGTTGAAATTGAATATGGACCAGAGTTTCACTGTTGTATGAGCATATGTGCAATACCAATACATTATTGAAGATACAATATCTGCTTAAGATTTTTACAGTTGTAACAGTTGAAAATCTTGGCACACTAATGTTTTTATAACTGTAAAAGAAATATAATGTGAAAATTGAGTTAAATGCTGAAACATAATTTGCACACACCTCAGGCACGGCTTTGAATTGCAGAGTATTTCTTAAAAAGAAGGGAAATACATAGCATGACTAGGTAAAGGTGAACATATTTGATGTCCCAAATTACCTGATTGCATTATTTATCTGTCTTTAAGGTGCCTGTATCTTGCAGTAAGTCGTTGCAAAAAGAATAATGCTTATTCAGTTGAATGCCATTCAGAAATGCCAATTATTAACAGTGTAAAAAAAGCTTCACATTTATTTTATTGGTGTAGATATATTTTTAAACTGTAGTTGAATGAATTTTCAGAGGTAATTATAAGGTAAAAGACGTGGTTAAAACCATGTTATCTTTGGAAATTTCATCAATTTCAAATGTTGCTTTATTGCGGTTTGTCTTAAGACTTTACCAATGGGGATTTTTCTTATGTGCTTATTGCAATGTTGAAAACTGAAAGAGAATATGTTTCTATCATAAATTCTTTATCATGCTTAGAAAATGTCTCTTAAAGCAGCTATGAACAAGTTATTCTGAAATGCAAGTTTTAACGAATGAGGTGTTCTACTAATTTTTAAAAATAGTCTTTGTTTTCTGAAGTTATAGTTAATGGGGATCTAACTACCTCCTGTGATTAGTACATTGTGTGTTCTAACAGTGGTATTTGTAATATATTGATCTGCCTTTTTTGAAACACTTGACTTGTTACTATGAAGGATAAATAATACACTATTTGTATAGAAATAATTATATTAATAAATTTACAGGCATAAAATAATTGTCAGTTCTGTTCTTAGATGAGTACACTGAACAACAGTCATGTACACTTGTATTCAAACTCATGCAATTTCCAGATTACCTATAAAAGAGCACTTACTTAGTCTCTGGATTTTGAGTATTGTAAAAGTTTGATTAAAATCTTATGGCTATATCAGGAACTGGAAGTTGAAAATATAAGACTTTTATTAGATCGTTCTCTAGCACCTCATCTGTTTAATTTATTTTAGATCTATTTAGAAATGATGTCTTCAGTTCAGAATTAAGTGAAAGGGGTTGTATATGTTCTTGGACTTCCATCCACATGAATGTTTTTAGATTTGATATTTCTATTTTAAAAACTTTTATCTTATTTAATTGCCCAGAAGTTTATTTGTAAAAATATTTGGATGAAATAAGGGTCAAGTTCTTGATTAACTCTTGAAATGTCACTGCAAAGGGATCTAATTCAGTGCTAATAGGGAAATTATAGATGGAATGAATGGGTGTTTTTCTGAATGCTTATGAAGTATCTTTACCTAGGCCCCGCTGACATAAGAGTTGGATCAAGCTTTCTTGAGGCCAGTTTTTTGTCCCCTCTCAGAATGGATGGAAACAGAATTTTCAGTGGAAACTTGGTCAGGATTTTATATATAAATGCTAACTAGTCCCTGGTGTAAGCTTTCTGTGCAGTTCTGTTGGGATACAGTAATTTCAAGAGTTGGCTGTATAAATTAATGGCAATGGGATTTTAGCTGCTAACATAGAAATTCCAAGCTCTTTGAGGTGGGAATCTACTGACCTTTTTTTTTTTTTTTTTGATGTTGCAGTGGAGTAATGGAATAACCACTGGCTGCTTAATGAGAGCATGGGAATTAGAGCAATCAAAATCTCTCAAGAGTTTTTTGGGTTGCACTTGGACATCTCCAGTGTCCCATGATGCTTGGTGTTTAAGTAAGGAGTTGATAAGTGAAGTCAGGTTTCATCCATTGTGTTAACTGCTGACTGAGTTACTCTTGATCCAATTACATGCAGTTTGTAGTCCAATTAATCTAAAGTGTGTTTTGAAAAGTAATCATGAGTTCAAGGTACTCAACAGGAACTATTCTAAAGAAATAGAGATACAACTGTAAAAGGACATAAATCCTCTGCATTCCACTTAACAAAGGTTCATCTCTTAGCAGTGAAGTGAGGAAGCCTTTTTATGAGGGAAGGTAAACGATGTGCAACATCTAGTTTGTGCTAATAGTGACACTGTAGGCAAAGTGATACATTTTATGATTTAGGTACGATAACATACTAAGAACAAACTACTGTAAATTAAACCACTGGAAAAATCATGGTATATAATCTGCCTTTATTTTGTAATCAAGCACTTGTGAAATACTCATTAACAGTATTAGTGGGAATGGCAGAAAGCTGCTGTCTTACCAATAATTTATTCTTGCTATCTTAAAATGTAACCAGGACAATGATTTTTTACATATGAAGTAGTAAACATCGATTATTCTTTATTTTCTGCAATTATGATAGTTTGTATTCTATTAAATTTATCTTGGGGTACTGTAAATGTGTGAAAAATATAGTGTTTTATTCTAGTTTTCGTTATTGCTGTAATTGCTTTAATTTGAAGGGTATTTACAATACCAACTAGAGATTACTTTATGAAGCATAACTTTTTATGAGACTTCTTAAATCTGACCTATTAATTACAGAAAAGTATGTGCATCTTAATAATTAGCATAAACACTACTTAGGTTATATATTGTCTCCTAGCTTTTAAATTTCTTTAAAATTGAAAAACGGTTAATTTTTTTTTTCAGAGGAACTTATTTGTGAGTCTTGTAATCTTTAAGAAACTTTTGCATTCCTTTTCCCAAATGGGCTCTGCAGGAATACATACTGCTTCACAGCAGTTCTCTAATACTAGCTGTGCCTCTAATTAAGTAGTCTAGTCTGAAGCTGAGACACTCCTACACCATTTGATGATATTAACGGAAAGAAACTCAGCATTCCTAGCAAAAAAGCACCTTGAACTAGATCCCTTTCTAATACATTGTCATTGGTTATGTCACATTATGTTTGGTATCTTCTGTTTCCATCATATGGTAGGCACAATCAGGGTTATTCTATGTTTCTGTTAAAATGCACTGGAATGTATTCCTCGGCATGCTTTTGTGTGTGTGTGTTAGATGTAATTGGTAGGCAATAATAATATGCAACTTCAGTTATTTCTTCAGGAAAATGATATATATGACACATTCTGGTGAATTATAATAGATAGCTGTCACTGTAGGAATTCATTACTTCCTATGGAAATATTTTGTATTTCTGTAGAGGTATCTGGAAGATAAGGGAATTCATTTGTAAGTGTAAGTTTAGGATTTAGAAGATCTCCATTCTCCCGGGTCTACCGAGATAGGCTGTAGGAGTGCTGCTGATGGATAGACTATCTTCTTTTGCCTTATGATTCAAGTACGTGTGCGTAATACTTGGTTTTGAAATTCACCGAGCTATAAATTTTTCTCTGTAGTGTTCTAAATTGTTGTTGTACTGGATATATTTTTGAAATGTGTGTTAAAATATCTAGTAAAAAAGTTAAGTTGGCATGAAATAAATAATTTCTGCAATGCATTTTCCCTGGTGTATTTTAGATATTCATACTTCTCTGAAATGTTTTGGATAGTGATCTTGTAGAGAAATTGGATGCGTGGGTTTGGGGTTTTTTTCCATGTAGAAATTAAGTGTACTTTCAAAGAAAACACAATCTTGTTTTGGTCATCTTTTTGCATCTTCTTTAAAACAGATCAAAAAGGGAAATTGAGCAGAAGCTTAGATACCCAGACATATTGTCAGAGTCTGGGAGTGAGCCTTGGACCCCACACTTTGGGTTGATACCTTTACTGACAGCTCCCCCCAACTGCAGAAGCACAAGTAGCTTCTGTGAATGCAGAGAGAGAGGTCGGCTAGTAGAAGATGAAGGTTTCTGGAGGAAGCCTGTGAGGAGCCTGTATGTTCCTGGGGCTGACTGGGCAGTAGGCATTTTCATGGGGCATAAGGTGGGATGGAAGGTAGGGCTCCTACACCTCTCCCTCTTTTCCTTAAGCAGTCAAACTGGGTAGAGCTCTTTCTAGATGTTCTCACCCACTGTTGAGAATAGAGGCAAGGGACTATTTCCACTACAGCTTGAAGGAGACAGGAAAAGTAAAATCTCTTCACTGTTTGCATATTTATCACTCTTGTCTTCCCTATATTAAAAAAAAATTTAAAATTAAAAAAATCAAATATAAGGTGAAGGAAGAAGAGAAATTATTTCTTTTAATTTAGGTATATTGTCTCTGTTCAGCTACAATAGCAAGGTGTGTACTTCAGTTTGGGTTTTTTTTCCATTTAGATAGTGACATTTTTCTTAGGTACAGAAATATGGATATTGTAAATCAAAGTCATATGCTGGAGCAAGAAGTAATCTTTTCAGTACATCAGAATATTTATAATAACTAGGACTGGTTGATTCCTGTATTTGATTATTTGTCGTCTCACAGATACACATTATGGTAGGAGTTGAAAGGGACCTCTGGAGATCATGTAGTTCAACCTCCTTCTAAAGCAGGATCATCTAGAGCAGGTTGTGTAGGATCACATCCAGGCATATTTATAAGCTTTAATCAGATTCCCTCTCAGTCTTCTCCAGGCTGAACAGACCCGGCTCTTTCAGCCTCTCCTTACATGAGA
>VXBZ01000545.1:53551-66955 GCA_013399135.1 Heliornis fulica
AAAAAAACCCAGAAAATGGGATAAATTTGCTTCCTGTTTAAGCAGAAATCAGGGAATAATGCAGCAATATAATCACAAACACAGTTGCATTTATAAAGAAGAATGGTTTTTATTGAGCCTTAGAAGTTAAGAGCTTGATTCTACTACTGCTGAAATGAAGGACTTTGTCACTTGTTGTACCAGACCATGTCTTGACATGGTTATTTCTCTGGCAGCTGTCACAGAGCTTGTCTGAATGCATGTATATATTACATATATATTTCATTTTTATTTATATTTGAGAAAAGAACAAATATGAGTCAATTTTTTAAATAAGCTATATATTTGAGATATTGGAGTCCATATCTATTTGATTCTCCTGAGGGATGCAAGCTGTAATTTTTACAGTTTGGTAATTAATTGCAGACTCGTTTGGTTTGGAAGTGACCTCAAAGACCATCTAGTCCCATCTCCTTGCTGTGGGCAGGGACACCCTCCACCAGAGCACCTAAAGCCCAATCCAACCTTGAACACTGCCAGGGAGGGGGCAGCCACAGCTTCTCTGGCCAGCCTGTGCCAGGGCCTTACTGCCTGCGCAAAGAATTTCTTCCTAATACTTAGGGTAAATCTACCTGCCTTTACTTTAAACCCATCACTCCTTGTCCTATTGCTCCATTCCCTTTTAATCAGTTCCTCCACAGCTTTTCTGTAGGCCTCTTCAGGTATTGGAAGGTAAGGTCTCACTGGAGCCTTCTCTTCTNATTTAGAACCTGAAACCATTAAAAAAAAAAAACGACAACAAAAAAAAAAAAAACCCAGAAAATGGGATAAATTTGCTTCCTGTTTAAGCAGAAATCAGGGAATAATGCAGCAATATAATCACAAACACAGTTGCATTTATAAAGAAGAATGGTTTTTATTGAGCCTTAGAAGTTAAGAGCTTGATTCTACTACTGCTGAAATGAAGGACTTTGTCACTTGTTGTACCAGACCATGTCTTGACATGGTTATTTCTCTGGCAGCTGTCACAGAGCTTGTCTGAATGCATGTATATATTACATATATATTTCATTTTTATTTATATTTGAGAAAAGAACAAATATGAGTCAATTTTTTAAATAAGCTATATATTTGAGATATTGGAGTCCATATCTATTTGATTCTCCTGAGGGATGCAAGCTGTAATTTTTACAGTTTGGTAATTAATTGCAGACTCGTTTGGTTTGGAAGTGACCTCAAAGANTTCAAAGCCCATCTAGCCCCATCTCCTTGCTGTGGGCAGGGACCCCCTCCACCAGAGCACCTAAAGCCCAATCCAACCTTGAACACTGCCAGGGAGGGGGCAGCCACAGCTTCTCTGGCCAGCCTGTGCCAGGGCCTTACTGCCTGCGCAAAGAATTTCTTCCTAATACTTAGGGTAAATCTACCTGCCTTTACTTTAAACCCATCACTCCTTGTCCTATTGCTCCATTCCCTTTTAATCAGTTCCTCCACAGCTTTTCTGTAGGCCTCTTCAGGTATTGGAAGGTAAGGTCTCACTGGAGCCTTCTCTTCTCCAGGCTGAACAACCCCAACCCTCTTAGGCTGTCATCGTAAGAGAGGTGCGCCTCTGATCATCAACCAATGGGTAAGGTGACACTATCATTTACTTTGGGCTAGATAGACCAAACCAGTCATCCTCCAGAAGACCATATTTGTCAACAAGGCTGAGAGTAACTGGCCCAATTCCACAATTAAAAACCCGAGCTTCTGATTTTTTTCCTGTGGAGCATTTTAACACTTTCAGAGTACAGTAAAACACATTGGTGAAACATTTCTTCAGTTCTAACAGTACCAATGTTGGATCCAAATTATATCCTTGGGTACTTAGGTTCTTGGATATTTTTTCTTATATCTATTAGCTGGGGAACAAGAACTATGAAAGTCTCACTGACTTCTGCCACGCAATCAAGAAGAACGGTGTAGCAAATGGTTCCCTACTTAGATTCAGAAAATTCTTAATTAATAATTAATATGTTAAGACATAATACACGGAACTGTCCATCCCAGCTTGTGGTGTGCTAGGATTAGTGAACTCTATTAGAGAGCCCATCTTTACTTTTCTACAGCAGAGCAGCAAGGATTAAAAGCATTAACCATGTTATGTTAAACTTCTTCGTCATGTAACTGAGGTTTTTAGGAATATTATTAGTATGTGTGTTGATTCATAAAACTCATTAAGGGCTGAACATAATTTATTTGTATGAGAGGGAAAGCAAGACTTTAACTCTGTGATGTTGTTTTGGGGCATTTTAATTGCTACTTCCTCAGCAGAACTACAGATTGTGAATTTGTTAAATTTTAATTAATAGATTTGGTTAACTTTTCAATTGATGCCATTGAAAAGAAAAACCAAGTGTACTAAAAAATGAACTACACACTAAGACTTCTGAATTTAAAAATAAGTCCTTGGTGCTTGTTACCACTGAAATTCATACTTATGAGATTGGGTTACTTTCAGAGTTTCCTTAGATAGGAAGAGCATATACTTTGTTTCAGCTGCAGCCCTGTCAACTATATGTAAGACTGTCTCACTTGAAGGCTGCCTCTTCCCATCCCGCACCACAGCACTCTTCTGGACTGCTTGCTGCTTTGCTCGTGAGGACAGGAAACCATGGGCTGCTTCTCAAGATGCCAGAGTTAAGATAAGCGTGTAAGTGCCTGAAATAGCCCAGCATTCAAGTGAGACCAGGTCCTGCATCCCAGGAAACCATAGGCAGTGCTGAAAAATTCTAGACGACAGATTATGGCAGTAGACAAACCCTATTTAAGCATTTATGTATCTACCTAGCAAGGCATCCTCACCACATGTAATGAAAATCTTGTTCATTGCATCTCCAAACTCATCAAATCCCCTGAGCTTGCTCTAATGATCCCTTCAACTTCCTCATCAACTGAAGACTCAGTCCTCAGAGCAGTTGTCCAGGTTTTACACTGACTGGAACAAACTTTGGGGAAGGTTAGAGCAGGATTCCACACACCTCACATCCCACCCCCCACCCCCCTCCACCTTTACCANNNNTTTACCTTAAAGGAGTGAAGGGCTGGACTGAGCTCTTAGCATGGCCAGAAGGAGTTCAGTGTTCGTTCTGGTCTGGGTCGGAGCTGTGACTGTTCAGAAGAGCCAGATCTCAGGAACCCCTAACTCAGCACATTGTGTCTTTCTAAGAAGCTTCTTTGCTGGGAAAGTCCCTGGGCTAGACACTCAATGAATTCAAGCGCTTGTAAACTTTGCAAAGGAAACCTGGTACCACCCAAGTTCCTCCAGTGCCCTCTCAGACTTCTGAGTTAAACATTAAGGTAAGGGACTGCTGAATTACCCACACCACCCACAGAAGATTTCTGACACTGATGACCAGGGATGTCCCAAACAAAAAAAAACAAACTTAACAGAAGATGTCACACTTTCTAAATCAGAGACGCATTTTGGCTTGTGCTCACTTTGTTTCCACGTGCCTTAGGTAACAGCCCTACATTGAATTGGTGGTAAATATAGAATGACACTGACCTGAATTTCATGCCTATAAATGGTTTTTATTTTATTCAAACTAGAAGATTCCCCAGGAAAATCCATGGATTTGTAACAACAAGACTTAATAATGTGTTTATCTAAAGTCTCATTAGTTTTGCCTAGGAGTGATGTGGTAAAGAACTGTACTTGCATGCAGAAGGGAAAGTGAACTTTGGCTAAGTGACTCTTACAGCCTTATGTAGTTTTTAAAAGCTTTCTATTCAAGAAGCCACTGTCTGGGAGTGAGGGATGCTGATGAGCTTTGCAGATAATCAAGCTACTTCAGGAACTGGACATGAAAATCACTGAGATCATATAGGTATCCTCCACAGACCTGTCTGTGTTGCTGGCAAACCCTTTCGTATATGAATTAGTGCAGTCCTGGCCATCAGAACAGTTGTCACAGTGGTAGGGCTGGCCTACTCCTATTTTAGCCCACATGATATTTCCAATATTTTCAGTGCCAAGACATTTTTAGCATATAGGCTTGAACTCAGGCCCCATTTCTTTTTCCTTTGAACTCTCTGGAGACTAGAATTAACCTTTTCCACAAAACTTAGGGGAAGGTTAATGCTTGTTTTTTTCACAGCTCTGGGACAAAAAGAAGCAAAGAGTTCCCAGTTCATTCTGATTTGGATGCCAGCTGTGGCAATCACAGCCAGACAGCAGCTAGAGGTCAGGCAGGCAGCAAACCTCTCAGAAACATCCTCTGGCCATGGGGAAGTCTCTGTGTCCTCATGCTCACAATTTACTCTTTTGTCTCTAACTATTAAACATGTTCAAATTGTGCAGTATAATGACAGATCCTCCAAGATAAGCTTCAGCCCCAAATTTTCCAAAGGTTGTGGATTTTTTTTTCTCTTCTCTGGTGAGACCTCAACTGGAATATGGTGTCCTATTCTGGGGTCTCCAGTAAAGAAAAGAAAGGAGCTATTGGAGCAAGTCTGCCTTGGTGGGGGCAGGGTGTGAGGGGGTTTGGACTAAACAATATTTTGAGGTCCCTTCCAACTCCTACCATTCTGTGGTAGGAAATGGGTTTAAAGTAAAGGCAGGTAGATTTTCCTTATGTATTAAGAAGAAACTCTTCCCTGTGAGGGTGGTGAGGCCCTTGCACGGGTTGCTCAGAGAAGCTGTGGCTGCCCCCTTTCTGGTAGTGTCCAAGGCCACTTGGATGGGGCTTTGGGCACCCTGGTCTGCTGGAGGGTGTCCCTGCCCACAGCAAAGGGGGTGGGACTATATAGGCTTTGAGGTCCTGTTCCAGCCTGAGCCAGTGTGTGATTCTAGAAGAACTTTTTTTCTTTATAGGCGATTGGGCACTAGGGTGATAGCTGGCAGTGTTTACTTGACATTCATGGCAAAATGTTGTTGAAAGCAGGTGAAGCTGTTTCAGGCTTCTACCCCCACCTTTTCCTTGACGCAATATGTCATGTTGGTGATGGCTGAACAGGGCTGTGCCCAGTCAGGCAGTGTGGGACACTAGGCAGCACTAAGCAAGGACCTGGACTTAGATGCAGAAAGTGCTCCTCAGTGGAGCCTCACATGGTCAAGGAAGCTGCAGTGAGTAACACACCATGGATGGCACTGCAGCCCCAGTCCTTGACAGAAGCAATTGATGTTGTAGTAAATGCGCCATTATTAGAGCTTGCATAATATTTACAATAGTAGTATAATTAGGGTTCACATTATTCTTGTGATATTCTATTCTGAGAAATGTTTTGTTACTTTTTGTTGTTACTATGTGAGCTGGGTTTTGTTTTTTTCTTTCTGTTTGGCATCATCAAAACAGCCATCTTTGGTGACATCCGGATTGTAAGACTGTTTGTACAAAAAGTTGTGAGGTTTCATCCATCAGAAGATAGTGACTTCCTCCTGTAGATAACAAACATGCCAGATTATGCAATTTCTGGGTAGATAATGTTAACAAATTCTTGTTAGCATTATCTGGCCCACAAGTGCAGGAATGTTGTATCAGAAACAGCAGTGTTTGTAGTCTGGCTGCTTGTTCACATTGCTAGCTACATTTTTCACCAGCATAAATCCATTTGAGACAATTTGCCTAACTTTGTTTTAAAAAGAACAAGTCTTCAGGTAGAAAAAACCCTAGTTTATAAACATTTAAATGCTGACTCATACCAGTATCCTAGCTTTAATGCTGAATAAATGTCTGCTTCCTGGTTCCTGCTAGTGGTTTGTACCGTGGCAGGGTCCCTATCTACATCAGTGTCTGTAGTGGAGCTGCACTGTGAGACAGTAAGAACAGATGTAACCATATGCATTAGATGCCACACTTCTAAAATCAGCAGTAACTTTTCTTGGGAGTGAAATTGTGGCTTGACTCATGGAAAAGGTCTCAAGACAAAGGCAGGTCTGTAGCACTTGATAAGTTGGCCTGTGGCAATGGAAAAGTTCTGGGAACCCTGCTACCATTTTCATAGCATTGTGTTGACCCTCTGCATGTCCCTGTTTGGAGTCCTCTCCAGCATGAGCCCACAGAACAATGATCCTTGGTCCCTTCCTACACAAGCCATGTGGATGTCTACTGTACTATGTGTACTGTGCAAGGTGGGGTCATGAAAGATTGCCTGGGAGTTATGGACTCCCATTCCTGGTGACGCTCCCTGCAGCTGGACAAGAGCACCTGGGTTATGGAATAAAAGCTCATGTGTATTCTGGGGGAGGTTAACACAGACAATTTTTTCCCCAAGAGTAGTTAAAGGGCGGACAGCTGGGCACATTTCACAAGTCAGACACAAGGTTCTTTGCTGGAAATAACTGATGGCAACTCCTCTGGGAGTAATCAAGGCATGCTCTCAGTTTTGTTTAAAATCACTTGTGATTATATGGTAAACTGAGATTAAGGGTCAAGTGAGTGGCATATGCAAAGACAAAGGCAACACAACACTGCAGCTGGTGGGGGAAGAGACATCACCTGACTTCTCAGCTAAGAAAACACCCACCACCCCAATCCAAGGGGAAAAGAGTTTCCAACTCAGAAAAAGGCAAAGCAATCTCACTGGTTGGACAGACCTCAAGACGTGTGGATGTGAAAATAACCACATAACAGTAAAATTTCCTGTTAATGGAGTTCACAGTTGTCACCTTGCTTAACACACCTCAGAAAGAGCAGGAGTGATGTTACAGAGTGCCTTTTGGTCCTTTGACAGGGTCTGAATTCGAAGGAGCCCCCATGCAGACCTTTCCTCTATTATGTTATGCTCAAGGTCTTGTTTATGGACAAAAAAGAAAGAAAGAACATTTTGCATGGAAGTAAAGCCAAGAATTTATTGTTAATTAAAATCTGAACTGTCTATTACTGCTAGTACAAATTAATTGTTATAGAGAAAATAATAATAATAATAATAATAATAATAATGCAGTCAAGATACTTCAACAGAGAGGAAAGTGTCAACATTAATTATACAATTAAAATTATAGTACACATCTCCCAGTTTTAAATCCATTTTTTATAGGTTATTTTCTTCCCTTCTGTTGCTCCTCAGGGTTATAAAGTCAGCATCTTCAGTCTGCAGAATGACCTAACACTGTAAATCTTCAGCTTCTGGTGTCCTTGGTTGGGAATTTTGCCACACTGATGCTCTAGGAGATACCTGAGGTCATTTGCCTGTTTCCTAACATGCATTTCTCTTTTTTCACTGTCCTGCAGCTCCATGGTACAGTTGAATTCACTATATGTAGTGTATTTTGCATATATTAGAGTCTATTTCTTTTTTCTCCTTGCTACTCCTAAACCCAGTTTTGTTCAGCTCCATGTCTGCATTTCTTTAACTGCCTATTGATGATGAGCTGTAGGGTCTCTGATGCCAAGCGTGTACTCCTGCTTTCAGCATTTCATACCTGTGCTGTGCTATGCTGCATCCCATGTCTCCAATCCTCAAGGCCTCTGCAATTATACCAGTGTTTATCAACATGGTATTGTGTTAGTCAACATCTCATTATACACAGAATCACTACTCATAACAGCCATCTATATGCAACTTCCATACAAAGATAAAAAAATAAAATAGATTTCTATAGGCAGCTGGGCATTTAGAGAAATTGCTGTCATGAGAAGAAATACACAGGAGGCAGTAAGCAGACGGAACAATTTTACATGCAGTCCTTCATGTGAATTATTTTAAAAACTGAATTTTAAAGTAATATCTCTTTTTGTGAAACTTTTAATGCCCTCATAACAAAAAGTGGCAGAACAGTATAGAAAGACAACTCTAATTTGATTTCCCAAACTGACATGTAAAAGAAACAACCTGTAAGATTAAGATCCTCTACAACTACAGATAGGAATTCCTTGTATTTCATTCCACATTAAGAAACATGAAAAACTTAGAACTAGGGTAGATAGTGTTGTTTTAATTTTGTGTATAAAAAGATAGAATGGAAAAAGAAGCCTCTTCGTGTTTCACCATTTCAACTGAGTCTGACTGGCAATGTGCTTGCAGTGAAATCTGTGCCAAAGCCAGAGCACTTAGGGTTTATCAGAACCGAACATTGTGATTTACATAACATTATGTTTTAGAAACCTTTTCCATCAGAAATTTCAAAATTTTTAGCCTTAATTTACAGTGAAAAGTCAACACAAGATTTGCTTTAAAAGCCTATGATACACTTCTCACCTGCCAGCAGACTTGCTGCCCCTGTCATTTCAAAATCTCAAAGTGAAAGAGTCGTAACGATGTGACTTTTGCTAAAATGAAAATGAGCTCTGAGCTGCAGGGGCTGCAGCATCTTGGCCTGTTATTTAGGTCTTGCTGATATCTGAAAAGCACTGCTTTTGCTGCCAAGCCCCAGAGAAAGTGGGGTTTAGCAGTTTCTCCTAGTCAGCATTTACAAAACCACAGAAGTTCACAAGCAGTATCTGGAGTCTGCTGTCTCAGTGGTCTGCTTCCTCTAGAAATGGAGAGCATGCCCAGACAGAATTATTCTGAAAGAAGAAAAAACCCCAAAAACAAAAAACAATCCAAAACCCAAACTGCAGGGAGCCAGCAGATAGTGGAGAAGAAACCTGTGTTCATCTTTGCCCCACATGCATGCTCTGTGGGAGCTGTGGGCTATGATCAGGTCTCCAGGCAGACCCTGTGTGTCTCTGCTGAGTGTTATGAATGTCTGAGAGCTTTGCTCTCTAGGAAGTTTTGGGAGGAAACACACACCTAACTCCCTTGGGCTTGACTGGATAGAGCCAAAACCATCCATCTAGGTGCCATTCCACTGTTTAGGCATGGGATGAATGCACTTATTTTGAGAGACACGCTTTCTCAGGAACCTAAAATTGAGACAATTATGGAGGTGTACCAGGTACTAAGCAGATTTAATTCCACCAAGACTAAGTAGCGTCTTCAGAAAACCATGTCTGATCATCAGGCCTGGAATTACAAACAGGTAAGTGACTCCTCAATTAGGCAAACAGGAAGAAGCTAGTAAAGGAAGAGTGTTTAGGCTTTTAATTCCTTCTCTTCCTCTTGTGTGTGAGCATCTGTGCTGTGCAGGCATGATTTTTTTGCCAGCAGTGCTGCTTTCAGCTGGAAAGTGTTAGGGCTGCCCCATGCCCATCCTTCTCTAGCTTTTTCACAAGTCCCAGAAAACCTGGGTTAAAGCCCTCATCTTGAGATTAGCATGATGGCTGGCAGAGATATTTTTGCTCAATTTTACCAACCACATCACCTCTTGCCTTCCAGACCTCATTCATCAGTGAGGATGCCCCAAAATCTGAACAGCTGCTTGCAACACCACCTGTGACCTGCAGGATATGACTACGCAGCATATTACAATGAGGTTTTCAGAAGGTCCAAATGTGTTAATGAGTTCAAGCAGGGACAAGGGAAACTCGTGGAGAATAGCTCTATTGATACAACTTCCACTTCACGAGCCCATGAAACATCTAGTTGCTGGAGGGAGGATGGAGAAGGAGAATCATGGCCGGTGCTTATACTCCAACAGTGGCTGCTGGCCACTGTGGGGACTAAGAGATTGAGCTAACAGACTTTGGGCTGACCCAAAGAAAGTGGGTTTTAACTTCAAATGCCCTCACAATGCTGTAGTTCAATAGCAAGAGCACCTAGAGGTGATTCTATTGTCTACATGCCAGCACCTGGTACCACTGGGTGATCTGCCTTCAGTTCCTTTCCCAGGAGAGCTCATGTAAGTCCTGTGTAACTCTATACAGATATCTGGGGTCTCCTAGCTGGCTAAAACGGTCCAAAGTACAAATGTTTGGGCTCTCACACTTTCTGTGACCAGGTCAGAATTAGGGGTGGGTTTGAGAGTTGGAGGTGTCTCTTTGAAAAGTGGTACTTTTGAAAGAGTCAAATGTTCAGGTTCTGGTGGTCACAGGACACAAGGCTTTGGGCACTGCAGCATTAGGAAAGGGTAAATGCCAGTACTTGGCATTAATTTGTTTTGAGATCTGGCCCTGGTTGTTTAGTCTGCTGACTCACCACTGTAAAAGCCTGCTCTTTGCAGCCATAGAAACAAAATCTAAACCAAGCCAACAGCAACTTGTATACCAAGGTGGCACCATCTCAGGGCTCAACATGTGCAAAAGAGTCTGACAATAGCTAACCCTTTCTGGGTGACAAAAGACCACAGAGACAAAGGGATCTGGGCTATCACTAAGCTCTCTAGACCAACAGTGTATCACCAGTGTGTTGATGAGTAGAGTGAAGGTAGCCGTTGGGTTAGGTGGTGCTGAATACCTCTGTCATGTCAAATGTCTCCTGGGAGGGAAAAGCATCAGGTGCAAGGGCCACCAGACAGATTCTGGAGACAGGAATCAAAGCAGTCCCTGGCAATTTGAGAGGAAGCTCTGGGGGACAACAGCAAAAAATACATCCTATTTGCAGTTATTTTAGAAATGGTACCACAGTCTAAAGTAACAGCTGAAGTCAGACAGGCTCCACTGGTTGATAAGTGAAGCGTTCCTCTCACTGGCAGCTAATACAGCTTCTACTTTCTCTCTTCAGACTCCAGCGAGTCCTGCAACCAGCACCTTCCCCATGTCCTGGAAGACCCTCTCCTGTACAACTGTCAACATTGCCACCTTTTCCCTTCCTGTCAAATTGTGCCTGCATGACCCCATCTGCCTATAAAAATCCACATTTCAGAGACCTGGGACATCAAAAAATGATGAAGACTTCCCCACTTGGCACGTGCCTTCAAAACCACTCTTCAAAACCACTTTTCCTAGCCGGTTCCACCACTTTGTTATGAGAGTCTTTAGGGAGGCCTCTCCAAGGAGCTGCTAAACAAAATCTTCTCCTCTCTGATTTTGGCTTCCTTCTATTTGTCTTCTCCACCAAGGACAGATTGTTCTGGTTTTCATTGCAGTGAGCAGAATGCTGCTTTCATGTTCTTCCTTATGTTCTCCTTTCTGCAGCGATCCGGCACAGCTTTTCTGCATCAAAAGGTGTTTGTTGCTACTAAAAGCTGTCTGGAATTCTCCTATCATCTCCTCTCCTCTCCTCTGAAAGAAAGAGAGTGGGGTGAGAGCCGAAGTTTTGCACTGATACCAGGCCTCCTTTTTTCCCCACATTGTATAAAATCTTTTAAACTTAACTTTTTATTATTTCAAGGTGCAGGATAAAAATCATTTATTTTTATAAACATTTGTTGCTGTAATTCTGAAAAAGCTGGAGTATCCAGTGTTTTCTTTTTTCATTCTCCAACTGAAAACAGATTTGAGGTAGACATTCAAGGAAAAATTATCAAAATAACTACACCCTTTTCTGGATTGCCCTCCACTAGTTAGTCTTGGCTCTGGAGAATCATCATGAGCAGAACCAATTACAGCTGGGTAACTACAAACTACACAGGGTGACAGCATTTTTTTATGTAAAAGCATTTTATTAGGATTGGGGCATTTAATTGGACTATAGCTCTATTTAAAATAGGAATACTTTTCCCTTGACAATATTACCTATTGTGGGGTCTTCTTTTTTGGTGTATGTGAAACTTTCTCAATTTTAATGACAGGAAAAAGCCCAAAGGTGTATCCTGTAAAATTAGTCTTTTTTTGGTGTATACTGCTCTGACACTTCATATGGGGTGGGGTTTTTTGGAGGGGGGAGTTGGCTTGGTTTGGTTTGGTCTTTAAAGCCTGCTAATTTAATTTCATTGAAAATTAAACACCGTGCTGATTCTACTACAAAGGCAAGTAGGCATGTTCTTACCTGCACTTCTCACCGCTGGAGAACTTAACAACCATGGCCACAGGTCCTCATTAAGAAACAATGCTAGTAAACTATGGCAAAAATCCAGTACTTTCTCTCATTTCTTTCAGACACTCTCTGTTTCTTCTATCTTCTCTCCTTCCTAAACTCAGAAAGACATGTCGATTTTTTTGGTAAAGTGAGTGAACTTTACAAGATCTCAGTCTCTGTTCTAAGTGTATACATTATATTAGATCTCACAGGGCTTTTTCCTTATTAGGTTCAGTCCAGTACTAAACCACCAACTGAACAGACATTTCAGGCTATTGAGACTGAGCACAACCAAAAATCAAAGAGGTATGTATTCAGAGCTGGAAAACAAAGAAGAAGAATTCCAGAGTCCTGATGAAACCTCTATCTTCTTTCTGATAAATTCTGAATTCACTGAGCTCTGCTTAGAGCTTTGTGCACAGTAACAGAGCAGGTACAATCAAACAAGCATAATCACAGCATGATGCAATCTGAGGCACTTGAAAGCCCATTAATAATTGTTCAGATTCATAACTCATTAGCCAACTCAGCCATGGCACTGTCCATTTTTCAGAGGAGGCTGCTAAAGGAGGAATGAACACCTGCATGTGTAGGCGTCTGTGTGCTCACTGGCAGAGGGCAGGAAAGGCAGCAGAAGGCAGCTGAGTATCCAGATGTTAAATTAGCTTCTTTTCCTTCAAGAGCCTGGCTTTGCTGTTACAATCCCACGCGCACACCTCTGAAAGTCAATGCAAATTGTGCACCTGAATAGATGCTTTGCTCTGGCAGGATGCTGCATTTCAAGGGCCAAGTCGCTGTTCAGTGAAGATTATTTCTACAGTCCTGGCTTCTCCATTTTTCCTTTGCAGAGTGGGCTGGCAGAGGGCAGGGGCTGCTTCTCCTGCCCTGTCAGCCCTGGCTGTGTCTGGAGCCCCATAGCTCTTCTGTTTTCCCAAGGGGCTCCTGGGGATCAGTTCGTCAAATGAAGAGAGCGGATTTGGGGGGGATGTTATAATGTCACAAAGTCAATATTTTTTTGAATCGCCGAATGATTAACTAAGCATCATTTCCTGCTGGTGCATTAATGTACAAACAGTTGCCAGATGGGAGACACAAGGCATGTACGGAGCCTTGCACAAGCTATGGTTTAGTACCAGGAAGTACCTGTAGATGAAAGATAAGCAGCCCGCCAGGATGCAAATGTTATTACTCCAGTAATTGCCTACAACCATTCTTTGCTCTTGCCAGGAAACTATGCACTTACTCACTCTGGCCCAGCATGTGATCCATGGGCAGAACCAGGGTCTCTCGCCATTTCCCATGCGCTCTCACACTGACTTTCACAAGCTGTTGTTGCCATCAGCCTTGATCCCGTGTGTCCAGTGGGCTGTGATCGGAGACGGACAGGGAGCATAACACCAGCTATATTTTACCCCTGAGATATCTATCAGCACACCAATTCCTTCTCAAAGTGTAAAACTATGTCACTGGTAATGTTTGTGACCTTCTGCAGACATAGTTGTTATTAACTGTGTCTAGACAGAGAGCAATTTTTCCTTATCATATGAGTGTTTAACCTTTATAGTTTTCTTCTTACCACAAATGAACATAGTCTCAATGTATCCCTAGAGGTTCTCAGCCCCAGTGTCTTCAAATTGGCAATTAATCAGCAGGAAAAAAAAAAAA
>VXBZ01000545.1:67546-109011 GCA_013399135.1 Heliornis fulica
AGGTCCTGGGTGGAAACCACAGGTGCAGGATAGCATTGCAGGTAAAGGATTTTCTCTATTGTTTGCCAGATTGCAGTGAGCTTCTCTGTACAACTGAGCTTGCAGCTCAGCCATCAGTAGGATTTTTAATTATACAGATATCATTATATATAAAATATAAATTATAAAACATATATATGCAAAACATACATATTAAACAAAATAGCATGAGCTGTAATGCCCCACCCACCAGAAGATGGGAGCCAGATCATGCTGGGGATGGTGGAGAGGCTGCAGACTGCTACGGAGGGTTTGGTGGGGTTGGGAAGTCAGATGTTTAAGAAGGTGTTTAAAATGTCTGCCAAATACTGATGCAGTTTTCATGCTTTTAATAATTTAATGAAGTCATTGGGGAAAAATAAACCCCAAACCCACATAGGTGCATGACTGGTTTAAAGTACTTATTCAATTCGCAGACTCTGAGATCTTCTGCTCAAGGGTGGTGGATGACTTGTGGATTTGGCCAGGACAGTGTTTTTCAGGAGCCTGTGGTAATCCAGGGACTAGCAAGGGTTTCTGTCAGACAAAATGGGGTGTTTTTCAGGATTTTCAAAGGAGGATCTGAGTCTCAGCTGAAGGGTAATGTATAAATGAATGGTGCTGAGCAATAACATAGATTAAATTTGTCTCCAGTTTTAAACCTCAGGCTTAAAGGGATGAAAAAGGGTTCTGGCTGCTGAACAGCCAAAGGTTTTCTGGTAAACAAAACAACCCAAAATTTTAGGTTTTGTATTTGTTGTAAATAAATGGAATCATTTATTTTCAGCCTGCACAACACAACATTGTCCATAGAAACAAACAATGCTGAGAACCTCGAATTGCTCATAGTCCAAGCTGTTTTGCCAAACAAAACTCTTTAACACCCAGAATTAAATTAATTACCCTCTTTTTCACTTCATCATGGGAGACAACTGTTGACCTGGGAAGAGACCCATGAAACCATGAAAAATTATAATTATGACAATTTCATGTTTTACTAATTATTAATACATAACAATTTTGTTATGTATTAATAATTTTGTTATGTACTTTGATATACAAAGTACCGTTATATTTATCAAATCCTTACTGTATCTCTAATTACTTTGCATCATACAAAAGCAGGCAGAAGTAAAATGGAAGGAGAGAAGATAATAAGTGAATTGCTGTGATTCCTCCTTCAGTGCTCCTTTTCAGAACCTGTTTTCTTACAGATATTTTTCTCACAGTACAGCTGGTCTTTTAACTGCCTGGGGTGGGTTCATCTCTGGATTAAGAGATGAGAAGAAGTAGGGAAGTGGCAGACATGTTGCTATGTACCAGGCTCACGTGTACTAGGGTTTGTATTTATTTGGTTTTCTGTATTTATTGAATGTATAGAAAGGATTCACAAACACGTGCTGCTGTGTGACACAGGAAGCCAGGTTGTGTTTAAAGGCTTTAGTGTAACATTCTATTTAGGTGCAATCTCTTTATGAACTGACTTTAATTGCTCACTTTTGCATAACATCATGTGTTGGTAATTCTGTTGTTGAACATCTTAGAGAATGAAGATTTGCAGAGAGCAGCAGAAATATTTATTTGTTAGCGCATGGGGAGAAAATGACAGTATCTCTGCCTGTGACGTTAATGAGAATATTTGAGATCTCTGTCAGAAGGAATACTGGAAAAATATTGGAAAAGCTCAGGAACAACAGCAGAATTTCCTAACGTCTGGAAACCCATTTTGTAGCAAGAATCCTAAGGTCTGTCTAATTACTTAGCCAAAGAGCGCTTAAAGGGGACCTTCAAGTATTTGCATCTAAAGGGGACCTTCAAGTATTTGCATCTAGACAAATGAAAATTACTCTTTCATCTAGTAACACTAAGAACAAAGAATGTATTTTTTAAAGTTATTTCAGTACTAGAACTTAGCTTAGAGATGGTGAGTTCTCAGCTGGAAATGGTAGAAGCAAACTGCATCTTACTGCAGAGGTAACTGGAGATAAACTTTATCAGTTTCAGTGGCTTTTACTGAGTTACTGGAGATCTTCATAGATACTGTATCTGATAATCCCTGCCTAGCTTCAATTAATGAATCTTGCTGTAACGATTATTTGACATGCATTGCAGTATACTGGAAGTGCCTCCACAGAACTGGAGACAAAGAGCATGGTGTGTGTTCATGTATGGTTTTGCAGTGTGCAGTGGAGACAAATGATATCATCACTGGTCTCAGGATATGTTTGTATAACATTTCTAGATCTATGTAACATAGTATAGAGACATGCTGCACAGTGCTTTGCATCCATTACACAGTCTATAAGATACAGAGGCATATATATAAGCTACAGTATGTAATAGTGTAATGTAAGTGCAGGTTGCACTCTGTTTATATAATCTCACCATATTTTATATTCTTGCCAGTTAAACATTTCCCCAAAAGGACAGGTCATTTTTACAGAAAACATTTTTGACTGTTGATCTCACATAGCTGTAAGGTCTTTCTGGTCACTTGTTAATGAGTTCCCAGAAGAATGTTGCTCATTCCAGCTGAAGCAAAAGCTGAAATGGTATCTTTTTTACCATGCTGGTCCAGTATGCTAGTACTGAATCCATCTTAGGGGAACAAAAACATTTTGTTTTTCTGTCTTTCCAACCCCAGCTGGTGTTGTCTGGTGGTGTTGCAAATGTCAACACACATGATGCTACCAGCTGCTATAGACAATGCTCTGCAAACTGAAGCACAGTAGTTAAGAAGAAATGGCTTAATTCTGCATTTCTCAGAAGCTTTGTCTGACTGTTTCAATTCACATTGTGGAATCTGCAATGGTAACGAGATTGGTAATGCAGCATGTGCTGACAATCCCTCCTCACAGAGCTACTCATCTTCCTCACCCCCTCTTCTCTGAGTACCCTCAAGGAAGAACACAAGGAAGAACTCTTCTGTTACTCAGCCTGGCCTTTCCATGGCTCTCATACACTGCCGCCTGGTCCTGTGACACTTTTTAGGCTGGAAGATATTTTAGGGGCCTTTGTGATCTTTAGGCTCTGACAGTCAGTCACTGACCTTGTGTCCCTAAAACATCAGTACAGGCATGAGCAGCTCTGGTGCCTGAGGAAAAGGACTTGGGAGTAAGCGTGGATGAAAAGCTGGCCACGAGCCTCCAATGTGCATCTGCAGCCCAGAAGGCCAAATGGATTGTGGACTGCATCAAAAGAAGTGTGGCCAAAAGTGTAGATTGAGGGAGGTGATTGTGCCCCTCTACTGTACTCTGGAGAGACCTCACCTGGAATACTGTGTCCAGTTCTGGAGCCTTCAGCACAAGGACATGAACCCACTGGAGTGCATCCAGAGGAGGACCACAAAAGCGATCTAAGGGCTGGAACACCTCTCCTATGAAGCCAGGCTGAGAGAGTTGGGCTTATTCAGCTTAGGGAAGAGAAGACTCTAGGAGAACCTTGTAGTGGCCTTCCAGTACCAGAAAGGTGCCTGTGAGAAAGCAGGGGAGGAACTGTTCACAAGGGCATGTAGCAGTAAGATGAGGGGTGATGACTTTAAACTAGAAAAGGGGAGATTTAGGTTGGATATTAGGAAAAAATTCTTCAATATGAGGGTGGTAGATCACTGGAACAGGTTGCCCTTATAGGTGGTGTGTGCCCCATCCTAAGAGATATTCAAGGTTAGGCTTGATGGAGCTCTGAGCAACCTCATCTAATGAAGATGTCCCTGCTCGCTGCAGGAGAGTTGGAGTAGATATCTTTAAAGGTCCCTTCCAATCCAATACATTCTGTGATTCTCTTAGCATTGAGCAAGATGCTTAGATAGTCCCTATGTAGGAAGGAGCAGCACCGTGACAGTCCATGTGTGTTACTCTGGGTGGTGCTATCACACTGCTGCAAGTGCATGGGCTGGTTTTCCCACTGTTTATTCCACTGTCTTCCTCTGGGGGAATCTGGAAGGCTTATGTGCCTTGTGGCAGAGTCCTGAAATCCTGGAATTATAAATTAACTTTTTCTCCAGATGATTTAAAATATCAAAAAATATCAAAAGTTGTCATCCATATGCAAGGCCAGGCCTTGGTGTGATCACCATTTCTCAGATGTGTCTCCCTAATTTGGAGACTTAGGACTACAGTGGGACTTTGTGGCAAACACAACAAACACATGGAAAAGGTCTTCATTCAGGACAAGTTTTACTCTCACAGGTCTCCCTATAGGTCAGTGCTAACCACAGACCTGACAGGCTGAGGAGGCTGGGCAGGGCTGCGGCGGTGCAGGGACAGCAGTGCTCACGTGGGCCTGGCCATTGGTTTTCACTCTGTACACTGAAGGCAGCAAATTCTTACCCATGCTTTCATATTTGCATCTGGATTGATTTCAGGGTGATTGGTTGAGCTCTGCTTTCAAGATTGATGGCCCGTATTGGCAATTTACCCTTCTGATAGAAAGAAGCCCATAAGGAAACTGAAATAGAAGGTCAGAAGGGGTAGTCATGAGAGAATTGCCAGCACCTCCCTTGCAAGGGAGGGATTTGGGATGCTCCATATACTGAGACAGGTTTCAGCACTCTGCCTTGTGCATGTGAATCCATGCCATGTGAGTGTTTCGGTCTTCCAGATGCCGGGCACAGCAAGGCATGACCGAGAGATGGCAATCCAGGCCAAAAGAAACCTGTCCAAAACCACTGACCCTGTAGAAAGACTTCGGCTCCAGTGCTTAGCAAGGGGATCTGCAGGCATCAAAGGACTTGGCAGGTGAGTTTAACAGCTCAAATCCATTATTCAGCCTAATAGTTTTAGCTACAAGACGTTCACAGGCTGAACAGGGACCAAAACTTGAGTGTCCTGGTTCCAATGCAAATGCCACAACCCACAGAGCCTTGGCTTGGGATTTCTGTGTTTTGGGAGACTGGACTGACATGTTCACCTGTTNNATATTCACCAGTTGTATGACAAAGGACCATGAATGACTCAGATGAAGGTCATTTTGCTAGCCTTGTGGAGACAGGAATTGGACTTGATCTTTATGGATCCTTTCCAACACAGGATAGTTTATGATTCTATGAAGGTGCTTCCTTGAGACCCAGAACAAATCCTGCCAGGGGGAGAAAGAGAACACATAGCATATCTCTCTCTGTCTGGTAGTTTTTGTAATTAACCTAAGTATCTTAATAGTGAGAATGTTGTGCATCCTTTCTTTTTCAGTGTGATTCCCTTTTGTGTAATGGAATTAGCTGTCTAGTTCACAGGACTCTTCTGTACCCGCCCTGAGAGTGTGGCTCACCCCACCCCTAGGAAAGGGGAGATACACCACAGCCTGAAACCTCTCCTGGGGCCCTAACACCACAGAAGGATGCTAGGTGACAAGATGGAACGTTGTCTACATGCTCAACATTTAGTTGTTCTAATGTATAATGTAGAAAGGCGCCTTCAGTTGAGGCAGTCTTCACCTCACTTAACTCCAACCTAAGCAAGTCCTACCAGCTGTCAGTGTAGGGTTTTTGTTGTCAGGGAGGGGTGGTGGTGGTGGTGGGAGGTAGGGGTGGGAAATACCCTCTTTTTTTCTTTTTCCTTTCTCATAAGGCTGTACAAGGGGGAAATGTTACCCACTATGGTGTGCCTGTGCTCTGATCCTGTTCTAAACCACTGCAAAATTCTCCAAGTTTTCCTGTGCATTCTCCTCAAATTTAACTTTTTCCACAGAGTATTTCGGATTATGGATGATGACAACAGCAGGACCCTTGATTTCAAAGAGTTTGTGAAAGGATTAAATGATTATGCTATGATGATAGACAAGGAAGAAGCACAAGAGATTTTCCGGATATTTGATAAAGATGGCAGTGGAACAATTGATTTTGATGAGTTTCTTGTTACACTGAGAGTAAGTCTGGGTATTTATGTTATTATAGCATCAAATGGAGAAAAAACCTTTATTTGCCATAGCTGAATACAAAACACAGGACTGTTGTTCACCTCAGTACTTAGCAAAATCTACAGTTCTGTTTAAGGAGTCAATACCTCTTCAGAAATTACAATACTCTAATTTCCTATCTAAATATACTGAAGGGGAAAATCACCCTAAACAACACCTCTGTGGATGAGAGAGCTTAGAAGCTGTGAGCCACTGTCTCTGCAATTTTGTGGCAAGTCATAAGGCTTCTTGCAAAATAGAATAGAATAGAATAGAATAGAATAGAATAGAATAGAATAGAATAGAATAGAATAGAATAGAATAGTTTCAAATTATGGTTGTGATTTATATTTATGAATTGCTGCCTTGATTTAGGTACCTAGATTCATATATTGCAATCCAAGGTTCTGATATGATTCATCTCATTAACCTCAGTTTGTCGTCGTTTTACAACACATCTCCTTATAATATGAACTAATCCAGTGGTGGCTTTCTCTAATCAACCACAGCGTGACTGTTTTTAGTTGGAGACTCTTTGCTTTGCTGAAGCCTAAACAATTAAGAAATAAAATAGTGCTTAGAGTAATTAGTAATTTGGTTCTTTAAAATAAGTAGAATAGAAAAGTGGTTTGAATAGCATTTTTTTTCTTATTGTCAATTTTCTATCACATTAATAGACAGTAATTGAATAGTCTCCATCACACTGCCAGCATTTTCTTGCCCCAAGTACCTATTTCAACAGTTTTACTATTAACAGCAGCAGTTACTTGAATTTGTAACTGTGCAAGTTGCTGGCAGAAACAAAATTATTCTGTTAATATTTCTTTACAGCCTCCCATGTCAAATGCAAGAAAAGAGATCATCATGCAGGCATTCAGGAAGTTAGATAAGACTGGAGATGGTGTCATAACAATTGAAGACTTACGGGGGGTGTATAATGCAAAGCATCATCCCAAATACCAAAATGGAGACTGGACTGAAGATCAAGTTTTTAAGGCCTTTCTGGACAATTTTGATTCACCCTATGACAAAGATGGGAAGGTAAGTGAAACACCTAATGTTAAGCCATGAAATCACCATGTGACTCAGCCTCTGACTTAAATTGCTAAATGTGAGAGTGACTGCAGTAGCAAACATGTATTTGCGTCACACTTTTGGAAGACAGTAAAATTGATAGATAACCTCTAAGCAGAACTGCTGGTGCAGCTTGCTTGCTCATTTGGAGGCAAAGAGGGTCTGCAGGAGGTGCAAGGGTGGACATGACATTGCAATGGCAAGCCTGTAGCCTTAATGTTCTACTTTTATAGGTTTCTCTAAGTATACCTTCAGACTAGCCCACACAATCTCCGATTTTTCAGATGCACATAAACAGGTGGATTTTTCAGTTCTTAGGTCACTAAGTAGCGGGATTCAGTTCAAAAGCATGTTCCCTAATATATTCACAATTAGCGCCTCTCCAGCGTGTGTGATTGCTGACACTGGAAATCACACCATACAGAGGCAGATTTATCCACAGAGAGTTGGAAGGAAGGTGGGGTTAGGGATGGCTGCAACCAGCCATGCACCCTGAGGAGCAGCTGGCAGAGACAGGGCTGAGAGTCCTTCTTGCTCTTCGCCTTGACTGTCCAGTGCAGGTGGAAAACCCATGCACCCTCCGTGATGAACTTCTTATGCATCTGCTTTTTAACTGTCTCTGAGCTAAGCATGCTTTGTTTCTTCTTGCTGTGTATCTGAGAACTCTTTGTTCTGAATTTAACATGAGTGCCCAATTCAGAGCAATCATGGATCTCCGCTATTCACATGGTAATATTCTCAGTCAAAGCTGTTAATAATCACAAATTAGATAAGACTTCACGAGCACTTGGCAGAATGTCTTTAGTACTTTGCCCTTCTGAGGTTGCACCTGGATTTTCATGTCTGCACTACACTGGTGACTCCTACCTGTCTAGTGCCTGCCTAATACACCCAAATTCTCCACTTTGTTTCCAATGGGTAGACTGTTTGTAGGGAGGTAATGGTTTTAATCCTCCCTGGGCATGACCTTGCACTTGGTAGAGCTGAATTTCATCCCGTTCTCTGTTGTGAAATACTCAGAAATACTAGTAGCATAATTTGTCCTCTTCTCTGCAGTAGTGGTGAAGTCTAGCAAACCTCAAGCAAAATGTTCTTACTTTTTGGGCAGAGGTCATACATGAGCAAATAAAATGAGTCCCCAAAATGATCCTTTACAAGCTCAGTGCCTTGTACTTCCTAAAAAATGCAGTCTTTGAGCTAAAACAAAAGTTACTCTGAGCACCTACCTCTTCTTCAGCAATCCTATGTCAGCTCTCTCAGTTACATTTTCTTCTGAGAACTGACTGTGACTTCCTCATGTCTGAGTCAGAGATCACTAATAACACTTGGTATGAGCTGAAGGCCTAAAACATTTTTAGTAGGAATGCCTCAGTGTTAAACATCTGCTAAAAAGGTCCTATTCACCATGGTCTTGCTGAGTGCAATTGAGCTAGGTGAGAACTAGGGAGATTGAACTAGGTGGGGTCAGCAAAGCTTGTGATGGTAGGACAGACAACAAGGTTCACTTCTTCCCACTGTCTCCTTTCACGTAGCTATCAAATACTCAACGCAGTAGGAACAGGTATTTTTCTGTGTGGTGTTTATTCAAAAAATGATGTGTATGGTTCAAGAGTTAAGGCAGCACAACAAACATGCATTGTTTTTATTTGCTAATCTGAGTTTTTAAAATGTTATTTTACAACCAATTTAACCTCAAAATATCCATAAAAATATTTTTAAAAATTGAAGTAATTGAAGAAACATTTGCTTCTTTAAGTGAGACCTGTTTAGAGCAATATTTTTTGTCTCTAGTCATGGAATCATAGAATCACAGACTCTCCTGAACTGTGTGGGACCCATAAGGATCATAAAGTCCAACTTCTGGCTCCACACAGGGACAGCCAAGTCAAAGCATGGGGCTGAGGGCATTGTCCAGATGTTTCTTGACCTCAGTTAAGCTTTAAAGATCCTAGCTGTCTCTGTGTTGCACCAGAAACCCCATCTGCTTAAAGAACAATAATGCACATAACCAGATTATAGCATCACTGGAGAAAATGCATTAAAATGTTTGTCTTCTTGGGCAGCGCTGATTTTAACTTCGTATCCTGGTAAGGTTAGTTCAGCTCTGTATGTTTCATTTCCATGAAAATGTTTCTGGAGGACAAGAGGTCTTACTTCTCTAACAAAGGTGTAAACTTAGACAGATCTTCAGTGTCCATTCTTGCTGTTGGATTCCGTTTCACTAGCAACACCATGAAATAGCAGATGTTAAGTTTCACTTAGAGTTCTCAATGTGTGGTTTTGACTTACCATATCATTAAAAAAATAAAGGTTCAATTTCCTATTTTAAATCCTTCTGTCTCAGGTCACAACAGAAGAATTCATGAACTACTATGCAGGAGTCAGTGCTTCAATAGACACGGATGTCTATTTTATCATCATGATGAAGAATGCTTGGAAACTCTGATCACGTGATTAAGGAAGCAAGACTGTACTTCCACATTTTGTAGGTTCCCATGATTAAGTGCTTGCACAACAACACACTGGGTTTACAACTTCCAGTAACTGTGCCAATTACAGTCAATCTGCAGAAACAATTCCCATATGCTTTGGTAGGTTCAGCCTCAGGGGATCAGAGCATAATCAGAGCATATTTGGCATTCAGCCACTCAGCAGATCTGTCTTTTTTCTCCTTGCATCCCTGACATGTATTTTCTTTACTGAGATGAGTTGCTCCTTTCTTCTTGACATCAGCAGTAGGTCCCTGTGGCTCCTGGATGTATCCCCGCCTCCAGTGTTAGACACAGCTCTGTTCAACAGAGGATGCAAGAGGAAGAAATCAAAATGTTCTGGATGGGTGGTAGTCTGAGGTAGACTGCTGTAAACATGAAGAATCCTGTCTCAGGAGAGTCTCACAGCCATCTTGTCTGTAGTGCTGCAGCATCTCTTGGCTTCTCAGGTCTCACTTGTGGGATGAAGCAACTGCTCAGCTCACATGTTGAGAACAAAACAAGAAGGGAAGATGCAGATCAGAACAAATGCAAAACATCCTTTAAAGCCCTGCTTTCTCCCCAGCTTGCAATTCAGAATTCAGGCATCTTTCCTATGCATGACTTGTTTCAAACTTCTGTGGGTCTGCTTATAGCTCTTTTCCCTTCCTTTAATTTCTTTCTTTTTGTACTATGAGGTCATCTCACTAATATTTTTCTTTAAAGGGCATGCTTGTACTACAGTTTTTATTCTCACTGTTCCTGGAACATTTACCGGTCTGGTAGCTGTTGGCTGTACACACCTACACTGAAAGTGGCTTACTACTTTTTCTATTTATACTGGTTTCTGACCAAGCTATGACTTAAGGGTACTTTCTGGGAACTCAAAAACTTGTAATTTTCTTGTCTTGTCATCATTTATTTCTGATGCTGAAAAAAAGCATGGGAACTTGCCTTCCTGGTCACACAAAAGAGTCTGTCTCAGTTCTGAGATCTGTCCTTTCCCCATGCAGAGAATTGGGAAATAGGGCACAAAGGAAACAGAAAAAAAACCCCAAACAAACCAACTCCCCAGCCCCAAAAAACCCAACCAAAAGCCTATAGAAAAAGGGGATACACTGTCTAATTATCCTTGCCTTGATTCCTTTTCCTTTTTTGTTATCTTACCTTCTCTCATTTCTCATTGTTGAGCTACTCTCCCAGACTCAGATGCTGCTGCTGTAGGAAAGACTAAATGGCTTCTCTATGGCAGTGTTTGCAACATTTCAGGCTGGCATTCAGCTAAAAGAAGGTTAAGGCTCATGGATTGTGTTTTCCAAAGGATTTGGATGATGAAGTCTCAACTCTTCCTTAGCCTGGGCTGCTAGCAGTTCAAACACTGAAGTCCAGAGCCCTTGCTGCTCTGGTGCTGTGAAACTGCTTTTTTCTCTGTCCAGCCATGAGCTACAACTGCTTGAAATTCCTTAGCAAAGGCTGTGCAAACTCAACTATTTTCTTTGTTCTGTAAACCTCCAGAAACTTGCACACAGGCTGACCCTGGAAACACTGACAGAGACTCTCTTTATGGTTGCTATCGATCATTAGAGGGACCTTCACTTATTGCAATGCTAGCAAAGTGCCAAGAAACCTTATAGGAAAACTCACTACCCAACAAAGGCTGTGCATGTCCTGGCAGCTTGAGTATAGTCCATTTCTTTCTCATTTATTAATTAGCTGCTCAACAGGGTGTCGTGTTATCTGTCTTCTATGATTCAAATAAAAATTAAGTAATGTGAATGGACTCTGGGAATCACAAAATGAAACAGCGATTTCCTTCTGACATGCTATCTCATATCTTCAGACCCACAGCGATCTTTTGTGCTGACATTTGATCAAGATCAGTGGAAGTTTTAATCTGAATAGCTGCTATCAGTTTGTCTTTACAGTGCTAACTCTTTCTGATTGTGCTTAATCCCAAATACAATATACCTTTCCAGAAGGGAGGAGTGGAACTAGAAGCAGCTCTTTTAGAAACCACAGCAGCTTCAACGCCTGCGTCTGGGAGCCTTAGGCAGAGACCCCCCCTGCTCCTGGAGCTCAGTGCTCCAGGGTGAGCTTAACTAATGGAGTCTTGCATGGGGACCTGAAGGACGTGACCAAGGAGAGCTCAAACTCTCTTGTCCTGGTGGAGGACTCAGCAGTCACCCTGTGGGTGAGAGACACAGCTGATGCATGCCCAGCACCCTCAGAGCAGATAGTAGGTTCTCCACTGCCCATGTGCATAACTCTTTCTTCACTGGATGTTTTTCAGCATCAGGAGGATGTTTTTCACAATGTAGTCATTTAAAAATATGTATGGAGCACGTTTCCAAGTCCCTTCTAAGTCAGTTGGTGATGTTTCCTTTCATTTCTGTAGGAACAGACTTGTTCCTTGAGTAATCTGATTAAGAAACTATTAACTGCAGAAAAGGTATAGTGCTTTCAGGAAAAATAAATACTCTGGTAAAGAATAACATGTGATTTTTCACTTATAATCAGATGTCACAGAAAACAAATTGTAATTTGTGCTGTAAGAAATGTAATTTGATTAATATGTGTGTTAATTCATGGAACAAGCTAGGTAGGAAAATCTGTACTTGGAGACATGCTGCCATAACAACACACTGGGTGTGCACACTCGAGATCCAGTGGAAGCACTTTGCAGAGGTTAAAGGCAAGTTGAAGGGATTTGAACCGGTCTTGAAGGAATATCAGGACAACAGCAGGCTCCAGAGCCAACCTTTTGAACTTCACTGTCCCTGTCTGCTGGAGCTGCTGCACTGCAGACTCGGAGAGAGAAAAAAAAAAAATAAACGAAGCTGAAGGGCCCATGCTCATCTGAAGACTGTTGTGTGCTGGTAACAGACCCAAGAGATGCTGGAGATAGATGGTGGTGCAGGCTGTCCTGCTAGTCTGTGGTTGCACAGCACACACGGTAGATGCAAGGTGGCAAATGCACGCGATGGTATCTGGCATTAGCATCAAGATTGTTAGATCTTGGTTGGTGCCTCATCTTCGGAGCACTATTTCTTCTTTCTGATTGAGCAGCGGATGCTAAACAGGATGGCACAAACCATAGGAACATCTGAGTCTGCAGGGCTGTGGGCCAACACCAGAGGCAAAGGTTTCGCCTGCATCTTGAGCTGCAGCCTTCTCTGTGGCACAGTGCCTTGTCAGGGCTGAGCTCTGCCCTCACTGCCAGGCAGTACCGGAGCTTCCTCAAAATACCTCCCCCAGAACTCTGCCCCCAGAGCATCTCTGTGACAACACCACACCCTCCTCGCTCGGAAGAACAGGTGTGGGGGCAGAGAGGCAGGGGACAGCCTCTCTCACTGGAGTGCTCCCCCAGGAAAGGCAGCTCTCCTGCTGCATCCTTTACTGAGTTTCAGTTTTGCCCCTTGTGTGTTTTTTGTGGCTTCCTGTTTTTATCCTGCAGGGGAAATGTTTGGCTTGATATGGTCCAGAATGGTTGTTTGGCTCTCCTGCATTATAACTTCTGTTTAAACTACTGAGTTTTAGTGTAAGCCCTACTCACTGGCATATACTCTTCAAATTAGACCACAAGGTATATTCAGTGATCTGATTCATTTTCCTGGTCTCCTGGCACAAAGCTGCCTTGGCAAAGGCAGATGGAAGCTGCTGAAGTTTTGCAGATTAAACCACCTGTGCACTTTGCTGTATAAAAGCCAAGCAGCCTTTACATCACAGCTTCTACACGGTAATGCCTCAGACCTCACAGCAGCGTGGGCAGAGCAGAGCTCTGCCATCCCAGAGCTGGGCTCATGGCCTCTGCCGTCACCAGCTGGCAGAAGAAGTGAGCCTGGTTATTTCAGGGTTTTATTTCCTGGTGATTTCAGCTATTTTTACCTTCCTGTTCACGTCCTCCACGCTGGGAGTGGCGGATGCCCTGCTCAGCGTTCCCTGGTAAAGCGTAGGACACAGAGCAAGCTACCGCTGTCGGCAGCTGCCCACCTTCTATGACTTTCGCTATGATTGTAGCCCATCCTGTTTCCCTAGAAATCCTTTCTCACAGCCAGCTCAGGAGGAAGGGGTGACCAGAAAGCAGGTTTCCTGGTGAGCTGTGCTTCATGCCAGGTCCTCAGGTATTTTAAGCAGGTTTGCCCCAGCTGAGTTTGAGGTCTCTGTGATTTAAAAACGAGGGTTGGTTTCATCTCTAGCAGCTCTTCAGTCCTTATGCCAGCAGAGGCTGCAGGAGGTGGGAGCCATGTAGAACGCTAAAGGTACTGCAGACCCGCCTGTGTGGAAGCCTGGACCTCACAGCTTGCAATGTTGCCTTTGATCCCAATGGGATCTGCAGCTAGAGAATAGTGTTGGGATCCAGACTTTGCTGAATGTCTTCCAAATAGGAAAAATGAGAAAGGAATGTTTGGTGGAAGTTAACTCAAACCTGGTTTTTGTTGAAAAGCAGAGAATGTGGTAAAATGTGAGCAGTGTTTATTTTCCATACAAATCTGTTTTTTTCATTGAAAACAGTATTATTGCTAAGACCAAATTATTTTAACATTTTCACTAATACTTTAGCACTCAAATTATTGGGGTTTTTTTTTTTTTCGCTCATATAATTTTTTCTGGGAAAATATAGTGGATTGGTGTAGAAATGCTCTGACTTTGTGGCATAAATTTATTATTTCAGATGTTTCCACCATCACGTTTCTGCTTTGTTTCTGGTTTGGATATTTTTGTTGTTGTTTTTTTTACATTAACTTGGTGATGGTATTAATTTTGGATTAATCTAATTTCAATCTAATTTAATTGTGTGGAGAAATGGTGTAGGTTCATAAATTACACAGTAAAATTTACTTATAGCCAGAATAAAAGTTCTTATATTCATTTTTTTATTACATACCAACAACTCTGTCTTCCAAAGCAAGGAGCTCAGTCCATTGACCTCAGTCATTTGACCAAACGCTGTGGTAGATATTGCTGCAGCAACACAACCTAATGTCAGATTGGGACAGTGTGACCTAAAAATCAGACTTCTCTGTAAGATGCGAAAGAATTATTTGTGAAATATGAGGATATGTCACATAAACACCTTGCTTTGGTCCACAGTATAGAGTCATCACACATTGCAAATACTGTTTTTCTCACTCTTAGGTTACAAAAGATGAATTTTTGAACTACTATGCTGGAGTTAGTGCTTCTGTGGACAGTGATGCCTACTTCATTTTGATGATGAAGAAATCCTGGAAACTCTGACTGTTGCTTTCATTCCCTCCCCCAATATCTTTGGGACCAGAGACTACAAAGAAGTGAAACACTACTCTGTGTGTTGGGGTCTTGATTTCCCCAACCCCCCCCTCCTTCCCGGCCACAGTTCCTGCCTGAACAACGTTCAGAGCTGAGTGATTTGGTGATGCCAGTGTGTTTCGTTGCGGGACTGTGACATGTGGCTTCAGGTTTCAACAGGTGGCGCTTGAAAGCCAAGGAAGTCACCGGCACGTAGGGGTGGGAGTGAGCAGGGACGGTTCGGTGTCAGTTAGCGATCGCGTTTCCTGGCACCACCAGTTGTTTTCGGTTGTACCTGTACAGTAGATTTTTTTTTTTTTTTTTTTGCCAATGTCCCGTTACACACAGGAGTGCTAACTTCAGAGACTTCATAACGGCAGTAGTAAGGAGCAGTTTGACCCTAAGTGATTCTTCATGGAGACGATAAGTTTCCTTTATGTTACATCTCATCTGGTTTAAAGAATAGCTTCAGAAACCCACAACCAAAACTAGCCTGAGCCAAAAGCACACCGGCCAAAACCTGCTGCTGTTCCCAGAGTGGCAGCACTGCAGTGGTGCTGTAGAAACACAAGCCTTCAAGTCGATACACACGTTTGCTAGAAGGGGCTGAGATCCTGCGCTGCAGAAATACCCTGCCAGCATCGCAGGTACCTTGCCTATTTAGGCAGCTCGCGGCTGCCTAAATCTGAGGCGAATCGAGCCACGTGTCCCTACAGCAGCAGTGGGTTGGCCGCCTCTTCACTGTTTATTTTATGGCCCAGATTTCAACACTCATCACATGCGTTTAACCATCCCTTTGTCCTGGCAGAAGCAGTTCCCCTGTGTCCCTGAGCTTAGCTGGTCCTCTACTACTAGACACACAGAGCATTTTTGTGTGTTTTATCAGCCTGTCTAATGAACGTGCCCAAGAGGATGGGATTTGGTAAACAAACTAAAATTCAACAGGGGACAAGTATTGCCTTGGGAAGTAATTAACATTTTTCAGCATCATTAAAATTAGACTGTGACTCACTGTTATGACCGACCAAAGACTTACTTTATTTCACAGATTAGAGTTTGTGTGATGCTAGGATATGGTTGCATAGTGCAAATGAGCTGTGCAACAAAGATGGAAGAGTGGTTGTTTTGTGACACAATCACAGAAGAGGTGGCGGACCCTGACTGTTAGATGCAGAGGAGCAGGCAGCACCAGGCACAGTGTCATAAAGCAGCTATGTAGAAACAAGGGTCACTGAACTCTTTTTCTGTGTGCAGCTGAGTATGAGCACAGGAGGCAGAAAGTGTGGAGGAGGGAGATTACGCTGAAGTAAAGAAGGTGTGTGGAGTATGTGAAAGCTGAGCTATACTCCTGTGAGGATGTTGAGTCAGATGGGAGTTTGTGAACAGCTATGAGGAAACTCTGTCTTGTAGAATAAGGAAACAACTCAGTCCTGACCCAGTGAAGTAGTGTCAAGACACATCTGTGTCTGTATCTTCACATAGGTACAGACATCTAAAGGATGTTCATCTAAATGGATGTTCACACAGCCATTAAACCTGTAACAAGCAAAGGGAGGCAGTAGCATATTGCATAGAAAAAAGTGATGGCACCTGAACTGAATGGATCACAAGGAAGTAATCTACTCTGTACAAAGACAGAATTAAAAAAGGACAAAAAAAGACATTTGGGACATTCACTGTGATCACAGTTTAATGAGGATTCCCTTTTTGTCAGGTGGTTTCACTGAACTGAAACATCTTAAATGTATATGTGGAATGATAGTGACAAATGTAACGATACATAGGATTTAGTCATAATATTCATCTGGCTCCTCTTCAACATGTCTTTTTTTGGTGCTTGAGTATCTTTGGGTTTATATTCTTTAACTTTTTAATGTGGAGCATCTTTTCTTAAGCAAACATTTGTGCTGTGTATGATGGAACATCTTGTGTAAACTTCCATGGACCAGAAGTGCTTGTGGTGCTTCTTGTTTTAACATATAATTGGATTTCTTTTTTTTTTTTCTCAAAAGGAAGGCAAAAGATTTTCTATCTATGTACACCCATAAAATTTATGTTGATGGTTATAAATTACACACTATGTTCAGGGATGCTGTTACTAAATTTTCGCAAACATTGGTGCCCAGCACCTGCAAAATAGTCAGGGAGCAATTTTTCCAAAAAATTTAGCTCCCACAGTTCAGGACAAGATTGTCAATGCTGAAGGAGGATGCTAACCTCTGCACACTTCAGAGCAGCCTAATCCCCAAACAATTGTCTTGGAGGAAATTAGTGCTTGTGAAACTTCAGCCTGATGGCACTTGACTGAACATCACTGTAATGACCTGACGGTTGGCACTGGCTTGGTAGCATTTGGTTGTGGTTTGATGAATGGGTTTCACAGCCACTTCTGGGAGCTGGGGTCCTTTAGAACCTTAATGCTAACCTTCAATCCCCTCACTTCAGCTGTGCTCGCCGCTGTCCTACTGGAAAGATACTTTTATGGATAGGCTTCATCATACACCCAGCTATATGCCTGGAATAAAGCAACCCCTGTGTTGCACATGAGTGAGACCACATCCTCCACTAGGAAAAGCTGCATTGGGATGAACATAATTAACAAAAAGCTGATTTGTTTGTTTTTTTTTTGTTGTTTGTTTGTTTTGTTTTTTCAGTTGCACGTTTGTCAGCATTCTCAAAGTACCATCTTTGAGATCACAGCCCATACAGGACTTTGCTGCACTGTATGCATACATACATATGTATGCTGTTGCAAGCTGGAGGGTTTTTTCTGTTGCTGGTGTTCATGATGCAGACTTGTGGCTTCACGTGAGGGCTTGGGCAAAGCTCCTTGATCACCTGGGCAAGTATAAACCATTGGCAGGAGATCAGTTTCACTTGTCTGCTTCCCAGAGCGCTATTTTCTGGGTAACAAGGGGTAGACGGCAGTCAGAGTCAGGATGAACAAAGATGTGCCCACTCCAAAACAGAGAGACTTGCAGGGTGACAGTGGTGCTTGCTGTAATCCTACAGCACATTCAGGCCACTGAGCTGTCTGGATTTACTTGGGATTTGTTGTGCCTGAAGCTAAGTAGAGCCCATGGAGTTACCCTAATTTCAGTGAGGGTAGAGTAACTCCTCTCCTGATAGATGTATATTAGAAGTCTGAATTAAAGCAGCATAAAGAGGTCATGCAAATACCCATATCCTTTTAATAAAGTAAAACATAAAATCAAGGTTACATGTTATCCAGTTAAATAAGATAGTAAGACATAGGAAATAGAATAAACGTTTAAACATTAGCAGCTATGGAAAAATATGAATATTATATAGGAAAAAAATTAACTATTTCAGAGTGATTAAGGTAATTAAACATCAAGTTTCTGCTACTTTTTTCATACTAAAGAGCAAACAGGGTTTCCACTACTTTTCCTGTATTAAAGAGCAGTATTTCTTTCCAGGCAAACAAAGAGTATTACATATGGGCACCTCCTGCTGAATTAGTGCAAATAGACATTTGTGTATGGGTTCAAAACAAGCATAGCACATATTATACAGAATTTTTCTGATGGTCTTCTGCTTCTTCCTCCATTCTCTCTTTGTCAGTTACTGGAAGAGGATATCTTTCCAGCACAGTCTCTCTTCACTGTGCTGGTCAGCACAATATAAGCACTACTAGCAGCTCAATTTAAAAAATACAGGCATTATTAAGCAAATAAATTTTAAGGACTGTCATCTTTTTCTACTGTATTAATCAATGTTCCATTTGGTGAGAAACAGCAATAAAAACCATTCTGCAAAATGTCATGGAATGGCTTGAGCCAAATCTTCAGCCCCTTTGCACAGAGGGATCATAAGGCTCTCCCATTTAAAGGTTTCCCTGGCGTCAGGTGGAGGTGGAGAAGGTGGAGTGCTGTCTTGGGAGTGCTGTTTTCTGCCAGCAGGCCACATCAAGTACAGCTTCATGTCAGTGATTATTGTCACTCAGAACAAATTTGAGTAGCTCCAAAGATTGGAGAAGACTCCTATAATTATCCTTAGACTCTGAGAACATGAACATGTTTCAGTAAAGGAGAATTTCAAGAAGCTAGAGGAACTGAGACAGCACAGTGAGGTGAACCCCAATCCCAGAGAGAGCAAAGCAACTTGGATTTCCCATGGCCACACTGCTCGGTTGTCATGTGGCTATAGCAGCTTTATCTCCAAGTGTGTGCTCACAGTGTGCAGCATCCCACGGGGACTGTGAAGTGACTCAGCCATCTCTGCATGGCAGCATGTGGGGAACCCCTTAGAGCTAGGCAGAGACCAGAGAAAGATGATTGGGATGGGACAAGATGCCCTATTTTGTAATAATGTTTAAAAAAAAAAAGGCAAAATTTATTTTTTTATTGGTATTCCGACCACTGGCAGGATCCATGACACTCCATCCATCTTCCTAAGTCAGATGTTTCATGAGAATATTGACTGGCCAAAATCAAAGCATTCTCATGCAGTCACAGCCATCCAGAGTCATGTTAGTAAATAAAGTACTTACATGATGCACTAATGCTTGCACAAGAACTACAGAAAAAGACAGAATTATGCATTTTGTATCCCCAATTCAGTATATAGGAAGAGATACGCCTTTGCTTTCTATTGCATTTGTTTGGTTTAGGGTTTTTTGGTTGATTGTTTTTTTCTTAGCAAATTATCGCTACTAACTGAAGTACTGAAGATAATAAATATATAGTACCAGCAGAAGTACCTGTACCTGTGGATCCTAAAATTTGCTCTAAGGCCCATCCTTACCAACAGCAAAAAGTAGTGGCATGTAGGGTTTGTTTTGTTTTAATCTCTTGGTCTCAAAAAAAAAAAAAATCAGTCTAAGATAACATATTCTTAAAGTGAATCCTTGTGTCCTTTTCCTGGGAGCTCATCAAACACCCTTCATGGTGACCAAGCTCCTGTATCCCCAGAAAACTAATGCTTGATAGCAATTCATATTTACAGGTATTTTTCAAACTCATGGACTTACACTGACTGCAGAGGAGTTACTGTTGACCTACCACTGTTTAAGAGATTGGATTCTATTTAACTTGATTTTTTTTTTTTGCTGTATTTCTTACTTAAGCATTAATAAGAGCTTAACTCTGTGATCAAGAGGTTAACAGAAGAGTTCATTAACTTTTGAAAGACATGCTGTGATCTTCAGCTAGGACTGCAGTGTGATTGGTCTGGATTAATCAGATTTGAAGATTAAAGTCGGGTTAAATTAAATTTAATTTCTGGGGCAGTGGAGATTGTTAGCGGCATACTGAGAGCTGGTTAGGCCACTTATCACTGAAGCATGGGAGAACCCACTTCCTTGCAGGCAGAGTGTTGCACTGCATGCAGGGTGCATTGCAGAAGCGGGAGCTCACAGGATGCAGGGAAACAAAACAAAAAGCTTCACTGTCCCAATTGTGCTTGAGGAAGAAATGCCCCTCTCTCATTCCTGTAAGGTTTACTGAATTTTGTAAAAGCTAGACATTGTGACATAGGCTTCTTCACTGTTTGGTGACCTCATTTCACTGGCAGACAGCACGTGGGATATGGTATCACCTGTTAGGTGCTCTGATCTGGTGTGGCCAGAGGGTTCTGGGGGAGGAGCAGTGGAAAAGGTGAAACCATCATTGCAGGGGGGCACCCCATTGCCGTGGCACACCTCATATGTGCCGCAGCAACAGGTTCCTTCAGGGACTGCAAACTGGCTGGTGTCCAGGAGTCTGTGCAGGGCTTCAGCTGGCCAGATTCCTCCATAAGTCACAGACAGGTTTAGGCTGCTTTTCTCTGTCATAGGAGGGTTCATCTTCAGGTCTGATGTGCTCCTAAATTTTTCTGGATAGTTCGTCTCTGGAACAGTTGATGGCTGCAGAAAGTTTTCCAGTTCAACTCTTGCCTGAATGCCATCCACTTTATGGATATGAACGTAACCAAAACTCTCTGGGTTAAAGCTTATATCAAAATTCTGTGTGGCAAGGGGAAGAGCATGGTCAGTTAACAGTAGGTATTAGCTTAAGAGAAAAGGTACTTTGATAATTTATTTGATTTTTTTAGGGTATTTATTTATTTATTTAACTCTGAAGGTAACCCTAAGCAAGCTGAACAATAGGCTAACAGAGAATACATATTCATGTGGTTTAAAATCCTTTTCCATACCAATTTGAATCTATCCCACGGCCACTGGCAGGCAGTGTCACTGAAGAGCGCTTTATGCTCTATGAAATGCAGTGGCAACTGGTGTTTCAGAGACTTTTCTGAGCTATTGCACACTTGCCATTTCACAGGGCTGAGTGTGCCAACCCAGATGCTTCATTTCAGGTTTACCTCCTAATTTAGCAGTGAGGGAAGTAAAAGTTTACCACGACTTCCTGAAACACATTAGGACATGCACTGGGCACTACTGGGAGTGGAAGAATCATCTTAGAACTCTTATTAAAATAAGAACACGCTAATAATGTACCAACTGGAGAGAACAGTAGTGATGAATTTCTTAGTGAAAAAAGATGCTAAACACATAGATTTAAGGCAATGAGTTAATCCCACACTTCAGTGTTTGTAATATTTGTCCATCTGGCTTTTATCTGGCAGAGCAGTGCATTTACTGTGCGGTGTATGAGCAACTCTTCTGGCTTTATAAGGGTATGTGAGTGCCACTAGGGATGTTTATAAAGGGTTTCCATTCAGCCCCATGGTCACTGGTTCACTGAAACGTCTCTGATGGAAAGGACCTCTGCAGTTCAACTGGTCTGACCTTCTGCCAGGAGAAGGACCTGGACTGGGTTATCCAGAGCTCTATCAAGCCAAGCCTCAAACATTTACAGCAAAGGACAATCTATCTCTTCACTGGGAAACTCACACAATGTTTAGCTGTTCTCACAGAGAAAGATTTTTTTCCTTGCATCAACATCAAGTTTCCCCTGAAGCAACATGTGCTTGTTGCTTCTGTCATGTCACCATGTAGCCTTGAGGTGAGAACCCTTCCACCATCTCCCTGTGTACATTTAGGTATTGGAAGGTTATGATTAGTAGCTTCCAACCCAAGCTTCCTCTTTTCTATAAACAAACTCAATTCCTTCAACCTTTCTTCATATATCAAGTTCTCCATCTCTCTGTAGTTCCTTTGCACAACTCAAAGCTTGGGCACTAGTGAATTAGTCTGCTATTTCCATACCCTTGACTAGCAACTCTTCAGTGAAATGCAGAAGTAATTTCTGAAATATATCCTGGTTCATGAGGCAAAGGCATGTGTTATCTCTCATGAGGGCTAGTTTTGTTCCTAACAGTCTATACTCTGGTGAAAGCAACAGTGGAAATACATACATTTTTTGGCTTCTTGCATAGTTGCTCCAGTGTTTTTTTATGATCAGGAAGGTTTGGCCATACAGCAGGCTTGATTCTGAAACAGAAACAGTGGACAAAAAGGGGTTCAACAGCAGCAGAGGAGGGACATTCTGAGATATCACAGGTTCATATAGCATCATTGCTACTAGTTCTCACAAAGTCTTAGTGCTGGCTTGCATTACCCAGAACCACAACCGAGAAGTCTCAGAATAGAACAAAGACAGAAGAGGAGTTATAGAGGTCACTGAATAGTTACTGTTCTTTTGAGTGTATAAATTGTCACAGTTAAAGGAAGGCTAAGTACTGGAAAAGCTTCACATCATGCTGGCAAAGAGCTCATTTGCATGTAGCTGTGTTAAGAATTTTGCAATGTGAAACCAATTTCTGCAAGTGAAAAAAGATCCTGTGGTTAAAGTGCAAATTTGCTGATTTTTGCCTCTGCATGTTTACATAAGTCAAACTACTGCATACTGTGCCACTCTCTTTACTTCAGATATCTGTATTGAAGCCTTGTCCCACACATCTCATGTTTACTGCCTTGATTAGCAAAGTTCTCATGTGCTGCTGGAAACCCTCAGCTATGATGCATCTGGAGAATACTGCCCAACTGACATTGAATGTTGCAGTGATATAAATATAGCTAGAGATGTACGGGAATATATTTTAAGATTTATATATGTGCCTAAATATGTGAGTATACATACATACATGTATAAAACCCTCTCTTTGAAAGGGAAATCTCTGGATTCAAAAAGTCTCACCATCTAAACCCCTTTTTATCACAGCAGTTTAATGTAAGCAGAACTTCTCACTAAGTTAGGGAGTTGCAACAGTAAAAAGCAAGAGCTAAAAGTCTCAAGCTGTCTCTATACCTGCAATTACGATTGCAGCAGGGAACATTTTCTGGGAGATAACTCCAGCGTCTAAAATGTTTAATTTTTTAAACTGCTCATGGCATGGTTTGACTGAGGCCAAGTAGAGGCAGTTCCCATAGCCCAAGTGTTGTCTCCAAAAAGCAGCTTTCTTGCAGCCATCTCTCTGGATGCCAGTGGATCTGGATGTCATGGACCGGCTGCTTTGAATGCCACTGATGAGCCCTGGGCTTTCTGCTTTGCAAGGAGATCATCTCCTATGGTTAAACTTGGGACTTTTTCACTTCAGATTCTGGTTTCACCAGATTACCTATATATCTGTTAATTTTCTTAAATTTGTTATTTATTCTATATATGCATAAAGAACCACATATTTAAAAATACCTATCTACCTACTGCTGTGTAGCCAATATATGAAAATAATTACATTATCTGTGTAATTAATGTATTTTCAGTCTCGCTTCTGCCATGAATACTTTGGTGGTGATGTAGAGCCTGGTTTTGCCATACAGCTGGCTGGATGTGGACCCAGCTGAGCTGGTGGCTGACTCCATCGAGTCCAAATTTCAGAGAGCTCTGCCCTGCTGCTTCTGAAAGCACTGCAGAACAAACACCCTGCTGACTCAGCCCATGAAAGGGAAAAAGGCAATCTCCTCAGCGTACCATTTCCACACCTCTTGGGGCTTTACTAAAACCCACAGGTTGCTTTCTTTTCTGGATCTTGCTTCTGAGTCAAATTTGCCTCCAGTGAGACACCAACTCTGCAAGGGTTTCATAGTGACTTCAGCTCCCCAAAGGTCCCAGTGTTTTGAGCCCGGGACCAAAGTCTGCTCTAAGTGGCAGATCATCTTTTGCCTGACAACATTGTCTCTTGTATTTTCCGCTTCTACTCTTTGCTTACATTTCTGCTTGATATAGAGGTCCAGAGGTGGAAAGAGTTCACAAGTATAACAGGGGAAAAAGTCTCACTGACAGAACACAATGGGCTTCTTTTTTTCTGGTACAAAGAGACTTAGATTACCTGTTTTCCCAAAAAGTTACAATCAGGACAACCACGACAATAAACAGCATGAGTCCCAGGATGGAAGGTATAACCACCACCACACTGCTAACTAAAGAGAAACAAAGAACATCAGACAATGCATGCAAATGTCTCACTGTTAAACTACTGTAACTGTAATGTCTCTTCAGACAATAAATGAAAAATTAATGCCAAACATTGCACTTGCCTAGCACTGAACTGGTGCAGTTGTGCATTTCTCCTGCCTCCCTGAAGGAGGAAAGCAGAAGGCTGTCAAAGCAGAAGCATTTGGCTGACTAACAATCTGGGTTCCCAGGTTGGATTAAAGCAGTTTTTAGTCTGCTATGGCCTCCAGCACATTGAAGTCACTGCTCACTGCTTCCTTACATCAGCAATGCAGTGACTTTGAACATATGTAATGCCAAGGTGCATCTGTGGACTGAAGGGACCCCAAGGACCAAAAAGATTATTCATATTTACCAGTGCAACTATGAGATTTTATCCCATATTGTATTTGTGATTCAAATGCCATGTTCACACCTACCAATATATAACCCTGAAAGGAGTCATGTTTCACCACTCTTTCTGCCTTACCTAAAATTCTTAGTACAAGCTGGTGGTTCTCCCAGCATGCCAGAAGGCAGCAGGCAAAAATGACTTAGCCTTCACCTCCCTCTGCCACCCCCTCATGCCCTTACAGCAGCACATCATCTGATTTTATCACCCTTGAGTGAGATTTAACTCTCCATGGAAAGCCAACTCCAGATCAGAGCAATACAGCCACTTTCTGGGTCATCTCCTCCAGGGTGCCCTGTGAGGGATGACCCTGCTGCAGCCAGAGGCTCTTCCCTCCCCATGCTCTTGTCACTGTGGCTGTCAGGGCTGTTCAGGGAGCTAAGGACCCTAGCTCTGCTTTTTTTTCCAGGTGGACCAAAGGGGTTTCTGCTCTTACAGGTCTCTGTAGACTGCTGATCCCTTGTGGTCCTGAAGTTTGTGGAAGTGCTCCAGTCACTCCATATGCCCTTAAAATAATCTCCATTGGGCTGTGAACGTACTTTCACCTCATACGATGCATCATTTTCCAGGTTTTTGCCCAGTAATTTTACCTGAAGATATGCTGACTCTATTGTCTAAATACACAAACAAAAAAAAATCCAATTATTTTTCTAGAAGACACAGAAAGTATCTAAATTCTGGCAACATGTGAGACATTAGGTGTAACCCTGCAATGAGGTACTGTTTGCTCTATGTCTTTGGTTAACATACAAGTGTCCCTCATGGCATCAGTCTAATAGCAAGATAGTCTGGACAGTATTGAGAGGAGAGACAAATGCCGGGTAAAAGATTTTTGGAAAACAGCTGGAAGCGTTAAGTGTGCTTTGCTACTGCTGACACTGCAGTAGGAAATGTATGCTTCCCTGGGAAGGCTCAGAAGAGAGGAGAAAAAGTACATTTGTGTGGCAGAAAAAGACAGCTTCAGAAAGAACAGCTACAAGAAAGAAGCTGATATCCCACAGTGCAACTCCGGTGCTCTTCATCTCATTGTATTTGGTTGCCTGAATCCTTTCAATTTTCTAGTTAAGAGTTCTCCTGTGTTCCCTCTGTAAAAAAAAAGTAAGTCATAGTGCATGCTTTCAAGCAACCCATCTGGGTTAGTGTTTGCTCATGTGACAGGGGAGACAAAGGTCCCACCTGCTGGGCAGCTCAAAGCAGACCTAGTTCACAAGGTGGCTGTGGCCCAAAGCATGGTCTGGTGGTGTGAGAGCTGCAGGGTTGCACTCAAAGCCTGGAGAGGCTAAATGAACTAAATGGTTGCTAAATAAGAAAATGGGTCATACAATTTACTGACTGATGAGAACAGAAAATAAGAGCAAAACCACCACAGCAAAGAGCAAGCTATCCAAGGCTGGTATGTTACGTTGTCTTCTTCCCACTGCTAAGCCCTTGTGAGTGAGACCTTACTAGCCCGGAGAAGTGTCTCAGCGTGCTGTAGGTCTGGAATTGTTTTGACTAGTGAATTTCCAAATGCCAGATATTGAACCTTTTCAAGTTTTTAGCTGGAGAACTGTAGAAATGAAGATTTCAGGGTTTTTACATGTTGTAAAAAAATACAGATACGGTTGTTTCTGATAGTGACTGATTTTAGAAATCAGTATAAGCTCACCAACACATCATCACTCACCTTCCAAGAACCTTCTCCTTGCCGATAGGCTATCTGATGTATTAATTTGTCCCTTAAGTATTTCTTCCATGAATGTGGTGTATTGTAATGAATAAGATATTCATTTGCCTCCTTTTGGTATGTGATGTTTATATCAAATGGTACTTCAGGCTTAACTGCAAATAATAGCAAACCAGGATATATCAGGATTAGAATAATGTTCCTAAAAGATAAACATGGTTTGAAAAGTTTGAAAAAAAAAAATCCACTTCAAGTTACATCCCCTGCAGTTTTATTTATCTTGAGCAAGGATTGGCCTGAGCTGTGAGACCCTCAGGCTAAACCCCAGATCATTCTTTAACCTTGGTCCTGAGAGGAGCTTTTGACTTTCTGGAGCAGCAGTGTGACAACCAGGGATATGGTGCTTCCTAGGGATTTGATATTTAGTCTTGGACAGCAATTTCTGAGCATACCCACTCCTGTGGAAGCACTGGTTGAAGATATGAAATTCAGTTCCTCTAACTAGTGGTCTGAGATTGAGACCTCATGGCAAAACCCATTGCTGCTGTGGTGGGAAGACACTGGGGACCAAACTGGGCACAGGTAAAACTACTGGTGGCCATCAGGGCAGTGGGACAGAGCAAGGGACAAAGTGTTAAATATAGCAGAGGGGGCTGTGATGCTATGACCTTGCTATGAACCTACTGATTTGGTCTACAGCTGCCCTACACAGACCTCTCTGCACCCCTTAAATGAGACCAGCTCCCAGAAGGGATAAGTCTGAAAGAGTCCCCTTCCCATAAATTCCCTATTTCTAGGCTCAAGCAGGTCTCCAATGTGGCTTTGACAAGCTTATTCATAGGGTCACGGTATCTCTGCTGAGCTGCAGGATACCTCATTCAGACAGCAGAATCCACCAAGAAGCAAGGTGTGAAAAAGTCAGGTCTTGCAACCTGTAGTCCTTGTGCTACCAAGCTCACACTAGACTTGGGGCTGGAGGTCAGTCCTAAAAGTGTGTAATCCCTAGTAAGAGATGAACAATATGTCCCTACTTGACAGTTCATGCTGAAGAACAGCACTTTGCCCATGTGTGATTCAGTCTATGACCAGGTCCCAGCAGAGCACTACAGCGAGCCAGAATCCAGCTGCACATTTTCCATGGAGGTTAATTATTTTTGGCTTCAAAGCAAGGGGGACACCACACACTGCCAACATCCCAATTCAGGCTACATAATCTGGTTTTATGCACTATTTTTATAGTGCCTCTATGCCATCTAGATTGACACTCAGGATTTCTGCGTTTTTTTTTTTTTTACCAGTAACCTCTATATCTTAAAAATGTCCAAAATGCTGTGTCTTACCAATGTCAGTTACAACCAGACTCCTGCAGACCCTTTTCTTCAACTCAGAGTCCATACAAATGTCTTTATTGGAGAGTATATCGGTGAATTGTAAGAAATACGTATCTTCCTGTTTCTCCATATCAAAGCACACATAATTACTATCTTCCTTGGTACTGTTGATCAAAGTGACACAATGTTAATTTCTTTTCAGTCTTTAACACAGAAATAGATAAATCCTCATCACTCATTTCACATTATCTGAAGTGAGACACCATGTGCAATGAGAAAAAAAGTCATATAAATAAGGAGTTTAAAATATTGATAGTGGTTTTCCTCATGATCTTTGAATGCAACACTCAAATGACATAAGTCACAGTAAGAGTCTCAGACCTCTCCAAGGAAAAGGAATGCATTTATTAATTTGGAGGTATCTGTGTATCTTGATGTATTGTATCATTGAAGGTTATCTTACTGCTGCCATTTTTAAATATAAGACAATAAACTTAGATAGTTGCTGAGGATAAAATTTCTTATTGACTGAAGCAGTAGCAAATACAGAGTCAACCATCAGTCCAAGGACTCATATGACACAGTTGAAGAGCTGAAAATATATCTGTGTGATCCTCCATTTGTGTGACTTATGTGTTTGTAGACCATCATAAAATTTCAGTCAAAATCCAGAAGAAATCCCATGAAAACAGAAAAATTCCAATAAACTAAGTGGAGAAAAAATTTTAGTGCTGATTAGAATAGTGAGATTAAAAAAGTGCACTTCTTTTGCTGGCTGCCACAGAACTTTCAGTTTCAGGAAAAACAGGCAAAGGCAAAAGCAGAAATATGCTCAAGAAACAAAATCTGAGCTTGTTTAGTTAGGTGCATCAGTTAAAGAAAAAAGATGGAAAAGAGTTTCACGGTCTCGAAGAGAACTGGAGATGACTGATGTGTTAGATAACTGTTGTTTTTTTTGTAAACTCCTTCTATTGTATTTGGTGCATGCCTCGGTGTGTGAAGACAGTTCCTTATTTTATTTTTTTCTTGACCTAGATAAAGGCATTTTCCCTGCAGTAGAAAATCAGCCTTCTTGCCAAAGAATTTTCTGTGGAAAAGATCTGCCTTCTCAAAAAGTTTTTACTTTTCAATTGATAAAAACTAGGTTTTGTTTCCTTAAAATAGTGTTTAATTTAAAGGGAAAATGTTCTCAGTTCATGCTGGTTCATTACTACATTCATAATTACAGGTGTTCCAGAGCAACAAGTGGCAAGATAAGGACTTTTGGAGATGTTATAATGCCCTTTACAGACCTTCCAAGCTGATTATTTTTTTTCGTATTAGGCAGTTATGTTCTGTTTCAATAAACTCTTCTTTGCTCATTAAAGGATTCAAACTTGGTGAAACAGTTTGAAACAGAGTTTTTTCTAGCTTTGCTGCTCCTGTTTCCCAGCATATGACAAGATGACTCACTGGTACTTATCATTTCTCTTCCCAGAAGTTTACCAAAAGATGGACTGACAGCACTTACCACAGAGCCAGGGTATAGTTAGTGTTGTGAGGAGGCAGCTCCGTAAAATTGCAGGTCAGGCTGCTATAGGAATCCTTAAATTCCAGCTGACTGAAGCAGTCAATGTCAAAATTGTCTGGTTCATCATCACCAAAAGTCCCTAAGAAGAGATTTTCAGGATGTTACTGAGGCAAACACATGCTTCTTTTTGATTTGATTTGTAGTTCCATCGTATAGGAGGCTGTTTCTTTACATGGTTGCCTGAAACAGAGGATCAACGGACCTGTTTTGCAAGAAATAAAGAAAGCTTGTTCTAAATGAAATTAAAAGCCACTTGTACCTTTCAAGGTTGCTCTCCCTATATGCCAGTGAAGTTCACTCACTTAGCACGCACAAAGGTACATTTTGCATCATCAGTCTGTGAACTATAAAAAGACATAGTTTTGGAGATGGTTTGTCACAAGAAACATCTGATGTCTGCTCTTTTCTATTCATCATGGGCAAAGGGAGGCACTGACGTCAACCTAGAAACCTCTGAAAAAGTCCCAGTGCCAAGTGCAAAATGGAGAAAATATTTTGTCTGCTCTACAGACTAATTCCTCCAAAGACTGAAACAGGGACAGGGGAATTCTCATTTTAAAATTTATGGGTTATCTCCGTACCAAGATGAATAAAACACCTACTCCTTCTGAAAACTGCCTCTGAACTTTCTCAAACAGGTTTTCCCATTAGGAACCACAAAACAGCTATTATTGGGCACGTGAAGGAGAGCAAGACATGTTTATGATGCCTGTTGAAAAGCAGAATACTGAAGTCAAGGATCAAAAAATAAGTGGAACTGAAACATGCACTGGGGGATACAGTCCACATGATTACTGCCATCAGTTGTCTGGGGCTGATACTCAAGGCTAACATCTGCTCGGGATGCATGCGTGGCATTTGCCATTGCTGCAACTGCATCAGGACTACTGTGTTTCAGAGACCTGTCCACATGACCCTGCCCTGCCCATGCTGTGAAGGTATGGTCTGTCACCAGGTTCCTGGGAAGACTGGAAAATGATGAGTGGTTTAAGGAAAGAAAGAGACTTTTGGTGTCATGAGACAATTAGCCCCGTTTTGATTGTACGACAAAATTTTCTGAAATGTCACAAATTTCATCTCAGGAGGGAAAGCTCAGATGTTCTGCCAGAATGCATGGCTTCCTGCAAATTTGCTTTGATGACTAATAAAACAAGCATGATTTGACTAGGAAGATATGTGTCAAATCTGACACTTGGCAGGTATGAGGTCAGTAAAGCAAAACCTGATGCTTCTGAGAGGAGTCCTTGCCAGTGGAAAATGACAGTTCAGCCTCACTACATGAAATACCACTTACCATAGCCGAGCAGAGAGCAAAAGAGTTACAGCCATGATCCTCAAGGCAGGAATGCTTCTGACTCCTTTTGGTGGTTAAGGGTGGGTCATAATACACGACCCTCCTCCCCATGTCCAGGCACTTCTCCCAATCCCCTGCTTGGTCATCTCCTAATCACTCATCAGATGTTCTCTCACTGTGCAGGGCACCTGCTGCAGCAAGAACAAGACCTTGTCTGCTCTGGGAATATCAGTGACTCACATTCACACACTGTGGGGAAATGCCTGTGGAAATATTTCCAATGGAAAACACCTCCCAGAGAAAGTGATAGTCATCACCTGTGAGGGTGGGAGAGCACTGGGACAGGCTGAGGGCCAGAGAGGCTGTGGAGTCTCCTTCTCTAGGGAAATTCAAAACCTGCCTGGACACACTCCTGTGCAACCTGCTGTAAGTGATCCTGTTTTGGCCAAGGGATTTGTCTAGATGATCTCCAGAGATCCCTGCGAACCTCAAACATTCAAATAAAACTTAAAATTCTCTGCTACCACCCAGGTGAATTGGATCATTGTGGGGTGGCCAGCTACATGGATACCGTGATTCATATTCCCACCATTGATGTTCTATGATCCATGGCCAATCCTGACAGTGTGCAGGTTGACCCAGACCTTGTCCAGTATGGGAGAACACCTGAAGATTCAAAATGGTCATTGTTTGACATCAGGGAGGAAGAAGAGGAGAGTTTTTAATTGCTTTAAAATGTAAATAAAGATCACCACCCCACAGAGTCACTATCAGCAGGTCTTCCACCTGACCATGGAGCTGAGGTGCATACGGAGTTGGGTTTTGAGTAAGAAATTTATGTTAGTCAGGAACGCAAAAAGCAATGTAAGCAGGGACCAATAAGGGGGCTACGGTCTTCAGCAACCCTGGTGATCAGCAGAAGGGATGGAGCATGTGATGTTGGACTGATCCAGAACTCAGAGGCAGCTCTATCTCCCAAGCTAAGATTTAGTGGTTATTTGCCACCATGAGCAATCAGTGCTAAGAAGCAATTACTGGTCTTGCCTCCTCACTGCAGATCTGGTGGGCTTTGTCCCAAGGGGACACTACTGCTTTGGGGAGATAACCTGGGCAGCACAGGCATGGACAAAGCAGGTGCTGTACAAAGCCACTCTCTTTGACCATCACATGCAAGAGAGAGACACAGAGGTCAGCAGAACTTCAGAGAAAGACCTGCAGCCTTTTCACAGTTTCACAGTTTCATGTGGGTGAGGGTCTTGACCGACCAAGCCTGATCCCTCTGGGCAGACATACATGTACAGAAACGTGTTTTACATGAAGTTACATAATTGCGGGTAAAAGTGTGTGCATATCAATATACCTATAGTCAATATTGAGGGATAATGAGTAAGCTGAAATGAAGGTGCATAAAACAGAAAAAAAAGGACCAAGTTTTATCTATATAAATACACCCAAAGCTCACATGTACAGATACGTCACAATTTATGCCCAAGACTTTACTTGCAATCACCAGGAAACTGGCTTATTTATACTCATAGCTACCTCAGAACAACATTAAAACTTAGAATTGGGATGACTAATCTTCCTTTATACAACAAAGAGAGGCTGCTTGGTGCTCTGTGTGTATGCAAACTATATACACCAGATTTTGCAAAAAACACACAAAACTGGTAATCCTGATATTAATAAATACTTCTGCTGTCTGCTACTTTGCAGAAAAGTGACAGAAATTTTAATTCATTCTCCATCAGACTGACTGCAAAAAGAAAAGAAATAAAAAGGTTTTGTCTGGCAGTTCAAACAGCCATTTAATGTTTAACCAGTGCAGTGCACGTTTGGTGCCCCACTGGAAGGAAGGCTGACTTGACCTCTTTGACACTGAACTTTCACATCATGAGCATGTGTCTCTTTATTCATGGAAATAGATCCTAACCATAAACCATATATAATTAAACCTCAGGAATGGTGTTGAGGAAGCAATCTGAAATGCTTTTTTCTGCTATGGTTCCTCCATGGGCTGGACAAGTTGTAAATTTTCTGTTGGACATAAATTTGCATGTGGCCCCAGTTACACTTCTTCCCTTCCCTAAACCTCTAACCACCACACACGAATTTGCTCACTATGTAAATGGTTTTGAAGACTCAGATGTGACTCATAGTGCTAAACGCTCTTTAATTGGTTAAAAGTTTACCAGATTTTTTTTTTCCTTGAAAAGCCCAGATCAGGTAGAGCCCTCAGCCTGGCTCTATTTGAATTGGAGCAGGACTTGAAATGAGATGATTTTGGTGGGAGAAAAACTGGTCTCATAGCTACAGCCATGGCAGCTCTTTCACAGAAATATTTTTCAACAAGACTGTTCAAATCACAGCAAGAATCTCAAGATCCTTTGTCTGGAGAAAAGTGTTAGCAGAGATTATGGACATGCTTCAGATTTAAGTTCTGAAGCCACCAGGACTACAACCACATGAACCAAGCACCCGCAGAATCAGAGTGAATTTCCAAAGTCAAGTCTGTCTCCACAGAGTAATGCAAAATCCCTAGTGCTAATCTGATCCAGGAACTCATTTTAATCACAATCAGTTTTGATGTGGGTTGGACAAACCAAAAAAATCTGTCTATGAGGACCTCTAAAGCCAGCTGTCCTGCCCATGAGACCGCGCAGCCTGCTGTCCCCTGCTCACTCTGCCCGTGCTCTCCTGTGCCTCTATGACTGACTCTTCTTAGCTCTTTTTGTAGCTCTCCTAGGGTTTTGGTATCCTCATCACCTTTACCAGATTTGGGGACAGTGTTAGGGGAAGTCTGCCACTCAGAAAAGAGAAGGAGATGAAGGCAAGTGTTCTGATGAGTTTTTCCCTCCTTTGCTCATAAGAAGGGGTGAGCTCATGCCTGCATCAGCTGGTGGCACTTTCCCAAGAGGCTGGACAAGCTGTAAAGTCAAAGAGTGAAACCCAAACATCCATCACCATTTTAGGTTGGATTGTTTAATTTGTTGGCTAAACCCATGAGACTCATAAAGAAATTATAAAAGCTGCAAATAGCTCAGTAGGGATTTTCTGAATCTGTCTTTAATTCTAAGCCCTGAAGTTTTCAGTGACCCCAGTGATAAATTACTAGCATTGACCTTTCTCCACTGTAGCTGCTTACTAGAGGTGACTCTAAACAGCTATAGATTGTATAAATAAAAGGCAAATAGGAAAAATGAGGTTCTTAGGTCTGAGCCACTCTGGTTTTGTCTACCTTCAAAAACTTATCATGCATATCCTATGTTGTATGTATATGCCTAAATGTAAATACATATATATTATAATAAATGACAAATGGTAAAATGAGATTGAGCATCTGTGAGAGTGCAGAGGAACACAGCCATTATCTTTTTATAACCCTAAAACTCTTTTGCTCTCAAATAATGGAGCTTTAAAGCTACCCGTAACTGGGTGACTACCTATGTCTTTCAGGCACAGTGTAACAAGCTCTGTCACTGCTGTTTGTTTAGTATCAGAGTTTAACGGATCTGGGATGGAATCTGTAAATCCAGTTTTCCAGCTCTCTTTTGAGACTAGGGAGAGCAGACTGAAACAGTTGTTTTATTGCTGATCTTTAAATTTTGATTTTTTATTTTGATGCTGCCAGATAATTTTCACTTCTCTAAATAAGACAATGAAATCTGCAGTAAGTCTAAATTTAAATTGTTGAATTAATTCCTAATTATTTGCTGAGTAAGGATGACTGCTCTTCATGATGGGCTGTGAGAACCCCTTACTTGAGTTGTCACTTCAGCCATCCTACAAGGGAGGCTCGGACTACCACCCAGATATACATGATGCAATTGTTTAAAGAAAAAGAGAAAGCATAATTGCTTAAAGAAAAAGATTTTTTTTTTCTTTTAAAGTGGAACAGTGCAGGCCAAATTTGAGGTGCACTGAAACACTTTCTTTGGAGGAAACATCCAAGCGCAAGAGAAGCCAGAACCTCGCCCTTCTCTGATGGCAGCGGATGACCATGAGCTGCAGAAGAATGAATCAGTTCCCTCCTCCCAGGCATAACTCCTCACATAACACTAGATAGATGAGAGAATTAACAGGTCTGATCTTGCCAAGATCAGCAAGCAGCTATGATCTCCCTAATTTCCTGTGAATTGGGACATTACAAGGACAGCAGACTTGGGATTTAAATTAAATAGGTATCTTCCACCTCCACATCTTCCTCAGGTACTGTCACTGAAAGAAAGAGACTGGAGACTAAAACACTAACACATTTAACACAGCAGCTGCATTTTGGAGCTTTTAACTCTGTTTTTTTCAAGATCATACACAAGTGGAAAGATGAAGATGAAATGACTCACCATCACCATCTGCTGAGGTGCAACCACTTTCCCCAAAAGTGGTTTGAAGAAACAAGACGAAAATGCTCAATATTGTACTTGTCTGTGTCATCCTGAGCACGCTGCATGTGTGCAGTACATGTGTGTGTGAAGCTTGCCCTCACTTTATACTAGACGCAGAACAAACCCACTGCCTGATAGACTGCAGGCAAGGGGAAATGTAAACATACCGACAAGGATGACTAGTGGCAGAGAGCAGGAAGCCAGCATGAAGATATTTGCAGAACTTTTACTTTGAAGCCTGCTTCCTACTTCAAAACTAAGGACCTTCTGGATCAGGTCCAGTGACTCAGTGGGCCAAATCTGCTCAAGTCCAGTGGGTCTGGAAGCACATTTCATAGTCCCATCTTGGCTAGTGGAATTTTTGCTTCTGATTTCCCTATGAGCATGGTTTAGTCCTCTCATCACTTTACACTCAGTGGAGGTACCCAGGCCCAAGGGAGAAAAACCTTCTAGCTATGAAACACTAAGTGTATTACTTATTGCTGGTACTTATTGCTCAAGTCTTGGTATCAAAAGAAGGGTGGCCAGCAGGTTTAGGGAGCTGATTCTCATACTCTCTGCTCTGGTGAGACCCTACCTGGAGTACTGCACCCAGTTCTGGGGTCCCCAAAAAAAGAACTGATGGAGCAAGTCCAGAGGAGGGCCACAAAGAGGATCAGAGGGATGGAGGAAAAACAAGTGAAACTGGCATAAATGTTCACAACAGAATGTCTCAAGATTAAAAAGATTCAGAAAGCTGGAGCAGCTCTCCTTTGATTGAAGGCTGAGAGAGTTGGGCTTGCTCAGCCTGGAGAAGAGAAGGCTCTGGGGAGACTACCACAACATGGACAGGGACTGTTTACAGGGTCATGGAGAGATAGAACAAGGAGCAATAGGTTTAAACTAAAAGACGATAGATTCAGATTAGATACTAGGAAGAAACTCTTCCCTGTGAGGTGGTGAGGCCCTGGCACAGGTTGCCCAGAGAAGCTGTGTCTGCTCCCTCCCTTGCACTGTTCAAGGCCAGGTTGGATGGGGTTTTGGGCAACCTTGTATGGTGAAAGATGTGTCTACCCATGGCAAAGGGGGTTGGGGATATTTTCTGACCCAAACCATTCTGTGATTCTATGAAGTCACACATGAGGCAACACTGCACCAGAAAAGCTATGATTTAAAAGACTAATCCTGCAAAATCTTGATCCTCAGAACAAAGTGTTACATCTCACTTTTTTCAGGCTTTGGACAAAACAGGGGCAGAAAGCGGAAGATAAAGAGGTGTTAAATATTTCCTTAGCACACTTTCTGTGGCTCTGTACACCAACGCACACTGGAGCGTAACTCAGGCATGTGTACGTGGATGACTGATGTGGCTAACTACAAGTGAGCTGAAGACTTGAAAGAGAAGCTCTGGCAGAGCCCTGACTGCACCAAAAAATCTTTATGTCGGAGGCGTAAAGGAAATCAAGGGGAAAGTTGGTAACAATGCCCAAGCAAACAGAAAAAACAAAGACACTATAATAGGGATACTCAATATGAAAGACACAGTAGCTTTTTCATTTGTAAGAAAATAATTTAAACCACTCACCAAACTGATGAAAACTCATCCCTTGTGCATAGAAAACTGTCCTTCTTGACAGAGGACAACACTGAAGGACCAGGGACTGTCCTTCAGTGTTGCCCTAGTCAGGTAGCAGTGGGTAGCTAAGGGTGTGCTTCTGGGCTCCCCTGCCCTGCTTTAATGTGAAGAAACGTCTCCCTTTCCAGGAGAGCTCAGTGAGGCTACCTGGAAGATGGACATCTATCATAACTTTGTTGAGCTCCTCTTTGTGGTAGGACCCTGAGGCTCCACAACTAAGCCTTCCCTGAAGGTATGTTAAGTCTAGGTAGATACAGAAAAATAGATCTCAATTAATTGCTCAATATGTAGGCTTTTACTGTGTATACTCCTGACAGAGCTTTTCTCTCTTCTCTCCCAGTGGAAAGCAAGATTAATTTCATCCTAACAGACATTCAAAAGAGGAAAGCTAAACCCCCTAAATATGTTTAATTATCTTCATTAAATTAAAAAAGAACCCAAGGTGAGGTTTCTGGGGAGGGTGGGGGGTAGAAGTTTGCTTGGCAGACCTCTACAGTACCACCCACCCACAAACAGGAGAGGGACCTTCCAGGCCCTACAAAGCAGAGCAGGATCAGGACATGGTGCTGGGGTCAAAGACCTGCTGAAGACAGCAGCACCATGACCCAACTGATCCTTGTCCAAGGGCTTAACTTCACTTACAGAATTATTCATGCCACCGCTGCATTCATATGATACTGCTTCAAGTAATGTCCTCTTTCAGAGGGCTGAGTCAGCTGGTGGGATTTTGGGAATGTTTAGCCCTCATGTCTCCCTCCCAAGTTTTCCATGCTTGACCCAAGTTCATTGAAGCCAAACTTGAAATCAATGAGATTGGTTCCCAATGACTTTGCACTCCTGGCTTCCTTTAGAAGTGTTTATGTATGGATTTCAACACCTTTCTTAATAATATTTGATGCCATGTTGTTCTACAAACCATCAGGCTAAATTCTACCTCATTTTCCGCCCAAAATATCAATAAAGGAGGGCTTTCCTGTGCAAACTGACTGCTATCCGGAAATGACACCTTCTCACTTTAAATTTGTCTTGTTTATAATTGAGTGGGCTATCACTTTGATCTTTTTTTTTTTTTTCCTGTTTCAGCTGGAGCAAACTAAAAGAAAAAGACTTTTCAAACATAATATTTTGGTTGAACATGAACAGTCTTATTATTAGAGCTGTGCTGCTCAGGGGATTTCCATGTTGTCATAGCTGCATTTTGTCTGGGTGGGGAAATGGGACCACAATGAAAAGAAAAAAACCTAGTATAGAGAAAAACGCTGAACCAAAAGTACATTTTGTTTTACTTCTGTTTCTGTGCTTCAGATTTTTTTTGATTTCTAAGAGATATTTGAGTCTATCAGTCTCACCTTGTTGCTGTCCTCTAATACCTTTGAGATAGGAAATAAAATTTATAAGTCTAAATCTTAGGGTAGCTGAAGTGTTAGCGCCCTAGAGAGGCTGAAAGAAGACTGGATTACATTTCATTTGCAACGAACTTGCACTGCTTCTGCCTCCTTACTCAGGGTTCAATGGTCAAAGGGGGATGAAGTCAGGCAGAGGGTGTGTGTGTGAAACAGTTTAAACAAGACTTCAGATGGTCGAGCAAAAATACACCTGTCCTTCATTTGTCTGCCAGCCAGCTCTCTCTGCACCCCAAATCTCTGCTTTGGAGATTCTGAGTCACCCCAGTCCCTGTTACAGTTTTGGCTGTCAACATAGTCCAGGTTACAACCCCTGTGACTGGGGAAAGCATTTTTTTCACATGTATGTGTTGTCTATGGGGTGAATCAGCTCCTCAGCACTTGCCACTGCCCGCACTGCCTGATCCAGTGCCTCCTTGGAGTTGCAGCTATTGAAAATGACTAACCAAACAAGACATCTACAAGTTCAAATTTCTGTTTGTTCACTTTTTTTTTTATTATCCTTAGCCTGTTTTGGTTCTGTTTTGGCTCCAATAATGCAAAAGGTGTCTGCACGTATGCTAGCTTTAAGTCTGCTATCAATACCTGCCTGCAAAGATGAAGTTACTAGATCCTGTCCTTCTGCCAGCTACATTTCTCAGATCTTTCAGTTCAGGGAGATCCCAGAGCATCTGTGTGAGCCAAGTGAAGCAAGTCCTCCAGACACATCCCAGTGTGCAGCACTGGAGACAGGGCATGTAGACTGATGTTTGGAGGTTACAGGCATCTTTGTATTTGAGGAGCTCAGTTATATGTAATATGTAATTTGTGCTTTCATTTAATACACTTCTGAGTCTCATTACATTAACACTTCAAGAAAACATACTCTAAATACACTTCAAATAAAAATATGCCATAGTATGTTTCTTTAGATTATTGCCAGAAAGACAACATGGAAAATTAAGGCATATCTGAAACAGAATTTATGAAATTAAACAAGTACCTGAAACTGAGATGTTAATACACACATTTACAAGTCACAGCTTGGTGCCTAAGACTGAAAAATGTGTCTATTACCATGGTTATTATTACTTTTTATTCTTGTTAGCAAAGAGTTTGCTTAAGTTAAGGCAAAGGAATAAGATTTGTATTAGAACACGTATTACATATACATTAAAATAGATTTCATACTTAGATTTATTTTTTTTTTACAAGATAAACCATAAAGCAGAAGTCCCCAGCCATCTTTAGCTGTGAGCAGGACTTCTACATAAGCAGTAATGTTCAGAATCTGATTTGTTTTGTTGTTTTCTGATATTTCTCAATCTGACCTACTCTGAAAACTCATTTCCATGTATGTTCTCCCTGGTGGAGCCATCTCTCAATAGTTCCTCAGGTGAAGGACTATATTAGCCTCAGGCTCTGAGGGTTTTGCTCACCCAAGAGCAGGAACATGTGGGAGTCAATATGACTTAAGGCAATAGTGCCATGGACAACACAACTTGAAGTCTTGGGTGGACAGACAAGAGTAGAGACTGCGGTTACTCAGCAAAGAAACCAGCTCTGGCAAAAGTGTTAGAAAGAATGAAACCCTGACATTAAATGGAGTTACTCTGGAATGCATTATTCTTCCCTTGTCACCAAATTACAATCTTTTGCAGGGTACAGGATTAACACAGTTCATGACCAACTTGTCCTGAGGAAAAGAGCCACATGTAACAGTGCAGAAATTCTTGGCTGTTTGTTTGAACTGTCTTTATCTTTGAGGTTTTGACACTTAAAAATTACTGCTTTGAACCTCCTTCCCCAGGACTCATAACTTGGCGCCATGTTAATGCAGAGACTAAGGGAAAGATGTAGCCACTTTAGAAAAACATTGTTGGGTGAAAGGTAAAGCAGGAGGGACTGGTGTCCACTTTGGTAAGACATTCAAATATTATAAGACGAGATTCCAGAACTACAGGGCAGACTAAAAAAGGTGTTGGTTTGTGGTTTTTCTTTCCTAAGTAACAAATACAGCAACAGCAGTAACAAGAACAGTCATTTTCATACTTTTGAGCTTCTTTCATTTACTTGCTAGTTTCTATGTCTTCAGGGTACTTGGGACAATATTTTCAGCTATTCTCTACAACAGCCTGAGTTACAGCATAGTTAAAGAAATGAAAGCTTACATGGTCTTCACATCATTTTTTTAGGTCTTAAAGAAACATATGAACCACTGCAAGACATATATACTTATAAGACTTATGAGATCTGGCAGGAGAGCACTTGTCATAAGACCATTGTACTTGCTCAATGACATTTTTCAAACACAATGCTGGGTCAAAGCCTCCCCTGCATGTTCCATATGACAATGGAACACTTTCTGAATGTATTTTAATTCTGCAAGATATTCCGTCCTGACCCCTGCAAATTTAAAATTATATATGTTTAAGTTTGTTGTTGTGTTTTGTTTTGTTTTGTTTTGTTTTTCTTAAATTAATTTGGTTTAGAATTTCCTTTAGTTTGATTTCAGCTGAATACATTCTTTTAGAATCTGTCCACAACAGCTGTGGTTACTTTTGGATATTTAGTCTGGCTGGGTCTTCACCACTGCACTCAAAGTAAGGGACAAGCCTTGAGGGAGAGGCAAGATCTGCAGAGACAGATTTTTAGGAGGATAATAGTTTTCTAAACAAAGGTTTGGGCCTGTTTAGATGGATGAGAAATAGACTTGAGTGACAACTTGGGTGGATTAGGCCACTGTAGACAACCTTGAATATCAGCACACCTTACCTTCGCTTGTCCTTGTACATATCAGTGCTTATTGGTCTTCTAGTGGCTTAATGAGCAGCACTGAAAGGCCAGCTACAGCCACACAGACTGCTACATAGAGGTAACAGATTTGCTCTGGATAAAACGAGTGTGGTTGAATATAACTCCATCAGTAAGGCTGAACTAATTAAAAAACTTTCAAAGGCTATTCTTTAAAAGGCATTTAGGATGTTTAAGCAAATGAAGATTAGGTAAACATCAGATAACAAAACGTGAAAAAAGAGTAATAATTTAAATGTATTTACATGCCTTTATGAAAAATCACTCAACATGGTGAATAAACAAGAGGAGTTTGAGATGTTCACGTACTGGCTGTGAGTTCTTTTGGGTGGCTGCTATGACTAGAGTGTTAGGATGTTAGGATAAAGGCTTTTTAGGAAGGACAGTCAGAGAAGATGAGGTGGAGATGTCACCTTTTATGTTAATCACCCTCTGAAGTGCATGGAGCTCCATGTGGGAATGTGTGAGGAGCTGAACAAGAGTGTATGGGTGAGGATTAAAGGAAGCGTGAGGACAGGGGACATTATAGTGGGAATCTGATACAGGCAACCTGACAAGGAAGACCAAATGGATGAGGTCCTCTACAGACATCATAGGAGCAGTCTCACAATCACATCTGTGGCCTCTTCAGAGACTTGTTTGGTAGAATACCATGGGAGAAAGCCCTGTAAGGAAGAGGGCCCAGAGACATATTATTCATAACTAGTATTCCAGGATGACCTCCTCCCAAACCATGAGTAATACAGCCCATCAAAGAGGAAGTCAGGCAAAAAAATGTCGGAAGGCCTGCATGGGTGAACAAGGACCCACTGGGAAAACTGAAGCACAAAAAGAAGCCTACAGAGTGAGGGAGAAAGGACGGGTAGCCTGGGAGGAATACAGAGAGACTGTCCGAGCAGACAGTGTTCAGGTACCAAAGCTAAAGCCCTGATGGAATT
>VXBZ01000545.1:109028-121455 GCA_013399135.1 Heliornis fulica
TTAAATCTGTCCGGGAACATTGAGGGCAATAAGAAAAACTTCTAAAGGTACAACAATGATGAAAGAAAGACTAGGAAACATGTGGGCGCTCTCCAGAAGGAAATGGGAGACCTGGTTACCCAGGAGAAGGTTGGGGTACTCAATTTTTTCCCCTCAATCTTCATCAGACATATCACCCATCTGCAGAAGGCAAAGGCAGGGACTGTGAAAATGAAGAACTGCCCATAGTAGAAGATCAGGTTCAAGACCCTCTAAGCAACCTTAAAGTGCTTAAGTCCATGGGGCCTGAGGACATGCATCTATGGTGCCTGTGCGAACAGGCAGATGAAGTGGCCAAGCCACCCTCCATCATAATTGAAAAGTTTGGCAGCCCAGTGAAGTTCCCACTGACTGGAAAAGGATAAACTTAATTCCCAATTTTAAAAATGAAAAAATGGAAGGCACAGGGAACTACAGACTGATCAGTGTCACCTCTGTGACAGGCAAGATCATGGAACATATTCTTGAAACTATGGTCAGGCAAATGGAAAATAAGGAAGTAATTGGTGACAGCCAACATGACTTTGCTGATGGCAAATTGTGTCTGACAAATTTCAAGGTCTTCTATGACAGGGTTACAGTGTTGGTGAGTAAGAGCAATTGAAGTCATCTACCCGGGCTTGTGCAAAACATTTGACACTGTCCCCATAGAATCCTTTTCTCTAAATTGGAGAAGCATGGATTCAAGAGATGGCCCACTCAATGGACAAGGAATTGCAGATGTCCCCTCCCTGGCAGTGTTCAAGGCCAGGTTGGATGAGGCTTTGGGCAACCTAGTCTCATGGAGGCTGCCCCTGCCCATTGCAAGGATGTGTGACCAGATAGTCTTTGAGGTCCCTTCCAATCCCAAACCAGTCTGTGATTCCTATGATTCTATGACTCAAATTTAAATACATTTTAATATCTTTTTTATTGGTATAAAATCTTCTTAGAAATAGAGGAACTGAGAAAAATGCACAAGAAAATGAAAACTGAAAAAAGCATATTGTAAACAGACATTAGAAGAGGCAACAAAAACGTATATAATTAATGTGATTTGCTTTGGCACAAGTTTTGTGCTGTGATTTTTATATATTCAAAATTAATTACATCTATGTAATATCAATTATATAGGAGTAATGTTTGAGATATTAAATTGAGACCTCTGGTAAATATATGTTACCAACAGAAAGATTATGCTCCATTTTACATATAAGTGTAGGCGTGGGGAAATCTCTAACACAGAAAAATAATTATGTATTTTCTCCCCATTCTTTATGCCTGATTAACTAGGAGAAAAATAAATATGGAGATAAGGCACTAATTGCAGCGGGACATATAAGACCTGTCATGGGAACCCAGCTGGCAGAACTCACATGCAGATTTGTTGTTGTCTTGTCATTACAGTGAGCGTTTAAAAAGCACTCGGAGATGGTTTCACATTTGGAAATGGAGCAACTCCACCAGATTTCATACACTGTCCAGTGTAACACAGGACCCATTCTCAAGACCTGCTCTCAGCCCAGCTGCCTGCTACAGGCCACTCTCTTCCCCATGTGTCCTTCAGAAATTCTCTCTTTTAATTACTGTTTATGCCTGCTGCTGTTTGTTTTCATATTTGTGCTAAAAGTCCCAATTTGATGGCTAGCTCCTGCCGTTTCTTCCTCCTCCTCATGATTCCTTTGGCCAGGAAGCATGGTGCCACCACCATCACCGCTAGGCAAACATGCAACACTTCACGCTGCTCCTGGCATGGGAGAGCACAAAGACATTCTTCAGCCACTGAAAGAAAAGAGCCACTGAGATAGCACAGATCTGCTGGCTACCTTCTTCCCCCCAAGGGAATGGTTCTTATATGCTCCATATTTTTTGCTTCTTTTTTAAATGGCTCTGTATTGTTGTTTATCAAAGCAGACTAAAAGCCCAAACTGAATATGATTGGCTTTTTTTTTTCTTTCTCTAGAGGATTAAATTTGTTTATATCAGTAATGTGAAAAAGAGAAAGGTGGCATCGGACTGAAATCTAGAGCACAGTGTTCAATAAGAATTTTCAGGTGTGGGGTCCAGGAGGTCTACAGGGCAAGCAGAAGACAATTTGAAACATTGGTGTGAGTATTACTGTTATTTTTATTATTGTTATTGTTATTGTTATTGTTATTGTTATTGTTATTGTTATTGTTATTGTTATTGTTATTGTTATTGTTATTGTTATTGTTATTGTTACTACTGCTGCTGCTGCTACTATTATCTATAGGATAATGCTGTTTGAGGGTTGCTGAGTCAGTGTGCTGTCTAATATGTGGCAGTATGGCACTAACAAGCTCTTCCTTGCTTTACACTGAGGCATATCTGCAAAAAGATCAAATAAGTAAAGGGAATTTCATCACTTCAAGATGCATGAAATGCAAGAAAGAAGATAATCTGATTAAGTGAGAATTTCATCCTAGCTGGAGAACTGGGTGAAGGGTGTAGCCAAAAGATTTGTTTCCAAATGTGCTGAGCTTTCAATGCAATATGGAAACTGAATCCTCTTGGCCCAGGGATATTCTCAGTTCACAGTCCAAGGACAATTAGTGGTGCTGGCACCACTTTAAATGCTAAAAAGCTGTAGTTAGGAAAGCTGGATGCTGTATAGCATTATTAGAGTACAGCTCTGATTCACCTAATTTACTGTAATGGGAGGTGATCTTAGATGAACTCTTGTGTCAGCACAACCATATAACCACTGCAGTTTACTCCTAGACACAGATGAGGTATCTCTAGCCCATGCTGCACTGTGAATATAATCTCAGGTTTATAAGGCAGAACAGACTCTGATGATGATGTGGTCTGCCTGGTAACTCAACACTGTCTAAAGAATATTGCTCTCTCATATCTTTATAAATTTTATTTGTGATGCCTGAGCTAATACATTTGGTCTCCCCAGGACTTGAAACTGGGGAGGAATTACTGCACTCCTGAAATTAGCTGTCCTCATTCAAGTTGTATATGTAAATTTGTCTAAATCCAACTTCCAATGAGCAGATCTTGTCTGCTTTTGTTTACAAAAATTAACCATCAGAAGTCCTTTCCCATGCAGCTAATTGTAGTCAGTGACAAAATTACCATCTTATCATGTTTTTGTTACATAATTAAATCTACAGCTTTAAACTTCTCACTTGGTAAGACAGTAAATGTTCTTCTGAAAACAAATGTTCTTCAGATTTTTCCTGAAGTGCTCAGGACAAGACACAATACTTTCCATAATCCCTGTGTGCAGGAATATCATCATCATAGCTGTTGTCCACATTCTTGTGGTTTTATGTTCTGGATCACAACAGTGCTTTTAACTGCTGCATCTACTGGTACCATCTGCTGAATTACGTGGCCACAGTCTTACCTAACTTCATTTTGGAGCTATTACTTCCCTGAGTTCAGGCTTTTATCCAATAAAAGAAATGAGAGAGTGCAAAGATTAACCAGATGATATACAAAACCTGACTTCTGGGAATATGAGGTTGACACTGAGTGCATCCATTTCAGTCAGGTCTACCTGGGACTCTAATTGCTTAATTTCATGAGGCTGTTACTTGGCTTGCTCACATGCCTTCCCTACAGGCTGCACTCAGCATCCCAGCTGCCTGGTCTGCCTAGCAGGGCTGCCCATCATGAGCTGAACAGATGTCATCACAGGTAAATGAGGTAAGTTCCATTAGGGAATACATTACCTAAAGTGGTTTGGATGAAGTAAGCAAAGGTCACTATCACTTCTGATTTCAGAGCTATGGTTTTAGAGAGACGTTGCCTACATGGAGGGAGTAGAAGAAAAATGAAATGTGGGGTGGAAATCACAGTGCGTGTGGAGAGGTGGAAAGTACGCTCTCAGTGCCTGCAGGACAGCACAAGCAGGACAAGGTGACCTTCAGTGGAAGGGTTGACCCATCTTATGCTTGCCTGAATGGCCAGCATGGTGCTTGCAGAGAAGTTTGGCAGGGTCTGTACAATGTCAGCATCACATGAGTGGAAATCAGTGTCCTAAAGACTAGGAAGACAAAAGGCCTGACAGGTTTATGGGTCTCTGCACACAGGCATGGTGCAGAACGTACTGTCCTGAAGTTATGCCTTGTAATTTAGGGAGTGACTGCACCTACAGTATTACAGGGTGTTTTCCTTGCTGTGGGTCCTGCCTGGCCTCAAAGGAGATTTTTATTTGCTATTCACCTCACTGAACACTATAAGCTCCACTGGCCAGTCAGCAGAGGTCCACCTGCAGACCCTCAGAGGAGCCAGGCAGCTCCCTTTCCCTCCCAGCTCCTGTGGCACCTCCCTTATGGCACTCTGTCATGCACAGCATCATCCGGTATTTGCTCCCCTTGCACAAAGGTCAGTTCTCTCCACTAAAATATTTACAGAAGGGTGGGTATATGCTAGCTCCTATTGTCTACCATATGTATGGATTAACACCATGCACTGCTATCCGGACCTAAGAGGGACGGCACTGAGTTTTGTACAAAGATCCAATTTTTATCTTAGCTTTTGCTCCACAGTGGGTTATGTGCAAGGAGTGTTGCCTTAAAAATGAGAGAAAAAGTTAAAGCCAAGTTAGAAATTGATCACAGTCATGTGAACCTGTGCCAAGGCCTCATATCAAAGCAAAGCAATGCCGGTGAACAGTAAACATGGATTACTTACAGGTTACAGAGGCTGCCCAACCTTTCAGTGACCTTGTCCTGAGGTGAAGTTTGTAACAAAACATCAAAACAGTCATACCTCCCCTGGTTTCACTTTTCAAGGCAAACACTGCAAGCCCATCCTCTGCGCAGCCAAAGTACAACTGCCATGGGATCCAAGGTGTTTGTGTTCATAACCAGAATGCTCTGTAAACCTGCACCAAATCGTCTAAGCTCAGAAGATAAAAATGAAAAAAAAAAAAAANAGAGAAAAAAAGAAAAAACAAACCCACAACAAACCACAACAGACACCAGCTGCTGAAATGCACATTTGCTGCAACCTGAGATTCAGCTTGGAAAGTGATCAGCAAGACTCTAGTTGTGAGTACAGGAGAAAGCAAAAGGAGGTCTCTGACTATGGACCTCTGAATGGGGCACTGATACTGTCAGTATCTGCTATTTCTCCATGTGATCAAGTAGAAAGGCAATTGATGAAGTGCTTACTTCATTTCTCAAGGAGAAAACCAGGGGAGACTTGGCATAGGACCTCTGCTCTCCACTTGCCCCTACCCAGCTGTCTGGAGGAGCCAAGCCAGTGCAGAAGGCAAGCCACCAACACCTGGGTGTAAAAGGAGAGCAGGTTCCTGCTCCTGTGACTAGTAGGAAATCCCAGGGACTGAAGTGGAGCACAGGACACAGAGACAGTGGGCCCTTCTGCCCAGCTAGCACTGCTGCCTGGCCCAGGGCTAGCCAAAAGGCACGAGCATCTGAGTCACTTGGGGCTGGTAACTTGCTCCAGTAAGGCTGTTATAGTGCAGTAAGTGATAGACCAAGCTCGCTGAAGTGCAACACCAATGTCCAAACATTCCTAACGTCATGACATAAGCCACCCCTTGTTCCCAGAAACTCTGTTGTATGAACAGACTTTCTCTTGGGTAAATGGTGGTCATCTTTAGCATTCTGTGAATGTTTCCATGCCCTGAAAGTTTCAGTTTCCTTCACACCTCAGATCCAGTAGATTTTACTAAACTTTCCTCCAGAGTCCCAGCCACTCAAAAGAAAGACAAAGTTTTAACTAGTGGATGCTGTAACCACTGAAAAACAGGAGTGTATGGTGAGATCCTCCACAATCACAGATATGCCACTTAGTGATTTGAGATCATTATGTTAATGAATGCACTATAATTCCCTATCCAACCCCATTACATTTACAACTTCTGTGAAATTGAAAGCTTGTTAATGCTTTGCCTATTTGCTTCTCCCATCAACAGCTGGTTTTTGCATGCTAAAGCACTCAGTATTTGTGTATGCTCACTTGAAGTGAACTTTAGAGGAACAAGGGAGTTGCACTGCAAATAGTACTAGAATCATAGCTTTTCAATTACTCAACTGTTACATTTAAATATCTCAGCTTTCTGATTATTGCCGGCAAAAAACTTTTGAAGATGAATCTTGCAGTTTACCTCCCACTCTAGGAAAGGTTTAAGAGGAAATTAAAAGTGGGGAGAGGAGAAAAAATTATTTCAGTGGGATTTGTGCTTCTCAGTTGCTCAAAAGCTTTTGAAAATCCTATGATAAACATTTTGTTACCTAATATATGTCTTGATTTTCACAGCTGCTCAACACTATATTGAGCTGTTAGAAGTTGATCATTGCCTCTAAATATTTCACTATATATCTGTGGAACTAAATTGGATTTTTGCACCTGACTTCAAGGAACTATTTTAGAAAGGATTGTCCATAGCTTCTTCTGCAGAATAGTATTTACAAGATTGTAGGTCCAGAAAATATTCCTGCCATTTTGCGGCTTATTTGCCTACCTATGGGGCTACAGGGGGCTGGTTTATTGATTACTGTGGATTGTCATTCAGCCATTAGTGGAAAATGTATAACACTTTGGAGAAATTCTCAGAATTGGCAATGGGTTTATGTTGACTAGTTTAGGGCTTAGAGTATTTGGGAGGAATACAGACTTCCTACTACAAAGATGTCAGGAGAGGATTGGCAATAGATAGAAATGGATGTTCATTTGAAATGCTAACATTGTTAAGTATAGCTTTAAAGGCATGCAGGTGTTGCAGTTATACCCTGTCCCATGAGCAAGCAGGCTGCCCAGGTTCACTCTGTTGAAGTTACCTTCAGTCCCACAGCAAAGAGGATGTAGACATCATCACAAACACACTTTGTAAAAGCAAAGTGGAATCAAGCTATTTGCAGCACACTGATTTGGGGCTATTGATAACAAAACCCACAAAACCTTAATTTTTAAGATAAGTAAATATTAGCTTTATTTCAGACAGGAAACGCACTTTGCAATATGAACTATGAATTCTGTCAGCACCCTGATCCTTTATTACCCTATTTTTCCACTTTTCCATCATACTCTTATACCTGAAAATGATCAGAAATTTTGAAGAGCAATTAAACAGTGAGCACTGTTGGTTAGGAAAGCAGATTGGAAAGAGCATCAGCATTTTAACACAACTGTGTTGTTGGAGTAATTCTTACATCTGCCTTACTGGAGACTTAATGAAAGCAAACTTGTTAGTAGTAATTAGTAGCTGAAGGCAATAACTTAATGAATAGGCATTTCCAGTGAAGTCATGGTAGCTGTCAAACTGAATTTGGGAAAGTCAGGAAACCTGACAACAAAACCTTTAATTTCAGATTATTTGTGAAATGACAGAAAGCCTGTATCAGAAAAAAATAACTTCATAGAATCACAGAATGGTTTGGGTTGGAAGGGACCTCAAAGACCATACAGTCCCATCCCCCTGCCATGGGCAGGGACACCTTCTTCTAGACCAGGTTGCTCAAAGCCCCATCCAACCTGGCCTTGAACACTGCCAGGGAGGGGGCAGCCACAGTTTCTCTGGAAAGCCTTTTCCAGTATGTCTCCGACCTCATGGTGAAGAATCTTTCCCTTATATCTGATCTAAATCTACCCTCTTTCAACTTAAACCCACTACCCCTTGCCCTATTACTCCATACCTTTGCAAACAGCCCCTCTCCAGCTTTCCTGTAGGCCCCTTCCTTCAGGTACTGGAAGGCCGCTGTAAGGACTCCCCAGAGCCTTCTCTCCTCCAGGCTGAGCAAGCCCAACTCAGCCTCTCTTCAAAGGAGAGCTTCTCCAGCCTTCTGAAACTTTTTAATCTTGAGACATTCTGTTGTGAACTTTTATGTCAGTTTCACTTTATTTTCTCTAAAATTGTTGACATCATTTAAAACCATGATGTGAACCCCAGACTTAACTAAGTAGCTGAGCAAAGCAGTGAGGTCTGTAGGGTGGGAAATGCACCATGAATCAGAACAGAACATGGGTATGTTCTGTCTCTGCCACAAATATGCCTCACTGGGTTTCTATATAGGTGTCTTGAATATGTTCCAGGCACTTTTGCTATCCAGCAGCGGTCTGTACTATCACAGAAGTCATATTTTAACAAACACATGCAGATTTTGAAATTTCAGGACAATTTACTCATGTGCATATATAAATGAGAAAACGGTTTTCAGATAGGAAGCTATCAAAAGACTATGTTTTCCTGTATACATAGCAGAGCTATCACTTATAGCTTGAAAAGTTTATTATAGTCCTGAACACTATTAAAATGTTCTCACTAGTATTAAAAATATCAGCAAATCATGTGAACTGAACACTTTAAGTGATCTGCTCCAATATAAGAACACACAGCTGATTAAAAAGAAGTTTCAACAGTAGATAACAACTGAGAGGATGTCAGCACAGGCCTCTGGAAATTCAACCACTTTGGCTGGTTTGCACTCATTATTTAGTTGGGTTATAAATGCATTTACGTGATTAGACATCAGTGGTGCAAAGATAATTCAGCAGTTGTTCCATTTAGCTTTTAAATCTCTCTTCATATATTATTAACAAAAGCTGTAGAAGTAATGTTAGTTCTATATAAGCACGCAAAAATTTCTTTTATTTCAATTGCTACAAACAATTGTACTTGGATGTGAAGGGGACAATTATTATTAATGCATGAACCTCTCTCCCATTTTATGGACTCATATAAACAAGATTGATAGAGTAATTCACATTATCCTTGCAAATCACTAAAAATGGCTAGGATTGATGTCTGTAAACTGAAAATTCTTAGTCCAAAATTTCAATTAAGTTTGTGAATCACAAGTACATTGCCACATCTTTGGATCAGTTTGTGAATGCCTGGAAAAGATCAAAGAGGCTAAGTTCTTTTTTTGAAAAGAATTTTTTGAATTATTTGAAAATAATACTTTGAATATAGGTAGTGATGGATTTGACAGCTCTGCTAATGATGTTTGTCATGCAATTTACTCTGGAAGCCTTTCATCTGTTGTAAAAACCACAAAAAATCTAGTGCCTTCTAATCAGCTGCAAGAATTTTTTACATCTGAAAAGATAATCTGACAGTAATTTCAGATAACCAGCTCCGGTTGATTAATTAAAACTCAGCTCTTACATCAGGTTTCCCACCTTGAAAGAGATACAGAAATTAATGTTACCATGAATTGTTCCATGGCTTCTTTTAAACTCATTACCTAATAGACTATTTTGTTGTATAAAAAGAAACAAAGGTACTTCTGAAAAAAAAAACACATTGACCAATGTAGATTTTTTATTTACCCTAAAGATGTACAAGTGGTTCATTTAGGTGTGGGTGCGACGTGACACTTTTGCCTGTGGTTTAAGTGCTAGAACTGTTTTATCTAATGAGCCACTAACATGCAAGCAACCTGCTGCTGGTTGTACGTGTTGGGAATGAATGGTTGTGGTCTGCATGTTTCTCATAGATCAGCACTCTACAGAGACTTAATTGCATAAGAGAAATCTCTGTCTTTTGAAGAAGTTTCACTTTTCACAGGTGAAAATGGAAAAACCTAATGCTTGGCAAGACGCAAAGTCCCCTTCCCATCCCATTTCTGAGATCTGCCATCTTCTGCTTCTGTCCTTCTCCTCCTTTCCTTCTCAGTGATGCCTCTCAGGAGCAGTACTCATTGGTTTTGTTCAAAATGCAAATGAACCCTAAGACAATTGATCAAAAGAGCTGAAGAGGAAAATCAGAGCTACCTACTACAATGCCACCACCACTTTTAAAACAACCTTTTCAACAGAAGATGTTAAATGGATTTAACTTCATATTCATTCTAGTCCTCTGGAGTCAGTTACAGGTCCTCTGGAGTCAGTTACAGATCCTCTGAAGAGATACTTACACTTTCTGACTGAATGAAGACAAGAATCTATGTGGGAAAAAAAAAGTTCCTATTTGATGTTATTGATTCTGCATTTAAAAACAATACAAGGTTATTTAAGAAGCTGAAGATGTCCTCCAGCACTGCCATAGTCTGACAAAGGACATTTTGACTATCATTTCAGATAGTAGGAAAAACCCTGAGCTGATAAAGAATTTCCCAAAGATATTTCAAATGCTTAAAGCATGGGTTAAACTAAAATATGTAAATTATTATATCTGAGTCATTGCTGCTACAGCAATTACTGAGACATTCATTTCATTTGTTTTGACTGGCAGTAAAGTTTCCAAAGCTCTTAACTTTACATAAGCATGACAATCAATTTAATTCAAGGACCTTTTAACCACAGTAACTCATGATGATCTAAATTAGGTCAGCTTGTGTGTGTGAGTGTGTTAGTAGTGTAACCTGCTTAGATTAAATTAGGTCAGCTTGCAGTGTCCTGCTTATTGAAATATGCATCTAGAACAGGAGGTACAAAATCTGTCAAAACATTAGCTGAGAAAGCCAGAGCAGCTTGGAAGTACACCATCTTCTGTTTCAGATCAGTGTACCTACACTTGGCCCTTATAAATGCAAGTGAGAAAACATACCCCCACCAAACTTTTCCTTAATGCAATTGAGTATCTTCTCCTCCAATACCATTTACCTGTTTATTTCCATTGTATGTCTGACTGAATATAATTGCTCAACTATTCAGATGAAAATCATCAAGGCAATTCTACAATATATTCTCTGCTGGCACAGAAAAAACCCAAACCAAAATATAAAACTTGCACTTTCTTCATCTCTAATTTTACAAAAGTATTCAGTCTTTCTAAGTGTTAATTTTTCATGCTCATGCATTCTTTCACTAAGGAAAAGCAGTATGATAACATATATTGGTATTATCTTCTTAGGTTTACAGCTTGTTCCCTCACTAAGGCCTTAAACATGATGTTTTTGTTTCCCTAAACCATCTATGTGCAAGCTGTGCTTATTGGGTATTTAGGTTATGCCATATGTTAATTTATGGTATTAACATCTTTTAATAACACAGAACTACTAGAATAAGATTGATTTAGTATCTTCCAGCTGCAGCTTAACTTCCCTATAAAGATTTTTGATGCTGAAATATGCAAGTCCTTTAGCCTGGAAGTACATGAATGCATTATTCCTAACACTTCACTACAGAATACATGTGACATTCCTTACATGAAGGCAAACTGTCCAAAAAGCTTTTATTTGCCGTCCAAAAGCTTTTATACCTGCACTAGAAATTGACAAATCTTTTTAGCCAGCCTTCCCAAAAAACCTGATTGGCCTATTTTTTTTACATGTGTTACCCTCACCTGAACTAAAACCTTTTCAAGAGCAATAATTTAAGACAGCCAGCTCCATTACACACCATCATAGCATAAATCTTTGATAAAATACTTTGCAAAATAATGTGCATCTCCTGTCAAACAATCTAATTCAACCTGATCTAGTGCAAGAATTTGGAAACCCATGTTGTGTGAGACTGAATTTGCGTTTCTAAATATAGAGCAGGTGACTAATTTGTTCAGTTCTGGTATCAACACTGGTCTAAAGATTAAAAAGACAATGGAACGTTGCAGGTCTAAATCCCTGATTTACAGTGGCCAAGTCCATTTAACAGCTTAGCCTATTTGCTGAGAGTGCTTAGACCACTTACATAGAGTCACAGATTGGTTTAGGTTGAAAGGAACCTCAAAGCTCATCTAGTTCCAACCCCTTGCCATAGTCAGGGACACTTCACTAGACCAGGTTCCCCAAAGCCTGATCTTGAACACTGCAAACTTCTCCGGGCAGCCTATGCCAGGGCACCACCACCCTCACAGGGAAGAATTTTTTTCCTAGTATCTAATCTGAACCTGCCCTCTTTCCATCTGAAGCCATTGCCCCTTGTCCTATCACTGCACTCCCTGATGAATAACCCCTCTCCCACTTTCCTGTAGGTCCCCTATTGAGCGGTATTGGTAGGCTGTCATTGGGCCTCCCTGGAGCTTTCTCTTCTCCAGGCTGAACAAGCCCAACTCTCACAGCCTCTCTTCACAGGAGAGGTGCTCCAGCCCTTTGATCATCTTCATGGCCCTCCTAACACAGAGGTGACCTCATACTGCATTCCTGTCTTTATAAGCTAAAATACTTGCATGTGTCTTTACAGGGAATTAGAGAGATTAAGCTGCAGTTTCAAGTACTAAATCAATCTTATTTTAGTAGTATTGTAATCTTAGAGAGGTGTTATTCAATAAAACAACATGTAGTATAACATAAATACCCAACACAATGCACCCCCCACACTGCCCCCAAGATGAGCAAGAGGTGGCTTTCCAGCTTAGAACACAAAGCATAGTCCAGACACTGGAACATGAAGTTAGAATTCAATCTGAACAAGACGTTTATATGTTAAAAAATTAGAGTAGTTGTGAGAATAAATCAGTGTCTGATGTTCTGCACCATCTTTCTCCTAATATCTTGTGATTATAAAAGGGCACTTTTGTAAA
>VXBZ01000545.1:121775-133418 GCA_013399135.1 Heliornis fulica
TTACCATTGTTTTTGTTGTTTGTATGTTCAGATGTGGGTAGTGGTAGAGAAGAGGAAGCATGTTTCTTACTTCTAATTCATCTGTTTCTGAGAAGCCACCCTAGCCCTTCCTTTGCTCATCTTTGGATCTTTTTAAGGAGTCTTGCATTTTAACCACTTGGGCTTACAATCTAGCACATGAATAATAAATATTTTTTTCTTTTTCCTTAGCACCTGATTGAAGAAAGATCATTTCAAACCAGGATGGTTTAACTGGGGAAAGATAAACTTGTGCTGATTATCAAGGACCCTGTGTAATTCAGATAATTTAGGTTGAAAGTATGCTATGGGCTAAGCTTCAGAGGGCTTGTTTAAATGAAAATAATTTAAAGGAAGTGGGGAAGCAGAAAAAAAGCCAAGTAAGCTGAGGTACTGAAAACATATTTCTTTTAAAGTAAAAGCTAGTTGCTGCTAGAAGTGTTAAGCAGAAAAGCTAGAGAGATAAATATTCATCTCAAAATATAAGGAAAGACACTTCTATGGATTCATTTTTGATATGGAACAAAACTGAAACCTCCTATCTCCCGCACCCTTTGTCAATGGAAGAACATAAAACATAAGAGGAATTTTTCAGGAAACTGATTTTTGTCTTCTATCTGTGTATGTGTCTGGGATGTACGCATGCTGCAGCATGTAGTATGGAGTTTGCATGCTCTAAGTTTAGCCATGGCACTACAGTGAGATGCCAGCCTCTGTTATTTTTCCAAGACTCTTTCCAGTGCCTGAACTAGCTAATTATATTAATTGCAGACAGCTATGACATCTGTATATTATATTTCACTTGACAGAGAGACATATCCTTATTACAGAACCCTAACCACAAGACAATCCTTCTTCCCTTTTAGGCTTCCTCCCAAAACCAATGTGAATGACATGTCCAGTTCAAAAATGCTGGTTTCATTGTGCCACTACTAATCATTATGACGCTAAAAAGGAAAACATGATGCTAAATCAATAGCAGTCTGTACTATCCAAACTTCAGCCATCAAGGCACTGAAATGTTTTGTTGTATGTTTAATCTAGCCTGAGCACAAGGAATTTTGAATTCCAGGTCATTTCAGTTCATACAGTTTTAAAAATACTGTCAACAATAATTAGATGTTTGTATGTTATTTCTATTAAATTTAAAATGCCCAGCAAAAACCCTACACTGTCATAATTGTTATTTCTCTAGAAGTAGCAACATTTTCAATTGTGATAAAGACTTGCTCCTAAACCTAACTTAAGATAGCTTTAATATCTATGAAGTTCTGTGAGTTCAACGGTTATAATGAAAAAAAAAATCCAACTAAGCACAGAATGTCATTTGTTAGAGAAGCAGAAATTCATGGTTGATCCTGATGTGATTAAATTTCTCCAGATAAAAATTTATTTCTATATATATTTAGGAAAAAAAAACAGTTTTAGCTTTCTCTATGTATATATGTATGCATGTATATATGAGCACATATACACGTTCATATATATACACACATATTGGAGAGATAAAGAATAGGAGAGGAGAAAGAGGAAAAAAGGAAAGAAAAGAACAAAGTCTGCCCAAGTTGAACTATGAAGTGGACATGAGCACCTTTTTTGTTATTGACAGGTGCTTCTGCTTCTGTTTGATAGTTATGTTATTCATAGTAAAAATACAGATTTTTCTCAAAGTACAGACAACCACTTCTCTCATGTAGTGAGGCCATGAGCTGGAAGATTTTCAAACCTTGAGCTCCCAAGTCAAAATTCTGATCTTCCAAAGTGTAAGGATGTCTAAATAATTTGCTACTGAAGCGATGACAGTGAGAAATCTTGAATATAAGGTGTCTACATAAGACAAAGGAAATGAAATTCAAAACGTTTCAGAGAATCTTCAAATGAAGAATATTCAAATGTCAGGAAATTCCCACTACATTTACCTTTACCATGTGCTTCCAAAGCAAATGAAGGTACCCTTGGTTTAGTTCTACTTATTCCATTATAACTATACTAAACCAATCAAATAACATATACATTATTAATAAAATAAATATAAATTAATGATAATATGAATTAACGATGAAGTACATATATGCAAAAGCCAAGGGTAAAATCTAGCACACATGTAAAAGAAGCAGTGGTAGGTGTTATTTCTGGTAACAGTAGTGCTACCTGCAGATAGTCAAAGTCATACCTTTTGATATCAGTAATGAAAGGGTGTTCACTTTTTCACTCCTATCATTATGGTGCCCATAAGATAAGACACTGGATAGTGTTCTCATCTATTTTCATCCTCAGGTAAAAAGGTTTTTTTTTTAAAAAGACATTTAGTTATGCTTGTATTGCACCAATGAAGCTAATGAGTTTTGCATAGCACATCTGAAAATAATAAATTCAAGATCATAGAATAATTCAGAAAGGATTCCCCAGATGTCATCTATTTCTACCTCTTGCTTATGCAGCATCAGCATGAAGTTAGAACAGTTTGCTCAGGGCTTTATGCAATTTGGTCTTGAAAACCTCTAAAGATACAGGCTGACTGCACAGCCTCTCTAGGAAACCTATGTCTCCGTTACCTGTTCTCACAGGGCACAGGTTTCTCTTACCTCTGCTCAGAATCTGGAGTGTTTCAAATTGTGCCCACTGTTTCTTGTTCATCTACTATGCACCACCACAGAGAATCTGACTCCATCTTCTTGATAACTGTCATAGGTATGTTAAAACTCCTGTTAGATTCCACCAAAGCCTGCACATCTCTGGGCTGTACAGTTCTCTTACTGTTCTCTTCTCCTGGCCCTCAACCCTCTTGGTAACCCTCCACCGAAACCACTGCAACTTGCCGGTGTCTTTCTGGTACTGAGAGGCGCAAAACTGAACATATATTCTGGACATAATAAGTGATGATTGCTGGAAGATACTGATTTGTTTCGACTTACTAGCTATGTTCCTGTTAATACAGGCTAAGATACCTTTGGTCTTTGCTGCCAGGGTACACTGCTGACTTGTGTTCAAGTTCAACAAGCAGTATGAAAGCAACTAATTCGGACTAATAAAGTGAACAACATTACATCTTTTGAAGTTTTCTGATTGCTGTTGTTTCAATTTCATAACAATAATATTGCAAATAAGTTCATGCAGACTGCTTGATTTCACGTTATGTCTGTCATTTTTTCTTTCAACAGTTTTGGAAAACTTCTCTTTAGCAGTCTTCACACACTAAGAACATTCAGAGGCATTTCACAAACCAACTTACTTCACTTATGAAGAGTACAAAAAGAAACCATGGCTGAACCTCATGATACAGTGGAAATTTTGAGGTATGGGCCACAGAGCAGATTGAGGAACTTTTCTTGATATTATGGTGACAATGTGACATCACATAGACACATTGTAAAGTGAAAAGAAAACTACTACCTTTGAAAGTATTCTTGTAATTTTTTAATCTTCTTGCACCAGACCTTGCTTCCTGAGGGATGTGTCTGGAGGGACTACTTATGTAGAGGAATGGATCACATCTATAAACAGGACAGTATGGAGCATGAATTATTTACAGAATTAAATGCTGAGCTTGATTTATGAAGAGATTTTATGCATGCCAATAAATGTGTATCAGACATCCTAATTCAGCAGTACTATTTGGTTTGTTAGTTTTTTTTTTTTAAGGAATGCTTTTTGCAGGTATGGAATACAAGCAAATTTATGTAAGAATATTATTAATATAAAATCCCTTGCATCTTTTCTAAGGTCAAATATCCAAGTAATTTTCTAGGCAGCATAAACAAAAATGCTTGAAATATGTGAAGTTAAGGAGTAGAGGAATTAAATAAAAGAAAGCATGCCACAAATAGTATCAAACACATTGCATACAATTCTGAAACCAAGCTAATTTTTCAGGTTTGTAATTATGTGTTTTAAATTCAAAAGTGCAATTATTTCTAGTTTCAGTTCCCACAACAAAACTGGATTTAAAATAATTGTCTATCTTGATTCTACAACTCTGTAAGGGGGAAACTGCACATTTGGCAAGTTGCTTCAACAGTTAATTTGTCTCACTGTCAAAAATCTGTGTGTTGCTTTGAACACTAAGGTTCTAGTCATCACATGTTTGTCTGCTGCAATGAAGGTGCCTTACATGGGTTCTTGTAAACTGATATCTGAACCCCCATTAAGTTTTCCTTTCATGAAGTAAGGAGGCCGAGTTCCTTGAATTTTCTGGTAGAAGACAGGATGATTTCCCATCATTCTTATGGTTCTTTGAACACTTTCCAGTTTTCAACATCATACTTGAAGTGTAGATACAAAAACTGAACACAATGTCACTGTAACTCCACTGCCAAACCTGAATGCAAATCTAGTCAGCCTTCCCTCTTAATAAATACAAGGACCTCTTTCATTCCTGGGCCCAGCGTTGGGCTGGGAACTCCAAGTGTATTGAATAACTATTGAGATACCCAATTATATTCAAGTAGTAATTGCTAATAGAAGCAAGCAGCTACTGTCAGGGCGTATATTCTTTGCTTTTCAAATGATGCCTTTACTTCTACCACAGAGAAATATGTACTGTTTGTTACTTCACCATGCAATCTGGTTCTCTTTTTATTATTTGACATTGTTCCACAATTTGCACTCATTTAGAAACTTTATCAGAAATGATTTTATATTCCATTCTAGGTTCTAGGTAAAATATATACCAGTGTATGACAAAAGAGTAACACTTAAAGGACTTCACCTAATTAGAAATTTATCATTTCCAGTAGCTGAAATTCCCTTTCACCTCATTCATATTTACAGACTGTAGAGAAGCCTTTCCAGAAATAAAACCTTTCTTTTTTCTCACAGACAAGCCCAGTATGCAGAGTCAGAATTTAACACATAGTAATTAAACCTGTCTTTTATTAAAGAAGCTAAGTATAGAACAGCATTAAAAATTTTAAAGACCCTGAAACAAACAAAAGGCAGAGAAATGCACCATAATTTTTTCCAATCCATGTAATATTTTCACATGAGAAGAAAAAAAACCACAAAGTCTTGAATTAAAATAAATAATTTAAATGTTTATATTAAAATGTTAGAGAGAATATTGGGAACTAGTTTTCTACCAAGTTGTACATGCTATGTGAAGAAATTATTCTGGTAACAAAGTGGACTAATTTATATGCATCATAAAGTCTGTTGTCATAAGTAAAACGAGGATGTTGAGGTTTTAACATGGTTTGCGGGGGCACAACAAAGTTACATCTGCTTCTAAGATAGTACTTAGCTACAATGTGCCGGTGTGGTTAGCAGAAAATATATAGAGTGAAGAGACACAACATTATTTGCCTGAAGTGATAAGCTTTCTGGATTCTATTCTGAGCTTCATGTATCACATATAGATGCTTTGATCTGCCACCTCTAGACTGTCTTTAATCAACAAAGAAAAAAAAGCAACATTATTGACATCAGCAAGTTCTAAAAATCTCATAAAGTGTTTATTATTTTACCACTACAAAACCCAATGTATTTTACAGGTAGATCTGCTGGTCATTGTCTAACTGTAACTGTGCCAGTTTCTGTGTTTTGTGTGCTGCTATTGGTTTTTTGATAGATAATTGTTTTATACCTCAAGCAGGCAATTTAGAAATCTCATTAGGAACATGAGTAAATTTTGTGCAAGTGAAATACTATGTGTTGCATACTTGGATAAAAAGTAATATTATTTGGCTGAACAGATGATTAAAAAGAAGTGTAACCAGCAGGACAAGAGAAATTATTCTTCCTCTTGTGAGACCGCAGATGGAGTATTGCATCCAGCTCTGAGGTCCTGAGTGCAAGAAAGACATGGAGCTATTAGAGTGAGTCCAGAGGAGGCCGTGAAGATAATTAGAGGGCTGGAGCAGCTTTCCTTTGAAGATAGACTGAGAGAGTTGGGCTTGCTCAGCCTGGAGAAGAGAAGGCTCTGGGGAGTCCTTACAGCGGCCTTCCAGTACCTGAAGGAAGGGGCCTACAGGAAAGCTGGAGAGGGGCTGTTTGCAAAGGTATGGAGTAATAGGGCAAGGGGTAGTGGGTTTAAGTTGAAAGAGGGTACATTTAGATGAGATATAAGGGAAAAATTCTTCACCATGAGGTTGGAGACATACTGGAAAAGGCTTTCCAGAGAAACTGTGGCTGCCCCCTCCCTGGCAGTGTTCAAGGCCAGGTTGGATGGGGCTTTGAGCAACCTGGTCTAGAAGAAGGTGTCCCTGCCCATGGCAGGGGGATGGGACTGAATGGTCTCTGAGGTACCTTTCAACCCAAACCATTCTGTGATTCTATGATAATAAAGATATGTTAAAAAATGCAAAAGTAGTCTGTGCAGATAGCACTTATCAAAAAAGGGCAAAAGTTTTTGGTTCTCTAGGAGTTAGCTGACTTCAACAGGACAATTCATATTCTTAGAGAGCATCCATTTGCTCCATGAAATGATGTAAAGGAAGCTTTAAATGTTTTGCTTACAAAGGTGCTGCCAAATGCAGATAAACATACCTGGAATGATTGAACAGTGTTCAGCTAGCTATGCATAGGCATCTTGGAAGTATTTACTTATTAATTATGTATTCAAGCTAACAAGACAATGTGGAATGCATGAGATTTGTTAACATCTGGGGCAGCTGAGAGATTGTAAATTAGAAGATATACTGATTTCAGATAATGTTACCTACTTGCTATGTTCAGTCTTCAGAAAACTTTAAACTGTGTATCAAAGAAGGATTATCTCTGAAAGCTGAAGATCTCAGTATTGAATTCCAGAGGAATTAATTACAAGTGTCTTCTAAAATTTATGGTAAAAACTTCCATGAAAAAATAGTTTTTATCATCTTATAGTTAGCTATAACTAGCTACAAAAGAATAAGATTTGGAATAAAATTTAAGGAAACACAAATATCTTCTTAACAAGAAAATTTCTACAACTTCCAGGAAAGCCAGCAAGAGTCAGAATGGATACAGAAAAACACCCAACCATTTCAGGAGTAAATGAGAGTGTTTCATCAAGGCTTTGCCTCATTTGCCACAGAAGGCATCATCCCCTGGTGTCATCATGTGCCATGGAGACTGACACCTATCATATGTGAAACTCTGTAATGTGTGTCTGGAGCACACTTGAACACACTGTGCAGATTGAAAAAGGGCTTTTAGTCAATTACTGAAAACAGTTGTGTGGAACCTTGCTGTAAATTCTACTGACTAGTGACATTATGTACATAATTAGCAGTGGAATGACAAATGGTGCTGTGCCCACCTTAGCCCTTCGTCTGGGGTCTGCACTGTGCATTATGATGGGAGGAGCGTTTTGGGGAGCAGCACCATGTGTACTCACACCCTTAGCTTGTGTGTGGTGCTGCATTGGAGAAAAAGCCTGTAGATACTTAGTGAGTGGTACCAGAGTTGAGCTGTAGTGGAAGGTTAGAACTAGAAAGGATAACAAGGATTTATCAGCTCCACTATCAACAAGCACTGTTTTCATGTATACAATATCCTCTCAGTAGTTTATCCTGATGTTAGTGGAAATGTCATTTTAATTTAGTTATTTTACTGGCTATGAATTAAAATGTGTTTAAAAATAATTAATTACATTTAATTAATTTAAAATTAATGAATTATGAACACTATACACATAAAAGGTGACCAGATATCTTATATCACTTAGACAAATCGGATATATTCTGTTATATCAAGTATTAATGAACACACTATTGGCAATATTTAAGCTCAGAAAATGTGTCAATTTTATTTGTAGTATCATAATTTAATATGAAACAATTATAACTTTCCTTTTTTTTTAAATTTAAAACAGCAGAATATATGTAATTGAAATGGAACTTTGCTCTCACAACAGTAAACAAACCATCTTTTCACATGAAAGGCAGTACTGGAAATCTGAGAAAGATTTCTTACAGACTTAAAAACAATAATAAATTTCTTAATTTCATGAACCAAAAATATTCACATATTGATGTCTTTACATGTGGTAGGTTTTTTCATCAGTTGACTGTGCTTGTTCAGATCTCTGGAGAAAAGTTTTAATAGTCTATAAAAAGGAAAATAAAACATTACAAAGTCATTTCATATTGCAGTTTGATGTACCTTAAAAATTTTAATAATAATTCCTGTCTTTCCATGTGGTGTGCTTTCTAACTAGAGACTAGAAGATTATAATGAAAAAACTAACCTCAGAGGAGATACATTATTATATATTACACTTTGCCCGGGTTAAATAAGATGTCTTCCAGAAGTCCACTAAAAACAACACTGACATTCACCTTAATCACTATGTATGTTGAGTACACTAATGAAAATATAAACAGAGTGATAACTGCAGAAAGCACATGCTGGCAATTTCAAAAAGAGTTCCTGATGTATGATTAGTATCACTGAGACGGTGTTTTCAAATTATCCATAGAATACTATTGCCTTCAGTGGTCTTACAAAACTACATTGTGCCAAAATGTAATTCTTAAATTAAACATTAGGTTAAATTTATCAGCGAGTTATTAAGACTATTTTTTAAACCATCAGTAATTATTCAGAACATACAGAGACAAAAAGTCTTCAATAAAGCTTCTTTTTCTACATGCCATTTTTCAGCCTGAATTTAAACAACACTTCAAGAAAATAGAAATAAAAGAAAGTAACTGACATTTGAAATAACATACCTGCGTTTAGTTAAAATTTTGCACATTCTTTCCAACACAGTTTGATTTGTTAATTTCCAATAATTTTGCATTACAATATTGTCTATTTCAAATTTTAGTAATACTATTCATTGAGTTAGTAATGAACAAGGAACTTTTGATTTATAAAAATATTGCAGTGAACATTTAATACAAATAATAATTTATCTTTATAATTTCCTGGTAGTGCTANAAGTACTACTAATATTTGCCTTTGACTCTAAGAAATACGTCAGTTAATGAGGCCTTTTTCAGCACATTGAGTCAGAAAAAGGAGTTTCAGTTCCGGTTTTACAAAAGTAAATGTTAGCAAATGGAACCTTCAGCAAGTTCATTATCAGTACTTATCACTACCACACAAAGCAGATGAGGATCTCAGTAAACTGTACTGCTTTGGTTTGATGGAATGTGAAGTTCACTGTGAGAGATCTAAATATAAGGTACAAATTTACATTCCTGAAAAAATGTGTGAGAATCCTACTGACCATCGTGGAGCAAATGAGACACATCCAATACTGTCACTGTGTTCATGTGTGTAGGAAGTGGAAAATTTGTGCTTTAGCAATGCCACAGAAATAGATGTGAAATATCAGCCTAAAAGTAAAAATAATATGATTGAAAGTTATACTCTAATGCAGAAAAGAAAATGACAGGACCTTGTTTAAAATGTGTTAAGAATGAGCAAACGGTTTCTTCTGGACAGATTTTATTTATTGTAACTACTGATTTCACAGAGAAAACCAAAATTAAATAACTTTAAAACACAAACAGATTTACTATGTTTGGTTTTAGTCAAGAAAGCTATGTTTCTGTTACATTACTAGATATGTTTATATTTCTTTTAATATAAGAAATAATATTTTCCATGTATATTTGCATTTCCTAAGATAGTTTTTGATGGATTATATGATAAAGAGAAGCATTACATAGGTAAACTATGTATTTAAACACTGAGTTAAATTTTCCTGCTAATGTACACTGGGAAATTGAAAAGCACTTGAAAAAATCTTCACGAGTATCCTAGATATTACAACTATTGCCTATGGGTAGACAGTGATTCAGAAATGGGGTTATTTTTCTGCAAAAATCATTGAACTAGGAATTATATGGTCAACCTCTAAGTCTTACTGAACTTAATCTGTATGAACTATCCCCAGAAAAACAGGGGATTTTACTTTGTCAAATGATACATGGAGCTCTGAATGCTTGTTGAGCTCTGTAATATTAAATGACTGCTGTGACTAAAAACAAGTTTTGGAATAACACTTCAACATACTAATATTTTTTTTTATAAAGACATTTTAAGCATACATTATTATAAATCCTATCTCAGTGGAGCACCTATTTGAATGAATGTTAGCATAAAGTTACTGCAATTATTTATAAAACCAACATCAATAACAGCACTATAACATGACAAATAATTTAGAAGGAACAAGCTTGTAGCAAGGTCCTTTATTAAATATATCAGATGCATAGAGATATGACATTTTACCCCTATCCTCAAAAGTAGAGGTTTTAAAAACTTTTTAAAATATTTGAAAACAGGATAAAAATATAACATAAAATTACCAAATGCATCATACTTTTTATATCAACAAACAATGCTCATTATCCAAATACCTTGTTATTATCAGTAATCATAAGAATGTAGTCCAGTCTGCATTGCATATTAATGCAAGCATAAAGAATTATGTAAGTAGAACAAGTGAAATATATTCCAGTCTATTTATTTGAAATTATCACAATCAAAATGCATGTGTGTACTAAAGTGTGTGGTTATTTCTGTAATACTGTATCTGTGATGGTCTCAGGATAGGAGACAATTTTAGAACAAGAAATAATAACAGGCCTGAAAAAGATCCCTTAATAGGCCAATTTCAGTAGATAAACCTAAGCAAATGGAAAAAGCACAATTGCTTGCTTCTTCCTTCTGAATCAGTTGGTGTAATAAAAACATTGTCTCATTTTTATTAAGTGTATTTAAAGACAATTTCAATCAGAATGTAACTGCATTCATAGATACACACTCACATATAAGTGTAGTCTTACTATTCAAAAGGAATAAATTTCACCTAATAAAAGACAAAATGTGTTGATAATGGCAAACAACTTCAAAGTTCTAGTCAGGACAAGAAAGATTTCTAATCAGGACAAAAAAGACCCGATGAAAAAGAAATAAAATTTCCAAGCTCGTTAATTTGTTGGCATTTATACTGAAGGTAACAGAAAAGGCATCATCATGCAGGATATTGTCAGCCCAATAGTATAAGCTATGAGAAAACAAACTCCCTTCAAAAGACAAGAATACATCTCACCTGGAGAAAAATATTTTTATCAGATATAGTTTGTGTTAAATATGAGCAGATCATCAAGAGTCCAAAGGAATCAAGTGCTCTAATTCGAATTTAAAAAAAATGGAGCCTAGATATTCCACTTACAGTTTTCAGAAAAACATTTTATTTTCCACTGTTTATGTCTGAACTGGTAGAAACATTTTAACCTTAGAAACCACACCCTATCTTGTAAAAGATCTCAAAATAACAGCACTGTGGTTGAATTTAATTTTTATAGAGATTTTTATAGTCTCAGAGAGTTTCTGAAAACATAATTGGTGCTAAAAATGTTGTTTACTTACTTTGAAAATGTTTTGGGAAGAAAACAGTTCACCTGTTCACCAACGGCAGTTCTTTGAAGAACTGTCAGAGCAAAATGGAATCTGAAGTAGATGTTTTTGACCAGAATCCTAACCTACATAAAACAATGGCCACTGGTTCTCTACGCCTGTTTGCTGGTGAATGTAATATTTTTCTGTAAAGTTGAGTAAGAACTTGTGGTGTTAGCTCTTCCCTAGTAGTCAGAATTTGAAAGTAAGCTTGTGAAGTGTTTTGTGTGTAAAACATGCATGATTCATGTCTGTATTTGCCAGTACAGTCAAGGAATATAATCTTCTCTT
>VXBZ01000545.1:133432-144535 GCA_013399135.1 Heliornis fulica
CTGTTTTTAAGTATAGAAACATTCGAGGATACATTTGAGATACAGTCAGTATAAGCCCTTGCAAGAAAATCTAAGTATTATAAACAAAAAACTTAATTTCTGTATCATCTGTTAAGTCAGGAGTCTTCAAATAAATCTACCAAATAAGAAGCAAGATCTATTATTTAAATGCAATGATACCAATATGTCTTTTGTTAGACAGGCTGTGGAAATTTCTTTGGGCCAGAGCATGTGCACTGAAACCCTCAGCTGCTTGATTCATATACAACTTTCCTACCTACGCTTTTTCTCACAGACTGACAATTTTTATTACTATACTGCTACGAACATACCCTACTAGCCATAAATGACATAGGTGATTAAAGGTAGCTAATAAATTTTTTACTGTATATTACAATCTATTCTTCAAGATATGTAACATATTTCCTCCTGGAATTTGTACAAGAAGATTAAAGATTTTCATAAAGAGTAGATACTGTGCTCTTGATATTCAACTATTTGTTACTGTGAAATGGTTTTAAAAAGAAGTTCCCCTCCCACTAAATATTGGAGTATTTACATATGGCGTTATTCAGTTTACACACTAGTTATGAGTTACTTTAGGCTTCATCACATTTGGTCTTCATGGAGAGCTTGCCTTATGTTAAGTGTTGCAAAATGAATGAGGTGTCTGTGTGAGGAAGAGTCCTTGAGATGGAACATATATAGAACAGATAGTTTAAGAAATGCTTTGGCCTACAAGAAATTCAGAGAATTTTGAAAAAATGTTCAAATTAGGAAATGCAGTACTTGATTAAATTTAAAGGGTCAGGAAGAAATAATGGGAAAAGGAGGGGAGGAATGACCTATTATTCTATGCCGTCTAGATTTCCAAATCGGCTGAGACTATTGACATAGTTAATAGTGACATATTAACATAGGATAGAAACACGCTGATAATTTGTTGTCTTGTCTTTGTCTTTCATTTAACTTTTCTAGCTCTTCCTACTACCACAAAAACATTTTTATCCCTTACTTAGAGTAAATATATTATTCTTGTATCTTGTCTTTACTAGCAATGATTATGAGTAATACAACAAATCCTGAGCACTTCAGTTCTTACAAGTAATGTATGTAATTAAGACATAGCAATTTGCTCCTGGAGTGTCATGTACCTTATTCAGAAGACCCGGGGAACTACAGGTTTGATGTCCCATTCAACAGTAATGACTGGTTGGATGGTTGCAGGGAGTTGTGATCAATGGCTCAACGTCCAAGCAGAGTGATGAGTGGCATTGCTCAGGGTTCAGTACTGGGACCAGCAATTTTTAACATCTTTGTTGGTGACATGTACAGTGGGATTGAAAGCACCCTCATCAAGTTTCCTGATGACACCAAGCTGTGTGGTGTGATCAACTGGGAAGGATGCCATCCAGAGGGACCTTCACAGACTTGAAATTTGGACCCATGTTAATCCCAGGAAGTTCAACAAGGCCAAGTGCAAGGTCCTGAACATGAGTCACTGCAAACCCTAAGACAGCTACTGGCTGGGCAAAGGATAGATTGAGAGAAGCCCTAAGAAGGACTTAGAAAGTTGGTAGTTCAACATGAGGTAGCAACGTATGCTTGTAGACCAGAAAATCAACAGTATGCTGGGCTGCGTGAGAAGTTTGACCAGCAGGGCAAGAGAGGTGATTCTACTCCTCTCATGAGACCCCTTCTGGTGTGCTGTACCCAGCTCTGGGGCCCTCACTACAAGAAAGACATGGACCTATTAGAGTGACTCCACAGAAGGGTCATAAAGATGTTTCAGAGGTGTGGAGCACTTCTCCTGTGAAGGGAAGCTGAGAAAAATGGGTTTGTTCAGCCTGGAGAACACAAGAAGGCTTTGGGAAAAACTGCATCCTCCTATTACCTGAAAGGCCCTACAAGAAATATTACCTATGGTAATTAAATTTCTAGAGTACCTACATTAATTAAATTTCTGGGACAATGCAAATTTCAGTATGTTTGTTTACAACGTTGTTGGTCCCAGAAAGCAATACTTACAAGAAGCTTGTATTCTTGATAACTGTTTATCAAGTCTTGAATGAAAGGATGCTTCAAAATACGTGCAACTGGAAGAGGTGTCAGATTATTACTGCCCAATTCTTTGTATATTTTGATGAAATTCTATAAAGAAAAAAATGTGGTCAATTTATAAAGCATTTTAAAAATTGAGGAAAAGCAAAGATTGCAGCAAGTATTTGTTTAACATACAGTGCAAGGTGAAAAACCTTCATTGAATCAACCAGCCTACCTTCTCATAGATGTTTTCCTTCTCCAGATGACTAAATCTATGATTATCTTCATCTCTACTTCGTCTAGAATGAAAAACTTTGAGTAGAGTTGCCAATGAAATTATTCCATCACCTGTGGAATACAAGACTTCTTTTTCATCTTCTGATAAAGATTTTTCATTTGCTGCTATGTTGGTACAAGGAAAAGCCTAAGAAAATAAAGCATAAGTGTAGATAGTTGGTGATAAGTAGGTCATCTGTTTCAGTTAGACATTCACTAAAGACCAATGGGGTATACTTCCAAACTTCACTTCTTACTAAACATCATCTCACACAGTAATATCTACTGATCTACAGGACAAAGGAAAGGGTCTTGAAAGTACAGAAGTATCCATAATGTTGATGTTAGTAGAAATTTAATAAACAGCTTTTCCCAGGAACATGGCCAACATTCCACTGAGAAATTAATATTCTTCAGAGCAAAAAAATATAAAAAACTTAGTAGCTACAAATTAAAATACTCTACCAGCAACTCCGTGCTTCTCTAATGAGTAAACTTGGTAATACTGGATGTCCATATGAAAAAAGTAGCATGAACTTTCTAGTCCAAATCAAGGAGTTGGTGCACAAAATTTATTTTTGCTAACAGTTAAAATAGCCTTGCCAGCACTCCACAGAGAAAAGATGAGAGAGACTTTATGCAGAAAAAAAATGTTTACTATAAACAAGCAAAGAGATATTTGTGTGGTGATATTGGAGATGATCAAAGATTAAAAAAAAAAAAAAAAAAAAACAAAAAAACACTGTGGAGATTTGTGAGNACCACTGTAGAGATTTGTGAGAGTGAAGATGAGAAAGGACCTTAGATACGTGAACAGTGCTCTGACTAGAGTAGGCTACTGTGTAGACTAACCACTAAGAACAACAGGAACTTGCTTTTAATTGATTAGGCCACTGTGTAGATTAACCATTAACAACAACAGGAAATTGCATTTAATTGAACATACCGTTTCATTCCTCATTAGGAGAGACTGCTGAAATTCAGTCCCACTTGTGCTACATGTCTTGGGCCTTAATATATGTCTTTTTCAACACAGAGGGAACAGAGTAATTGATACAGCCATCAGAGATTACACAATTATCAGCATTTAGGATTTTTCCTATTTCCCATTGTATCATTTGCATTTAGCTGTAAGATCTACACAATCAGTAACAACATTATTAAGCTTTAAAAGCATTTTAAGTGAAAGGTTGTTTGCTAGGAAGTTAATAAAAAAACGCAAAGTCTCTAGGCTGTGTTTGTCTGATCTGTTGCTTTTAATGTCATTGAAGTTTCAGATGTATTTCTTTAGGCAGCTACCAAAGAGAAGTCATTACATTTAGCACAGTAGAAGAATAAGTGAAGAGACAAATTAAGTGCCGTTGCAAAAATACCTACTTATAACCTGGCTATCTAAGGTGTATTACAAAACTTCTTTGAGATGAGTTGGACGGCTCTTTATGTTCCACTGATGAGTACTCAGATGATAATATTTATAAGATTTCAAGCACCTGATGTGAGAACAGTGATATTTAAATCACATGTAAGCAGCCACTGGTAGACAAAGGTTTAGATTCTTCAGAAAACCAGTGACATTTGGATGCCTTCATGGATCCATGTCTTTCTGTTTGATGGAGCTGGGCTCAAACATGACACACCAACCCGTAATTCACTTTTTGCCCCCTTGTGGTTATTAAATAACCTACATGAAGTGCTGGTCCTACTGAAGCCAAAGGTGAAAACACTTGCCGTACCAAAAGAGGATTGTATTTGCCCTCTTTTTTATTTTTTTTTTTATGTATTCAGCATTATTTTTAAAGTGTACAAATATGGAAAAAGAAAAAAAAAGAAATATAATATTAATAGTATGTTATTCACTCACAGTTCTGAGCACTAACCTATAAAAGGTGACTCTAAGGTCAAAGAGAATCCACACATGGAAGATGTTCATTTAGCAGCTAATTCTCACATATTTCTAGGTTTCTAAGGGACTCTCCAAGATGAATTAGACACACTAACTGACTTTATGATACATTGCAACACATATATTAGATAAGGCATAGATTCAGAGAGCCAATGAGTGGGAAACTAAGCAGGAAGAAATTCTCAGGCTGGATGGGGTATAACTATGCTCCTCAGAGATATGTTGTTAATTCTAGACTTAAGGGAAATGTTTTCCTTCACCTGTGACTTGACCTTAGGGAGTCATTGACACATAGGTGATAATGCCAGCGCAGTCACAATTTTAAAACAGTCACAAACAAACAGATCAAATCAAGTAGAAAACACTAAGGAGGAGAACCACTTTATACTTAATGTGTGAGAGAAATTTCCACTGAAATACTGGAAACTAAGTTCAGACATACTGTATTTAATTGGGAGCATTCTGTGATCTCCTTCTTTCTATGGAATACGAAAAGGAAGTTCTGGTAATCTGACAAAAAATATGTTGTGACAAATAAAAGCAGATACAGGGAGTGGTATAATATATATGATCTTTCAAGGTCCCTTCTAACTCCTAACATTCTGTGATTCTGTGATTTTGTCTTTTTAAGTGATAAAACGTCATCATGAATATGTATAGAATTACACTGTGCGGTAATGCCCATTCTATACTGTTTCTGGAGACCACAACTGTATTCTGAGTATTAAGATAATGCTACTCATTGTGGTTAGGATGGCATAGTGAAACATTTTATTATCTTGAAGAGTGAGTTCTTGTGTCTCAAAAAAATTACCTATACTTCATTAACAAGTAACTGATCCATGCAGGGCATTAATGGCAGTTCTATACTCGAGAAATACTAAATGTTCCAAAGCTCGGCTGCATTTGATGTGAAAATATATTTATAATGTCTCTAAAAATAATGATTTAAAAAAAATCACAGGGAAACAAGTACTAATTATTAATACTTCTGGTAAACCAAATCACAAATAACAGCAGATATATATATACTTTGAAATACTCCCCAAAAATGTAGTGGAAAAAGCTTAAGACCAGCAGTAATATCAGATTTTATATGTTTAGATATCAATATAATAAATCACACTTCAGACTAATTCCTGGCAATTGACAGCTGGAGTTATTTGTCTAAGATGAGGTCAAATAATGTCCTGCACTCATCTGTACAAAGTAGTTACCAGTAAATACTACTATTATTTGGCAAGCTGATTTTCAGAATTTTGGAAGAATACTTCTGAGTATTATTACCAAAGTCAACAGAAGTATTTGAAGAGTTCCAAAGATATCAGTTGGACTACTTGTAAGGCCTGGAGCTACCCAGGGTAAGAAAATACACAGAAATATAACTGATTTATAATTTGCAAACACCACTACTATTCCTTGATGAATTACCACACATGGAAGAGAAGGTTCTTCTTTTCTATAAATATGTGTTCCAGTGACAATGCTAAGTGCTCTGTGAACACCTTCAACTGGATCAGAGTGTGAGGCAAAATAAAGTAGCATCTCAGTGTGGTTGAGCAGTGCAGGATCTTTTCTGGTATCAGCAAATAAACTGAAGAAAAACTATAAAAGGACACAAATATGTAAATTAATTTCTGTAAGTCGAATTTAATCAAACAAAAATAGAAGACAGTGGAGAAAAGGATGAAATGAAGAAAAGACTGCTCATAAGTGACATCATCTTTAAAACTGTATTGAGGCTATGTAATCAGAAGCATGACTGAGTCATTCAAGGACACAGAAATTATAATATTTTTCTTTTCACAAAAGAAGGGGAAATTAATAAAATATTGTGTCATGAAAAATAGGTCCAAAACATTTTCTTGTATTCAAGATCACCTCCCTCTTCCATGGAGATTTTTATGAGCTTAGATACAAGGATCATTTGCCTCCCATTCTTTACAAAGCTGGTTAGTGTATAGCAAAATTCAAAGGAGAACAGGAATAATCAAGACTTTCTGATTAGTCTATAATTTAGAATACTGAAGGACAATTACTACATTCCTTTCTACATTGTTTCTAAAGTTGAGGGTTTTATACATAGAAATCCTATTCTGAAGCACCACCTGATCTCTAAAACCACGGAAACATTCTATTGTTATGGACATAAAGAAACCCAAGAAACTTTTGAATGAGACCTCTCAGGTCAGAATAGCAAGTGGTCTCTTCATGATACCAATGTTTTCAGAGTTACCTTTATGAGGTGTCTTAGTCTATTTAAAGGCAAAGGTTCTGTGCAACATTTTGTTACGTTTAGATCTTCGTTTCCATTAAACCATAAGCCAACCTGATCAGAACAAACAAAGAAAAGTAATTTATTTTCGTACGTTACAATAAAGTTGTCTCTATAACTGTTCAACTGACAGATTACTAAGAGGTTAATTCCTGAACTTAATCAAGATGAATTTGCTATTAATAAAGAATGACAGATTAATTAACTATTTGTACTTTGCAACAGCTATTTTGGGAATTACTGAAAGCAGACTAAGATAGAAGTGACTCTATGTTCTTGAAAAAAGTGAAAATTAACTAGGTATTACACTGCCCAGGAACTAGAATATGATGCAGAATTTCTGTGTGTTCTCATTTCTTCCTTTCAGAGTATCCCATACTACCCCACAGGTTTCGTGATAACTGTACTTTTGGAAGAAACTGCCCACATCTTTCAGTGTAATGAAGGATGTAGACATTGCTCTTCCCATGCTTGCTTGCTCCAAATAACAAGACTAAGTGTCCTGCAGTGACTACAGAGCTATACCGTCAACTAAATTAAAAGCACCCACAACAAATTCTCCAATACTAGACCCAACATTCAGGAAATATCAGTTCTTAAAACTTACCTGCTGAAACAGGACAGCCAGGGACAGAAAAACTCACTTCTTTGGAAGTGGCCCATGTTAAACCATGATAGGTTGTGTAAATAACATCACAGTATGGACAGTTGAGTACCGTTACCCGGGGATGTTCTCTACCATGTGTAGTATACTAGTAAAGATGCAGATAGAAGGGAAACCTGGGGCCCCTCAAATTCCCAATGGAAGGTTCTTCCTTATACTCTTACTGAACATTGTTTGACACTGTTTTGTGTTAAGACAGCAAAATAAAGTGTCATGACATTTTGAATACATTGTAAGTCTCAGTTTTAAAAAAGATGAAGTTTGTTTCCATTTTTATTGAAAGATTGAAAAATCTTACTATATTCTCTATTAGATTAAATACTAATATGTGTGTGGTACTGTAATGAATTAGATGGGGCTTTTTTTCTTTCTGGTGTGTGTTGCATGTTTTGCCTGTGACACTAATTGCCAAATGATCTCTCCCTGTCTCTATCTCAACTCTGAAGCCTTTCAATAGATATTTTCTCCCCTGTCCAGCTGAAGACGGGTGTGACAGAGTGACTTTGGTGGGCATCTGACCTTCAACCTTCAAAACACTGCATGCACATAACAAAATTATTTATTCAAGAAAAAAAACTTACTAAGAAAGCAATGAAACAAATATTTGCCTCATTAAATTTGCTATAAATTTCTCCAAAATTATACAAGAAACATTGGAGTAAAACCAGTTCAGATGTTCCTAATCAATTAATTTGAAATTGGAGGTCTGAATTTTCCCCACAACTGTAAATGCAAAAATTCCAAACCACAGTATTGTAAGTAAGAGGATTTGTAGGGACTCATATACAGCAGATTTACAGGGTTTTCATGAAATTTTTAAGTGAAAAAAGTCTTGGTCATGTTTTCCAACATGAAATAGGGTTGATAGACATTACAACTTTTATTTCTAACATGAACTGGTTGCAGAGTAAAATCTTCAGAGCACTGCAGACTGTTGAGTTACTTTGTATAGTCTCTGAATGGGAACATTCAGGACACCTTGCATGCTTATGTAATAGTCTGTATAACTATATAGCTCCTTTCTGTTCTGAAAAAAAGAACTTCAGCTGCAGAGCTACCTGTTTGGTAATTAATTTTTTTTAGTCTTTTTTAGTCTTTAAGGAATAGTATGACACTATCACTCTTATGAAAGTTTAGAAGTAACAGGGAGTTCTATAAAAAAATTAATATACACCATTTCATATTTACTATTACTTACTGAATGTGAGCCAATTAAAATCCTGTCAATATTGTATTTGAACTGGTATCCTGTGTTAAAATGCAAATTCACAGTCTACATGTCTGTAACTGCTAGCCTATTTTTACCCATGTATCCAAAGTCTGAAAGGGTACTTTAATTTGCAAAATCAAATAGATAAATCCTTATTAGGATTTAAGAATATTTAATTAATAGAAATTAGACCCCAAAGTACTTATTTCTGTTTGGAGCAAATTTACTTCATCTTATTGTGTCAAACTAGTTAGCAGTAGTCAAAGTCCTGAAGATTTTTCACTTGATGTTTTGGGGAACTTGTAGAAAATAAAAGTAAAAAGTGATGTTAATTAGCCATATTTTCAGACCTCAGGATAAGATAGATATTAGGCCTTCAGTTTCCTGAAGATAATTTTCCCTAGGAGCACTTTCCAAAACCAAAACATTTAAAATTGAGACTGAATTTCTTCATGTGAATAAGCCCACAGCACATCATTCAATTCTTCAAGTTTAACAAGCAAATGTTAGTCCAAAGAGGAAAAGCTTACAACCTCCATATAATATTCCTGTGTAACAAAGCCTGTTCCAGCTACATCAACACACTTGAAGTTTTGTAGTGTTTCGAGAAGTTGTGTCACAGATGGCACCGGCCAAGGCTGTGCGGCTGCTAACAAAAATCTGCGCCAGTCAATAAATTCCGAGTTCACTGTGAATACAGATGCCAGTTTCTGTAACTATAAAAACAAAGCAAATGTGTGTCATAATATGTCAAACATTTGTGTGTAAACATGCACTTTCTATATCCTTAGGTCTTTTTCCTGGTTAGGAAGGACACTGTTGTTTTGAGGTTTCATTGATGTATAAAGGACATGCTTCACTAAACAAAACAGGCTACTGTCTGTCACGGAGACCAAGTGTCATTTGCAGTTGGTAACCCTCTAAATACATACTTTCACAGAAGGGTCTGCATATAATTTGCCCATGAGGTAACAGCCCTCATTACATGTTAGGTCCTGAGCCACACTATGGCAAGGCATGAAGAATTTAACTGACAATTTAGCAGCGTGATTGCAAAAATCTAACAAATACTTGGGCCTGTGTATTGGTCCTGTGTTCTTACTCTTACAGGTGTCCACTACTTGGATTTTCTCTGCTGCATCATTATTTTCAGTTAGAGAAAAGTTGTAGGAAAGAAGCTACATTGCAGCTTGCTGCATGTGTCTATTTACCACTGAACACATCATGCTGGAGAGCAGAGTAGGGTAGAGAACACAGATAGGAGAGTGCATGCAAACTCTCCTGAGACAGCATTGCAAAGGCTGTATCTGCTAGAGGGAACAAATTTGGCAGAGTTAACATCTGCACTACTGGTGTGGTGGGGCCCTACTCTGCACTGTCTGCCTCACGCTTGGATTTTGTTGTCAAGGGAGGTGCGGGTTTGCTCCAGCCTGGAGTTGGAGAAGGAAGCAGCACGTTTACAGGACTAAGGGCCTGTGGCAACACAGAGTGAGACAATTTGATAACTTGGTAGATGTCATTTGCCCAAACATTAGCAAGTTGGGTACTGCTTATCACAGTTCAAAGACTTGAAATTCTATTTAGTCACCTGAAGGTGAGATGGTGAGTTCAATTCCAAATAGCTTGTGCAGAGTAAACATGTAGCTTGCCTTATGTTTCCTGCATTTTCTTTTGTATTTAAGTTCTTGTTTTCACTATAAATTTAAAAGTCTAATTTTAAACTAGTGCTTTTAAGGAAAGGAAATCGTGTTACTAAATAAAAATAGGACTTATAAGCACTAAAAGTTCTCAAAAAATAAAGAACATAGGATACATGTACATACGGTCTATTCATAGGATTTGACTCATATTTTTTCCCTATATTATTAATATCCTGTTTTCAGATTAGATTTTTAAATATGGATGCTGACAGCTGTGCCTAGTTTTCACTAAACTCAGTGGAAAGCCATAACTCAGAACCTTTAAAATCATTTACTCTTGTAGTTATCTGTGTGAAGAATGTTTGAAAAAAGCTGTTTCCCTCATGGAAAATCAAATAAAAAACTTAAGATGAATTATGGTTAACTGTCCCAAATAAATATCAAAATATACTAAAACAAATAAAGATTTTCATCTCAATATCTGAACGTTAAAATAATCAGATAATTATGTGATAGAGATTTGGAAAGACTAAATCATATTTTTTCATGTTCCTAAACTTAAAAAACTTGGATAAATAACTTTAAGATTCTGCAGCCCCAGGTTTTATTTTCCTGTCCTGGCATGAAGAAAATTGTCTTATTTAAACTCCTGAAAATAAATTTTCAGTGGTGTCTAAGTTACTGATATAACTTAAAAATTGCAACTATGGTGTTGACAAAAGCATTTTATGCTGGCTTCTAGAATCTTTCTCTAGTGAAGCATAAGTATTATGAGGAAAAATTGATAATGCCTTATAATTGCTATACACTTGACTTTATCATAGTGAGGAAAATGCTGTAATTTCTAAAGAAACTGATGCTTCAATTGAAATTAAAATAGGAGTTAACTTACATCTGAAAGTGTTAAGTTGATCCAGGCATCAGGAAGGCAATTTGTTCCAAGATTCAAATTAATCAAGTCAATAAAAATGTCAACAAATACTTTCTTATGTATAAAACCTAATAAAAGAAAATCAATATATATATATAAAATATTGTTATAATTTGAAATAAACATATTTTGTTAAAGGACATATATATTTTTATTTTAAT
>VXBZ01000545.1:147859-169739 GCA_013399135.1 Heliornis fulica
ATCAGTTTAATTCAGGGGCTCCTAAAGCTTTGTAATCATGAAGAGATGCTGTGTGTGGGCAGCTGTACAGATGGTGCTGAGAAAATACTGGTGTCTGCAAATGGTACTGTGCAAGTGATAAAAGGAAATAGTGTCTTTTGAAAAGAATGGGGAAACAATTCCCAGAATTGGCTTTGTCCACCTAAAAAAAGGGTTTCAAAAACAGGTATGCTCTTTACAAAATCTTTTTGTTAATTTCTAAAGAAAAAAATAAAATAAAGGAACTAAACTGAACAGCTTTTTGTTGAATTATGTAGGGGTCTGAACAGAAAATGGGCTTATTAAATGTGCAGAAACACTTTTAATTACAAGGAGTAGCAAGCATTTTGGAAAAAGAATCCTACTCTGTCTATTTAGACCTTGAAGTAGCATGAACATATAGGCAAGAGACACCAAAAAAAGCGACTATATATTCGTGTATGTGTATATCTTCTTCAAATACTAGAGGTGTTTTATATTGAAAGTAGAGATCTTAATTTAGAAAAAGATTCATTTGAAGGTGCATAACCTCATATTACTTTCTCAAGAATTATTTCTACTTCCTCTTTATTGTTTTTGGATGAACTAAGAAGGGTTATTAATGATTTAACTTTAGCTATATTTTATATTAATCATTGTTTTTGCCTTGATAGAAATATTTTTGTTGGCATGCTTTAAACTAACTTGAAATTATTAAGTAGAATGTTGCATTTAGAGCATGTAGAGTTATGAAATCACGAAATCAGGCGATTTTCTGAACAATTCTTATTCTCAGTTCCTAGATTAAAAATCAAGATTCAGTATTCTTACTGCAACCATCACAAACATTTTTACAGGGAGAAAAGTGGTTCAAGCTGTGAAGTACATTAGTCATATCCTGGCTGTAAGAACATTTGCTATGAGAAGACTGATTTTTGCATTAACAATCAGCAATGGAAAAATGGAATTGTTCTGCCTTTGTAGAAAAGTCTTCTGAAGGACAAGTCAGACAAAAAACTCTGAGAGTTCATTATAAATTTTATCCACAAGACAATAAAAAGTATCAATACATACAGCATGGATAGAAAGTATGACCTAAAATTCATAGGCTACAGAGGTCAACCAGTCATTTGACAGAAATAATGCACACATTTTCCCCACATTTATCAAAAGAAAATCAGAGTTTTCACAATCAATGACACTTGAACTATTAAGCACTGATAGGAAGATGACAGTTAACTCCAGAGGTTATAATGTATTATGACTCATCTAAATGCAGTAAACAATCACAAGTTGTGAGTCATCCCTTTGTCCACAAGTCACTAAGGTAACAATGTAACAATGTACTCCATTATTTTGNCTAGTTTTTCAGTCAAAATGTTCTTGTATGTTACAAGATGGTTGTGAAATAAAAGCAATTTTAGTCCCTTTCACAGAGACTCTCCAAATCAAACTCAGAGAAGTAATCTTGTCTTTCATTTGTCATTGTATCACCTCCTTGTAGTTTTCTATTTCTCTGCCAAGTAGCATTCCACAGATGAATAGCTTTCTGGGGGTCAAATTTTTTTATATCAGGAGAGTTCATCTGAATTATCATAAGATCCGTCACACTTTCAGACCTTAGTTTAGAATGCAAATGCATCATGGTGAGTTTCATTTGACTGAAGCCTCTCTCTGTTTCAGCTGAACTTGCTGGTAGAGTTAGGATCAAATCTACCAATGTCAGGATGTTGGGATACTTCTTTGAATAATATGAGTTGACTGAATCCCATGTCAAGGCTTGAATGTTCTGAAATCTAAAAAGCATAGTGAGAGGTATAATTACAATTGTAAATACCACTAAATTTATATCCATAATCCTTTTGAGTAAATCACTAAACAGGCACAAATGCAGTTTTCTTATTACCTGTTATACAGCTCTAATTTCAACATGCTCCATTCAGTTTCTACTTCAACTATTTTCACACTAGCAGCTTCTAGTATGACTTCATAATGTTTAGTCAATACAGACACTTCCTTTTCACCAAATTCTATAACAGAGGCAAAGCAAAGATATTTTTATGCATTTAAAGAATTTAGAAGGTTCTCTTCAAATAACCACTGGGAATGTTCTATACCTTGCTGCATTTTGTCAGGCCATAGTTTAAAACTTCCAATAGAAGTTGCTCTCAAAACATCTTGACTTGCATCACAAAAACAATTATGTAGCCTCTTCACCAAATTACTTAGTACTTTGGTTCGTACTGCTAAAATATTTCCATTTCCAACTAGCTGGTAACCATGGAAGTGCTGAGTGTCTTCCATCAGGCGTTCCTTTGGACCAGCTCTGGAAGATACAGAATACAAACCAATATATAATATTCTGCTTATATCCAAAGAGGTCATAGTTCGGTTAGAAATGCCAGACCTTGTCTGATACATATGGAGTGTTTCCAGCGTTGACTGCACAGTTGCAAATATGTCTGCAATGGAGGAGTTGTAATCCAAAGTAACACGTGACAGAATGTTGAGGACATTGATGACATCCAACAAGAAGTGAGAAAACCTGACTATCTCCATTCTCAGAAGGAGATGTAAAAGGCCTTTGACTTTCTGCCGGTTTGAGGCTCTTGAATCTCTTTCAATCTATAAACAGGAAAAAAAGTGTCAGGTATGTGAACCAAAATTAGCCACAGCATTTAATTTTTTCCTGAAGTTAAAATTTTAAATCATTTACCTTACTCAGATGACGAACAATTGCTGGATAACCTTTAAGTAGAATTTGTAGAGCTGTTTGCAGACGAGGAAGCCACTGGGAGCCTCCAATGCGAGAAGGAATAGCTGGGCGTAACTTAATGTCTTCATATGTGGCTTTGAGATTATTTTTGTTTAGAGGTGACTTATGATAAAAGTAATATATATTTCTTAAGATATTACTCAAGATGTTGTATAGCTGAATATTTTTTAGTGCTCCTTTGTAAGCCAGCTTTAGGTGGTGGGCAAAACAGTGAACAGACTGTACACAAGGCTGAATTTCCCTTAGAAGTTTAGCGACCCCGCTGTTTTCTCCTACCATGACATCTGTCCCATCACTTCCAAACCCAACCAGTTTTCTTGACCAGTCTTGGCTTGTCAGACTGAGCTGAAGATTTATTTGTAACGTTTCCTCAATTGCATTCTTTATAGTTGAAGCATCAGTTTTGTGAACAGGTTGAACCCCAACAATCTGGCAGTGAACTTTTCCTCCATTTGCAAAGCGTACATAGACAACTGCAGCTGCTTTGAGTATATTATCTGTGGTGCTACCACTAATAACAGAGAAGAATTTACATTTCTCCAGTTTCTCTTTCAAAGATCTTCTTTCCACTTCAGCAATAAAATGTATAAACATTCTTGCTGACTTGTCATTTCTAAATACAGAACCAATGTCCACTCCTTTCATATCATCTAGTTTGCACATCCAGTCAAGGTCTGTAAATGGACGACCAGATTTAGCAATTGCATGGCATGTCCTAAAAATATTTTCTACTCTACCTAATGTTATGGAATTCATGCTCTTCAAAATCTGCTCAGCAGAAGCTGTATCTGGCGAAGCAGTACTGGCAGCTTCCATGCATGTAGCCCAGGCATGAGCTTCACTACTCTGGTGTGCATTTATAAATTCAAGTTTGAAGTCATCAGTGCCAGAACAAAAATTATGAATGTTTTCCCCTAAATCCACATTATGTTTACGACACGGCGCACAAAACATTATTCCCCTTTCATCATCATATTTTAACCAAGAGTATTTTGTTAGCCATATTTTTGGAAACTGGCGATTCTTCTTTTTTCTCTGATGTTCCAAATCTTTCTTCTCTTTCCCTCTGTCACCACCTTCTCTCTTGGTAGAAGAATTACTCTTGCTTTTAAAGTGCTTCAGTGCTCGTATGGCTATAATTTAAAAAGAAAAAAACCTGAATGTAGAATAGTTTTTATTCAATAAATTAGCTAATGTATTTTCTTTTTAATCCATATTTATTTTGCAATTTGGCACTAGACTGTGACTTGAGACAAACAGACATAAAAGACAACATGGAAAAATGAGATCTACTGTTAAACCATTAGGAAACTACTCAGAGCCCTTTTAAGAAATGGTCAGTTTTGACTCCAATTTCCTTTTGACTACCAAAGTTTGTCAGGATATGCAACTTGTAAAGTTCAGCAGCAGCAGTACTGTTTTTTGAAACTGAGAAAAACAGAAATAGAGATTGGAATTCTGAGTGGTATTTGAGGCAAAATATTTACAGAAGATACCTCTGAGGTAGCAAACCTACTACAATGCCCATTACACCTGACATTAACTGAAAAACTAACTTCAAGTGAATCCATAAATCTGTAATCAAATTCTTCTCATTGAATGCATAAGACATTCTATGGCATATGCAGCTGACCTGATCTTAAAACATATATATCTGAAGAATAATTTTACCACTGCTTTGAGAAAGAGGAGCTGTAGAAGATTCACATTTTGTTCTCAAAATTGAAGCTTTCTTAAAGTACTGAGATTATTCTCAACATCATTTTCCAAATTGTTCTCTAGATGGTCATTCTTACATTTTGTAAGAGCAAATGCCATAAGGTGACATTTTTAAAATTGTATCTCTAGAGCTTGTGAATCTCCTTCTTTGGATAAGTAATTTAATGATTCTTTTAGTACACTTTTGCTATGAGGTCATGCCTCGAAAAGAAAGCAGTTAAATAATGAAGACAAATTCCACGCAAAACTGTGGCAATAAAACTAGAAATCTATTCATTGGGAAATAGCAGAAGTAAAGCAGTGAGGAAATGACCCAAGTATAATCTGACTCCCCAACTTCCTTATTGTGATGTGTGTGTCAAGAGGCAAAATTAATGACTGCATTAAGATAATCATAGAGAAATGTCATTTCTTGTGCTTTAAAAGGTCTTATGAAAAAGAGTACTTGTACCCCATTCTTTCTTATTTTACAAGAAGGGGCAAATTTTCATATATGCATTACACAAACTAAGAACTGTTTGTTCCCATTGTCATAAAACTGACAGTTTTTCTCTCCATTCTATTCTGAACATCCTGAAAATCCATAGCATTAAAAATTTTAGGAACATGCAGTCTAAATACACTTATGTTATGAGTGATTCTTGTAAAGAACATTAAATCTGAGGTAGCAGCTGTGGTCTACACATATAGGAAAACCAACTAGACTACAGAAGCTTTTTCTGACATGTGCCCAAGTACCACACCCAGGAACAAAAAAGAGGAGGGATAGTATTCTTAGCATACATTAAAGATGAAAAACTTCTCTAACATTAGGCAGTCTAGAAAGAAAAGGTGAAAAGAGGGAGAGGGGAGCGAGGGGCAGGGGTGACAGGATTAATGTATCTGCAATGGTAGAAGTCAGAGGGTGGAAGGAACAAAATAGTTGTAATGCCTGTATAGTGCCCACTGCTTCTTGAGGTGTATGAGCACTGGTAGAAATTTGGTATTCATTAGAAAAATGGTGATCAGAATAGATTCAGTGAGAAACTATTACAGAATCACAGAATCTAAGAAGCTGGAAGAGACCTCGAAAGATCATCCAGTCCACCCCCCTCTCCGTCTGAGCAGGATCATCTAGAGTAGGTCACATAGGAACACATCCAGATTGGTCTTGAATGTCTCCAGAGAAGGAGACTCCACAACCTCTCTGGGCAGCCTGTTCCAGTGCTCCATCACCCTCACAGTGAAAATGTTCCTCCTTATATTAAGATGGAACTTTCTATATTCCAGTTGGAACCATTTCCCCTTGTCCTATCACTGGCCATCACCGAGAAGAGCCTGGATCCATCCTCCTGAAACTCACTCTTTACATGTTTATAAACATTAATGAGGTCACCCCTCAGTCTCCTCAGGGACAAGATTCCCTGTAAGATTGACCTTAAATGTTACCAATATTTTTCAAGTTTTGTTTTTTTTTACTTCAAAGCATGAAAGCTTAAAACACTTGGAAACATACTTTCAGGACATTATGTTTATAAGTTTATAAGTGATTAGTCATATGTCTTTAGAAAGAGAATATCCTCAAGCATGTAAGAATAATAAACATATAGCTAAGAGTCATGAAACTAAAGATCAGCTCTATAACCCATTATGCTCACTACAAACACTCCCTCTTGTAGACTCTTACCGTGCTTACCTCAGGAAATGAAAGCTATGCAGTTGTGTTGCCTATATAACTCTACACCACTTTATTTCACTGATAATTTTACAATGACCAGTTTGAATGAAATTTCTCAGTTGGTTAGAGTTATGAAGGTCCTGTAACTTCCTTTCAGACCTGTTCCATGGAACAGGAGATTGATTCTCACAACATTCCTGCTGAGGAAAAAGCAGGAACATCAGCAACTTCTATCCACTCTGTGGCCAAGAGATGCAAGTTTACCCAAACTCAGTTCCAGACCACAACATCCTGGCCATAGCTGTGCAAGCAAAACACATAGGTAAGATGATGTGAAAGAAAGGCAGCAGGTGTTTGAGGTTTTGGTTTTTGTTTTTTTTTTTTGTTTTGTTGGTTGGTTGTTTTTTAAAATAGACTAACTGGCATTGAGAACAGTATCTGCACTAGTGGGAGGAAGCTGTGAACGTGGGAAAAGGTGGGATTTGTTGTAGTTCTACTACAGAAGGAACACAAAATACAAAAGAAAGCCAATCTGTAGTACTCATGACACCTTTCTTTCACATAAAGTTTGACACCAATTAAATAAAAAGGAAAACAGAAAAAGCCACACTAAGGAGAACTGGTTTGCATTAAAGCTGAAAGTATCATTCACTGATATAAAAGGTGATGTTGATATATGTTTCAAAAAGCAGTGCAGAAATATTAAAAATGCAAAAAATAATTCGTGAAGAAATTAAGATTATGAACACAAGGGAAACTGAAAATAGAGAAACAAACATTCAAAAAGGAGCATTAATGTCGACAGCAGCATGAATGCACACTAGATATGTATCTTGGTAACTAAGACTGTGGTATTTTAAAGGGACATAAGTAAAGAGCAATCACTACACCTCAGTTATAAGGCACAGATATATGAAAGAGAGCTTTTGTTAATGACACACAAGCTAGCAAAATATTTTCATACAGGCACTGTATGAATATATTTCCCTAAACTGAGGAAAGATTCAGATTTTAAATTTACACAGGCAACAAGAGATGGTAAACCTATACTCAAGATGGGAATTATGTTAACATTTTATTCATTTTTCATCCGATATTACCAAAAACATTTTAACAGCTTCATATTCCACTCCCTTTTTTACTGAGTAAATTATTTCCATAGTGATTTCTGACTAGGACATTGAATGATGATCTAGGAACGTTGCATGCCAGAGTCTGCAGCAATGCTCTAAGAAATAAACTCTGAGGCTCAATAATATTAAACTAACTTTATAAGTCTTACAGCTAGTAATATGGGATACTTCTGTCCTTAGGTGCAAAAGACAGGAGTTTCAAAAATATGAATAAATTTCTTCAAGATATTGTGATACTTATCATCCTTTAGGTAATTTTCACGGTAAATATTTACTACATTTATTCACTAATTATTACTGATTCTGCTATGATATATCTCTAATCCTCACCAATTTAGAATCACACAGACTAAATTATGCCTGATTCCACACAGATGCAATGAGTGGAAATGAGGTTCTCTCTGCCATGCTGCTTGAAATCTTAATAATTGGATATATGCATACATATTCAAATGCACAGAAACATATAGAAACATGTTAAATATGTTTCCTAAAAGTAATTGGATTCAATAATTTTTATATACCATTGTAAAAAAAGTTTCTGATTTCTGAAATTAAGTAATATACATTATTTAGTAACAGGAGGTGAAAGTGAAAATAATTCAGTAGGGAAAGATATTGTTTATATTCTTGATCTCTGATTAAGGGCTTCTGACCTAAAAGCTTGGGTATTTTCTACCTGTATCATTTGTCTAGTAAATGATACATCCTCTGTCTACAAATCTAACCTTTCTTATTTTCGAGTTTTGTAAAAAGCACATTGAAAAGAAATATAGTCCCAAAGAAAGATAATTTAGAGAGGGAAAACTTATTTCTATGCTCACATATTGACCTCAGTATTCATATTTAAGTCAGGCAATGAGGATTACTATTGTAAATTTGTTTCTACAAAAGTGCTTGGGAAGAGAAAGCTTAATCTAAAGACACTAATCAGGGTCAGCAAATAATTCTAACTTCCACTCTGCATAATATTGTATTTAAAAGGTAAAATTTCAGCTGAAGAAGATGCACACTTTAATATGCTTATCTGTTCCAAATCTAGCAACACAGTAAAACTCAACTGGCAAGTCTAGTATTAGTATTAAAAGAAATAGCATTACAATTTCCTTATAGGCTTTTCTCTATGTTTTACTTGTTCATGGACTATTTTATAGTTTACACACATGCATTTTAACCATTTGGTAGATATCAGAGTTTTTTAAACCTGACATGTTTATTTCTGATGAATAGTCAGTTCTATAATACCAATTGGAATGGTTCATGAGGATCATGACTGTGTAAAAAAAAAAAAACCAAAAAAACTTTAAAATTTCCTGGTATAATTCTGCCACAAGATGGAGAAGCCCGGGATATGATCTATTTTGATCTGTTTAGTAATGCAAAACGTTATCAAAATTGCATTCTCTGATGCCCTGTTAGAAGAAAATTGAGGTATTCCAAATGTGTGTTAATTGAATTGAAAAGATGTGGTCATAGAAAAATAAAGTGCTAAAGGAAATCAAAGAGGATGAGAACTAATATATAGTTAGTTTCATTTTCTCAATTAAGAACAAAATGTATCCAAAGAGACTGTAGAGGAGGAAAAGTAAAAAATAAAAAGTGTTAGTAGCTCCACTGAAGCTCTGACACAGTTCTTGCTATAAAGCAGCACAATCCTGAAGCAATATGGTAAAGCACTGTTAACAAATTGATCAAAAGGGGTTAGTGAAATTAAGAAACACTGTAGAGCCACCTTGAGTTTGGGTGAATGTCACTTGGAATAATAAAAAAAATAATTATTTAAGTATTTCCTTATCAAATGAAAGACTGTGTTAGCAGGTAGGAAGGTCCTACATAGGCTGTATTTTTTGTCCATCGGTGCTTAGATTGGTGACTAATATGCTTCCGTGAAGAGTCAAGTGTGCAGGATAGAGCAAAGTTGTCTGTGATGAATCAGCAGTTCTTTAGTATTTTAAATTCCTAGGAAACATAAAACTGTTTACAATTTTTATAAGATTTCTTTTGTAAATAGAAAACAATTTCTAAATTTATTGTCCCACTTTTTACCCTTGTTTTTGCAATTTATTAAACATCTCTTGAAAAGACATCCTTTTGTCATTTAACAAAACCCTGTGTTTATTTCTTCCAACATAATTTCTCCTATGTTAGTCTTGTGTTGCTTATATTTCTAGGTAAAATTATTCTTCATGTAATCTCCATAATGCTACAAAAAAGGTCAAATATTCCATTTTCAGAACTTCAGGAATTTTGCTATTTAGATAGTACAGAAGATTGGTAGATTTATTCTCTTTAGACTTGCCCTGTAGTCTATACCTGCTATGCTCATTTGTGTGGATTTCCATAAGGAATACTCGGAGTACATAAAAATGAGAAAACTAAGATGTTTTGCAGAAAAACTAGATCTGTTCAGAGGTTATTCAAGATAGGGATTAGTTTGTTATTTTTTTTGTCTCTAGAGCTGCTGTCCAGCAGCTTCACTGCTTGTGTGCTGAGTGCTTTAGTGTTTTCACCCCTATTCGGTAACATTACGACTAAGGACACATGTGTTTTACGTATAACATTCTGCTGAACAAGGGGAAACAGAAGTGAAAAAATTTCCAGATGTTTTAAGAGAGAAAGACTCTATAATGATGGTGAGCAGTCTCTGGGACCTGATTCTAAACAGTAATTCCTTACCATTGTCCCAGAGAACATGCAATAGCATTTTTCTACTGTCTGGTAGCTACTAAGCCAAGATATTTGCCTTTCAAATAGCCAAGAAAGTCATATTGTGTCATTTTACTGAGCATAATATTATCAAAATGGCAATATTGAATAAAGATAAAGATTTAATTTGTCTTCTTGCTAATTATTACAAATGTATGAGGAAAATAGTTCTTCTGTCACATCAAAAGTATTAGTTTGCATTACACAAAATTTTACATTTTAAATATCTTAATTAATACATCACTGAAAACCAAAAGAAGACCTTTTAAATGGAATGACCAGCAAAACTGGTACCTGTGTTTCACCTCTATGTCACCATCTAATAATTTCAAACATACAGATTTTTACGTTCTCATGCTACTATGTATGCAATTCTATCTGCTAAATTAATTTCTATAGAAGAGGTTGTAAAGCAGTCCAACAGTATAGATAAGGTAATATGCATGTCTCTACAAGAAAACTGTAAACATCTTTCTGTCTGAAATGGGTTCGTGCTTAAAAAGTAATCTGAAATTCCCTATAAGTATGCATGAAAATAAGTTCTGAATAAAAAATAGCACTCAACTTCATTGTGCCTTTGTGGCCTTATTACATTGGAAGAGTTGGATCCAAAATTGTAAGCACATGTTCATGTTTACATGTATTTCAGTATCTTAGAGGTAATGATACTATAATTCTAATGTGGAACACTGGTAGTAATGAAACCCCTTACAAATAAGTGTTTAACTACTTTCTATCTCCATTTAAAACTACCTTACCTAAATTATTTTGTAGAATTTATACAGTGGTAAGGTTTTGCAGGAAAATCTTTTCAAGCACTCTGAGCCTATGGTTCCCCTAATTAGAGGTTAGGCATACAATAAATGCAAGTATATATATAGAAGAAAACACTCAAACCTACCTAAGTTAACATTTGCAAATTACCCAATCCAATTGCCACATGTAGATGTGAAGAATAAAATGGTTAATAGTTATAATAGACCCTATACAATAGTTTTATGAAACTACTGATATATTTTTAAATTTTTTTTTAATAATACCATTTCAGTGTTCACTGAACTATGAATTCATATACAACTTAAAGACTTGCACCTTTAAGCAAACTGAATACTATAGATACCACTCTACAAACAGTATTATAGAGACAACTTAGAAGTAGAAGATACAAAGCCCATAGCAAAGACATTTACAGCTTTGAAGTCGTCTGGTACTTCACATTTTCAATATTGTGCACTATGACTTTACTATTAAATGTAGCAGAATCTTTAATTGTAGTATGATCTTTAACAGTGTAGGTAACTCATGTTTTGTAGCTTCCAGCAATCACTTTAATTTTTAAGTAGGCAACTAACAGTCCTTCAGCAGTGAAAAGGAAAAACTTTTCTTACCTTTAGGTGCTACCTGTAGAAACTGCTTATGAAGTGTAGTAAGTTGTGAAACAGTTAGAGTACCACTGCCAGAGGTCTCTATGTGTGGAACATGTGGTGAAGGGACAGGGTCAGGAAACACTTTAACATCACTCCTGATGAAGAAATCTGTTTCTTCTATAGTAATTTCATATTGGATTTTACTAGAACTCTCAATATGATGTCGTGCAACCTCAATCAGCTTTTCAACACTGTGAAAGTTTACATACAGAAAAGAGTAAGCACTTTTAATGGACACAATGTTAATAACTTTGGTTCAAATTTTAATGGTTACACTTTGAGAGTCTTCCTGAAGTAAGAATTACAAATTCTCTATGTGAATTTACTGAGTACAGTAAAAACAGTGTACTACTCTGACATCAAGTAATATATGCCTGTAGTATGTAATATATATATATATATATATAAGGCAGAGAAGAGACCTAATGGAAATTATAAAAGGATGATATTTACGTTATTCCATATATTTTATAGGGGTGAAGCATGTTCCATCTGTAATTACTCTTTAGTCTATTTCAGTGCCTTGTCTTCTGCTCTTCCCCTAAATCCCAGAGGTCTAGTTTCTAGAGTAGCGTTGTGGAGGGGCGTATGGATTCATGTTTCACATGCCATAAGTACAATTTATATAGGGAAAGACATCAGTCTATAACATTCAACTGGACATAGATTTTACCTGGGGTGTCAGGTCAAAGGACATGATGTCCTGTAAATATTATGTCTTTAGTAGCACTTATTGTGAGGACAACAAATAAAATTGGCTGGAAGGCAGAGAGACTCAGCCTCTTTGAACTGTTTAAAGTTCATCCTACATTCATGTCTCTTTTCCTTGGCTTATTCTGACATGGACTAAGAATTGTCACAGGTATGCTTCAAAAGTTTGTATGGGATAGAAATGTCTTCTAAAAGGCAAAGGAATCCCTTTCTTTTGCATAGTAAAATTCATCAATGCTATGCACACAGGCTGTTCTATATTAGATAGTGTAAGTGTCATAGAGTGGTCCCAGGTACATTTTATTAATTTGGTGTATTTGGTTTGGCTTAGATGGAGTCAATTTTCCCCATAGAAGCCCTCACAGTGCTGTGTATCAGTAACTGTGTTGATAATACACCAGTGTTGTGGCTACTGCAGAGTAGACACATCATGAAGACTGTCTCTCCCAAGATCCTCCCCTTGCCAGTCAACTGGGTGTGGGCAAAGTCCTGAGAGGGGACACAGCCAGGAAGGCTGATCCAAACTGACAGAAGGGATATTCCATACAAAGTCCACTCATCCTTAAAAGCTAAGATAAAGGAGGAGGAAGGGGGAACATTTGTCATTTACAACATTTGCCTTCAGGAGCAACCATTATGCATACTGAAGCCCTGCTTTCCCAGAAGTGAACAGATTTTGCCTACTGATGGGAAGCAGAGAATAAATCTTTTGGTTTTCCTTTGCTTCTGCACACAACCTTTGCTTTTGCTTTATTAAGCTGCCTTTAGCTTGACGCAAAAGTATTTTTACCAGCTTATTTTTAATCCTTCCCTGCCCTACTGAGGAGGGAAGCCATAGAGTAGCTTGGTAGACCTCTAGCATTCAGCCAAGTTCAACTTACCACAGTAGGAGAGAAAAACTGCAAAAAACTTTTTTCTTTTTAATTTTGAGAAATGTTATACATGGTGGTAATGAACTTCAGTCAGCAGTGTGCCGAGGTAGCAAAGAAGGCCAATGGCATCCTAGCTTGTATCAGGAACAGTGTGACCCACAGAACTAGGAAGGTGATCTTAGCCCTGTAAGGTGTGGCCCTGCTAAGGCCACACTTGTTGCTTGCTACAGCTACATGAGGGAGGTTGTAGTGAAGAGTTTTGGCCTCTTCTCCTTAGTACTTAGTGACAGGACAAGAAAGAACATGTTCAAATTGCACCTAATATCACATTGGATATTAGGAAAAATTTCTTCACTGAAAGTGTGGTGAAGCATTAGAAAAGGCTGGCCAGGGAGGTGGTAGAATTGCCATCCCTGGAGCCATCAAAAAAACCCAGGTAGAATTGGGGCTTCAGGAGATGGTTTAGAGGTTACAGTGGTGTAGGGCTGATTTTTGGACTTGAAGAAATTGAAGATCTTTTTCAACCTTGATGATTCTATGATTCTATGTTTCTAATAACAATGGTAGGATTTTTCAGCATGTGTAAATCACAGGAAAAAAAATAACCCCACAATCCAAAGTGACAGAAGCCACTGAAGTTATATAGAGACTTCTGCTAAATGGAGTAACAGGTTGTCTGCTGATGCTCATAAATCTTCAAAATCTGTAGTCTAGGAAAAAAAGCAGAACTGGTAATTGCCTCTGCTGCTGCCAGCTGAACCTTATCATCATCCAACAAATGAGTTATTACCATTCAGGTATTTAAAATAAAATTAAATTCCAGTTCTTGAAATGAAATTATTAATTCCTTCTTTTTTTTTTCTCCCAAATTGTTTTTTTCTATATAAGTAACAATATTTACTAGCATATTCTAGTTTGAAAAAACAGGTTTCTTGGTTAAAATTGGATATAAATTACCTGGACGTTTCCGCCAAGAACCTTGATCCAAGCCACTTTTCCATATCTTTGTAAGCCTCCTCTGCTTTCATTGTTAGCTTTTCAACAAACACTAAAGCTTTCTCTTTTATAAGTTCTAGTCGAGACATTGCAGCCACCTCTGTTTAAACAGTAATGTCATGATAATTAATAGTTATAAAATTTGAGGAAATTTCTTAGGTCCTAAAGTTTAATTATGATAACCTGGTTTTAGGCAGTAATTTATTTATTTTATTTCTCATATTCTTAAACATATTATTTTTCAGAATCACTTCTATTCCACTATGTATTTTATAAAAGCATGTCTTCTATAGAATTCACAAAGTAACAAATATCCTAATGAAACCAATACAGAGATGTGGAGGATATTTAAGTACACAATGACAATTTTGGAGGTTTAACCCCCACTGGCAGCTAAAACCAACCACACCACCTCAGTGCCCACCTTCCCCTGACAGTGGGAGCACAAAAGAGCACTCAACATTTTAAACATTCCATAGATTTGTATCTCATAGAGTGTTATTTTATTTGATGGCATACATGAGTAAAGGTTTTAAGCAGCTGAAAGCACCTCAAGAAAACGGACGATGGTCCTTATGGTTCCTTACAACTCAGGATATTCTATGATTCTGTGAACTAAAATTTGTGTTTATATTACAAAGATCCTCAAAGTTATTACTGTTCCTCTCCTCATTATCCCAAAATTTTACAACATTTAGAACATTTACTCCTATAATGAATTCTGGATTAAATCATGTTGAAGGTGGTATGTGAACAAGCTCTGGTGTGGACCTAAATAAGCCTTATGAACTTGTGTTTTGTTCATTAACTGTTGTTTGCTTTCTACTTTCCATAGTAAATACTATGTAAAAGTTAGCCTGCCAAGGAGGTAACAAATACAATGATGCGCTTGCCATCTCTCATCAAGCATAATCCCTAATATCTACTTTCTGTCTTTCCTTTACTGAGAAGGAGGCCTTTTTCTTTTAGACTAAAACTGTTTTCAAATAAATTTCAACTCATTTTTAATTTGTGACTTCTGTTTTTCAGACATTACACTTCTGGCTGAAATTCACCAGTTGGCTTGGAAGCAACTAGGTAAGACAGACAAAAAGACAGAATGACTGACAATACATAGTTTTTGTAAGGGTCTGACAAAAGGAGTTAGGAAGAATAAAAAAATGTGTCTTGCTACATGAATCCCATGTGGTTTGAAGCAGAGGCAATCAGAGAGAAGAGTGTCAATGAAATATATAATTACCAACAAATTATTTCCCAAATCAAAACATTTCAAACACTGAACGTGACTCAATTGAATACTGAAGTGGCTAGTCACATATGTGAAACTTACATCCTCATGATAAATACTTGCTTAATAGTGAATAATTAAATTAATTAAATGAGACTGAAGCAAACAGAAAAGAAGAATGAAAAACACATTTATATTTTAAACATATTTACCACAAAATCACTCGTGACTGCCACCCTATCAATAAAAAAACAACAAACCTGATTTCTCTAGAAACTCCTTTCTAGAAGAACTTCCTTTTCTAGAGAAAAATCCTTTTTGCCCTCTTTCGTACTTAGCCATCCATTTTCTACGGAGTTTCTGGCTAGTTTTGACTATTACACTACCTAAATTAGGAACTACAATGACCTCCCAATACTAGTAATAAAATAGTAACATACCCTCATGTTTCAAAGCACTGACATATTCTCTCTTTATTTTATGTGTTAGTTCTTGTTTCTTTAATTCTTCTGGGGTTACAGGAACTGGACTGACATCAACTACAGGTGGTCCTGCAGAAAACAGAACTCTCTTAGTGTTTGGTCTTTGCTGCTATGTTTGTGTACAGACATTCACAAGACAGCACATTTTTTTAAACAAAAAATAGCACTTTACACCTTACTTGATGTGACCATTTATGAGAATACAAAAGTGACTATTCAGACATCTTAGGTCAACATAACATATTTGGATTTCTTCAAATGTGATTTAAATCTGCAAGACATGCTAAGATTAACAGCATAAAATTACTCCATAATTACAGCACATACATACTTACAGCATATAGAGTGTGTTAAAATTGTTTAAATAAACATCCTAACATATATTTCTGAATGGAAAATCATGACTGAGTAATTGTGCCTTACTGTGATCCTAGATGGTCAAAATATGCTCCAAACAACCCTAAAATCTACCATGTTATCACAACTACCACATACACCTCCTTAATGATTGGCTGTTCCTTCTGTAGCAAATTCAAGCTCAGCAAACTGTAGTAAAAATTCTGGGTTAGTAAATACAATTGGTTACTGTTAAGGCAGCACAAAGAAAAATAATCCTACTTAAAATTAACATGTCAAAACATCAAAGAAAAAAGAAAAAAAAAAGGAGATGTGTTGTTTCATGCCTTTCTAAACCATTCTGTTAGCTGGCTTGCTTTATTTACAAATCTATGAAGAGACATTGTAAAGGTATTTTTATCATCTTTCTGCAGCCACAGTACTGGTTATTACTCAAAATTATTAAAAGGTAACTGCTTTGTCCTTGAAGAAGAGTAGATGGAGATGTTACAGAAAAAAAAAAAATAAAAAAAGAAATCCATTAAAAAAACCCAACCAAAACCAACCGGAAAACAAAACCCAAACCAAAAACATCTCTGTGATATATAAGGTCAAATAAAGCAAATAATCAAGTAGTGATAAAATTACATGTCCTAAGTTGCATCACTGAGTTACTAGCCTGTCACTAGAGAATTCTTGTTACAAGAGCACTACAGTAACTCAGTGTTTGGNCCATGTTATCACAACTACCACATACACCTCCTTAATGATTGGCTGTTCCTTCTGTAGCAAATTCAAGCTCAGCAAACTGTAGTAAAAATTCTGGGTTAGTAAATACAATTGGTTACTGTTAAGGCAGCACAAAGAAAAATAATCCTACTTAAAATTAACATGTCAAAACATCAAAGAAAAAAGAAAAAAAAAAGGAGATGTGTTGTTTCATGCCTTTCTAAACCATTCTGTTAGCTGGCTTGCTTTATTTACAAATCTATGAAGAGACATTGTAAAGGTATTTTTATCATCTTTCTGCAGCCACAGTACTGGTTATTACTCAAAATTATTAAAAGGTAACTGCTTTGTCCTTGAAGAAGAGTAGANCCTGGAAAAATAGTAGATGGAGATGTTACAGAAAAAAAAAAAATAAAAAAAGAAATCCATTAAAAAAACCCAACCAAAACCAACCGGAAAACAAAACCCAAACCAAAAACATCTCTGTGATATATAAGGTCAAATAAAGCAAATAATCAAGTAGTGATAAAATTACATGTCCTAAGTTGCATCACTGAGTTACTAGCCTGTCACTAGAGAATTCTTGTTACAAGAGCACTACAGTAACTCAGTGTTTGGCATGTAATAGAAGTTGGTACTTCTGTTACGGGTAAATGGGTTGATACTTTCTCTTCTATCATTACAGATGCAAAGGCGTTGTAGTTGCAGTTCTCTCACTTTATAATTTTGTGACTTCAGGCAAGTCACCTAGTATAAGCTATGAACAAAAATTTAGTTATGAGAAGCAATCTGCAACATCCAACATAGACACATGTTGCCAGCTGCTGAATTTTTACCACAAAGCCTTTCTAGAAATCTGAAAATCTGCTACCCTCTTGGATGGATTTCAATGCTAAGCACACACCCAAGTCTCCCTAGGGCTCATGAATTAGGCACCCATATGGCTATGTATCTGAAGGGCTATGCTTGTTTACTGCAGTATAACCAGAATCAACCAGAGGGAGCACACGGAGTACAGTGCAAATGAAATGTCTGTCAAAGAAAGAAAGAAAAATGCTTTATGCATAATACCTCTGCAGTTACAGCTTTCTCACTTGGAAATGGAATACCTGAATTTTAGGCTGCTTTTACATCCACAGGGCTTCATCCCTTTTCTGGCTATGTGGAATCCATGGACCCTGATGGGATGCACCCATGAGTGCTGGGGGAGCCATCAGACATTACTGCTATGCCACCCTCTGTCATCTTTGAAAGGTCATGTAGAACAAGAAAAATGCTGGAGGACAAGAAGGAGGACCAAGGAAACTACAGGCCAGTCAGCCTCACCTCCATCCCTCAAAAGGTCATTTTGAACTCAATTCTAAGCATGTGGAGGAAAACAAGGGTATTAGGAATGGTCAACAGCTATTCACCATGGGGAAATCATGCCTCACCAATGCCATAGATTTCTATGATTGCATGATTGACTGGGTGGATGAGGTGAAAGCAGTAGGTGTTGTCTACCTTGACATCAGCAAGGCTTTTGACACCATTTCTTGTAACATCCTCATAAGCAAGCTTAGGAAATGTGTGTTGGATGAGTGCACAACGGAGTGGGTAAAGAGCTGGCTGAATGTCAGGACTCACAGAGCTGTGTTAAGTGGCACAGGGTTTAGCTAGAGGCCTGTAACTGGTGGTGTCCCCCAGGGGGTGAGTTCTGTGTGTGGTCATACTCAACATATTCATCAGAGTCTAGATGAAGGGACGGAGTGTGGTCTTAGCAAATTTTCCAACAATACAAAACTAGGAGGAGTGGCTGGCACACCAGAAGGCCCTGCTGCTCTTCTGCAATACCTGGACATGCTAGAGAGTGGAACAGAGAGGAATCAAATGAAATTTAACCAGGGCAATTGTAGGGACCTTCACCTGGGAACAAATAAACCCAAGCACCAGTACAGGTTTACTTGCTGGGAAGCAGCTCTGCAGAGAAGGACCTGAGAGCCCCGATGGACTACAGGTTGACCTTAAGCCAGCAGTGTGCCTTTGTAGGCAAGAAGGCCAATAGCACATGGCATCCACTAAAAAGAGCACGGTTAGCAGGCCAAGGAAGGCTATTCTTTGTCCAATTCTGGTTTCCTCAGTTCAAGACAGACCAGGAACTACTGGGGAAAGTCCAGCAGAGGGCTACACAGATGATGAGGGGGATGGAACATCTCTTGAGTGAGGAAAGCTATGAGAGTTGGTTCTGTTCATCCTGGAGAAAAGAAGACTGAGAAGGGGTCTCATTACACTTAAAAATATCAGAAAGGCAGGTTTCAAGAGGATAGGGCCAGACTCTTTTCAATTGTGCTCAGTGCCAGGACAACAGGTACAAAGTGGAACAAAGGAAGTTCCATCTGAACATGAAGAAACATTTCTTCACCCTGAGAGTAACAGAGCCCTGGAACAAGCTGCCCAGAGAGGCTGTGGAGTCTCCTTCTTTGGAGATACTAAAAACCTGGCAGGACACAATCCTGTGCAACCTGTTTTGGGTGATCCTATTTTAGTAGGGGAGTTGGACTGGATGATCTCCAGAGCCTCCTTGCAACTCCTGCTGCTCTGGGATTTTGGGTTTCTGGGATGTCTTTACAAAAGATACAAGGTTTAGGATACTATTCTTCCTTCCTGCTAGAGCTATGACATTTTGCAAAAAGAAGTGGAAGTTACTTAAGTCAGTACCTACTCAAGGAAGGGATTTAGGGAAAAAAAACAGTATAAATAGCATTGCATGTCAGGATTCCTTCCAGCAGACTGCCTGAATTACTAGGCTAAATAGATTTTTTTCAAGTCTGTATGTTTTGCAAATAAATTTCTTATTCTCACCTGGTTGAACAGATTCTTGCCAGGCCTCCTCAATGGGAGTCTGTCCTTTTTTAGGATTATGTATGCCATTAGATTTTATGTCCTTTATTTATACAAATGTATATATAAAAATGATGGACCTCGATATACACATGCTACTGTATGGCTGATGAATTAATTCCAAAATATCTTGGGGATTGGATAATTTATCAACTCTATTCCAGTATTTTCATTTTGATATTTTGACTTATGTCTGGAAAGTATGCAGTATTAAATGACATTTTATTTAATTTTATAAATTACTTCTAACTAATCAATTCCAAACCAGTGCATGTAGAAAATATAATATTTAATTTCTGGGTTCTATTTAGAATATTTATTCTCACATAATGATAACAACAATGCATATGGTTAAATAAATGTAACTGTCATTTAAAAGCTTCTGTACTCCTTCATCAAAACCAGCTTTTTACACTGATATGTCACATTTGACATTTCAAGAGAGAAATTAAAACCAAAATAAATGTCTTGCTTACTATTTTCTGCATTACTGACATAATTACAGCTCAATAATTTCAAGCACTGCTGAAACAAACTGTTCAAATACCTTTCTTTTTAGTAGTTGATTTGGAAGAATGTTTTTTGGTGTCTTTGCCATGTTTCCCAGTAGCTCTTCCTGGCTGTGTCTGTGAAGATTTCTGACCTTTTTTCATTTCTGGCTTCTCCTGTTCTTTTTCTTCCTCCATTTCTTTAGACCATAATGCAGCTGTTGCCTTGATACCATAGTGAAAGTACATAGTATCAACAGTGTGCAATTACTGTTCTAAATAGCCTACACATGCTGAAAGTACTTAGTGAGACATATACATATAAATAAAACAGATGTTTTAACTAATTAAATTTATTACATTTTGATTATTTATCAAAAAGAAAAATCTAGCACAAAAATGCAAGACGTAGGGAAAGTGACTCTAGCTCTTGTAACCCATCACAGGAAAAACCCATGAAACACCTCAAGGGGTGTTCCTTTAAAAAGGTGATACAGCCAACAACCCAGCTGAAGTGCCTCTACAAAAATGCATGCAGCTTGGGCAACAAACAGGAGGATCTGGAAGCACCTGTGCTGCTGGAAACCTAAGACATAGTGGCCATTACTGAAACTTGGTGGAATGAATCCTCTAACTGGAGTGTGGCTATCAATGTTCAGAAGGGACAGGAGAGGATGGAAGGGTGGAAGTTTCCCTCAGTGTTAAGAAATGGATAGTGTGAAGAGATGTCCCTAAAGAACTGCCAAGAGGAAGTCATAAGATTATGGGTAAGAATTGGAGATCAAGGCCACAAAAGGAACCCTGTAGTTGGTGTCTACCTCAGGCCACCTAACCAAGGGGAAACTTCTGATGAAGTCTTACTCCAGCTACAGGAGGCATCATACTTAAAGTCCTGCTGGGGGATTTCAACCACCTCAACATCTACTGGAAAAGAAACGTGACAAGTTGTAGGCAATCCAGTTGGTTTCTAGGGTGCCTCAACAGAAGCTTCCTAAGTGGGGAAACATACCTACCCAAGGCTATGCAGTACTGGATCTGATAGCTACCAATGCAAGTGAGCTCATCTGGGATGTCAAGACTGGAGGTAGCCTGGCCTGCAGTGATCATACATGAGCAGAATTCAGAGTCCTAAGAGATACATCAGGCAAGGAGTGTAGTCAGGACCCTGAATTTTAGGAAAGCAAACTTGCAGCTCTTCGATGAATTTGTCAGTGGGACCGCAGGGAAACTGTCCTCAGGGACAAGAGAACAGAGAAGAGCTGGCAGATCTTTAAGGCTGCTTTTCACAGAGCACAAGAGCTCTCAATCCCCAGGTGTAAGAAATCAGGCAAAGAAGAGACCGGCATGGTTGAGTTGGGACATGCTGGTCAAACTTAAAGGCAAGATGGAACTTCACTGGCAGTTCAAGCAGGATCAGATATCCTGAGAAGACTATAGGGACACTGACCAGTTATGCAGGGATGAGGTCAGGAAGGCTAAGGTAAAACTTGGAAAAAGATGCCAAGAATAACAAGAAGAGCTTCTACAAGTATGTTAACCAGAAAAGGAAGATCAAAGAACGTGTATATTCCCTGNAACCAGAAAAGGAAGATCAAAGAACGTGTATATTCCCTGATGAGCAAGGCTGGCAAACTGGTAACAACAGACAAGAAGAAGCCTCAGGTTCTCAACATATTTTTTGCCTCAGCCTTCAAACCAAATTCTCTCCTCACATCTCCCAAGGTGAAGGACTGCAAGATGGGG
>VXBZ01000546.1:0-82773 GCA_013399135.1 Heliornis fulica
TATATATATATATAAATGGAGTTCTTTGGGTTATTTTTTGATCATTCATGCCAAATATTTAAAAATTAAATTGCAGCATTTGATGGACCCAGCCAGCTTAATTTTTGCTTTGAGATAAAGCAGGTACAGTTAAATGGATGATTGGATAGAATGCTGTTTAGATAACCTCACTTGCAACACTGAGAAGAGGGAACAGCTCACCATACATTAGCAGCTCACAATCATACCAGTAAGTTTACTTTCAGGTACTTTCATATACCAGGAGCTATGTATCTATATGGTAGATGGATTTTTGAACTCCAGAGATGGTAGTTGTCTCCCTATGCCCATTGCTTTGGCTGGCTGATTGGAAGTATTGATTTTACTTTGTTTACGAGTCTAACATTGTCTATACTAGCTATGACAGAGAGGGTATGCTCATACAAACACAAGTGCCAAGTTTCAGGGGCTTAGCAAATTACGTTTCGCTAAGTGGGTTTATGCTAATACAGTTTATCTTGTGTTTGCAGTGACTAGAACATCATGTTTACTCAATTGCTGTTGTATCAGGTAACTCAGTGAGTCCTGGCAATACACTTCCTTGCAGTTGCATTGCTAAACCTTGAGGTTTCTATGGGTGGCTGGCACAAGCCACAAATGTGAGCTGCAGTCAGTATTGGATATGACCTTTCAGATTCTGTGAGCTTGCACTTGTGAAGCAACAACCAGATAGATTGCAAACCTTTTCTTTCCTTTGTGAAACGTACTGTTTCAAGCATTTTTAATGAAAAATTACACCCCATTTTTAGCCTTGTCTTGGGATATTCATGCTCTAGAGATTAATTGGTAAGTAGGGATGACACCCTTGAGGGATGATTATGCCTAAAGATAAAATGTTATTTGTCTCACATACTTCTACATTTTCACGCTCCTGTTTTACATGCCAAGTATAAAACTGGAATAGCTTTTCACTTCAGAAGTGTGTTAGCCAGTCGGACCCTAAGATCAGCTCTTCTTACTTTGTAGCTTCTTTCATTTCCTTTAATTTCCTCACCTTTCATGAGAAATGAGGTCTAGTAATATTTTTTCCAACCCTCATTTTTCAAAGAAAAATTGTGCTGACAAAGAGATGGGCCATATATTGTGGCAGAAAACGTGTGTGGAGGGGCTCTTAATTCTTAAGAAATTCAACAGCTCTTGGCACCTTGCTAGCTTTTGTTGGCTAAAATACGCCCACTGCACATATCATCCTGTGACAGCATCATTTGGAAATAGGTCAGTTTGCCAAGTATATTATGATTCTTAACCTCTGCCACGCTAATTTCTGAAAGTTAAGTTAGCTGAATTTTGGCTTTGATTCTGTATATACTCAGGAGCTGCCATTAAGTTCTCTGCGTGGTGTCATGGTAGTGTTGAAAAGCAGTTGCACTTGCTCAAATAGTAAAGGGTAATGGCAACCTCATCTCCTCAAAGGGCTTAACTAAATATTTTATTTTTTATTCATGCCTTTAGTCAACTTTCAAAATGACCTTTATGTTGTGAGCGTATTCTCAGGGGATCTTCTCTGTCTAGCCTGCTGACAAAGAGATGATGGATTGTATGATTTAGTGGTTACAGTGTACTTAGACAAGTGCAGAAAGACATGAATGTTTGAAAGAAAGCAGTGAATTAAGCTCCTATGAAGAACTGAAATCTTGTGATACTCATCAAGATCAGTGTAAGATAATTAGTGATCTGATTAAGATGAGGTAAAGCTGAGATGTGCAGTTGGTTCCAGTGGGTGAGATTGGCTGCTGGCATTTACAGCAAAGTTAATCCATAAAGCTGCTCTTTGGGTACATATCTGGCATTAATCATGTACTTTTGATCACTCTTCATGTGAAACCTGGTCTGGGTCTGTCTGTTCTTCTAACAGAAGAGGTAGTGATTTTGCTTTTATCACAGCAAAGTCTATTGCAGCTATTATCACCTGATAGTATAATCTCAGCTAAAACAAAACAAGTTGCTGTACCCAGCTAACACCTTTTAACACTTTATTTAATGATCTGTGTCTCCCTGTTTGACCTTCTTACTCCAGTGAGGCAGAATTATGATAGAGCAGTAACCTTTTCTAAGTTTCCAGAAAGCAGATTTTCCCCACAAGGCAGTCAGTTTGGAGTCAAGTCTCAACAAGGTGTTTTGTGAAAGACAGAAGGTTGTACTTTTCACATTTCCATCAGGAAAGGTGATAGAAGAGCAAGCCATTTTAAAGACTGACACATTTCCTCTACTAGGAGTTAATGGTTTGACAAATGCTGTGTTGAGCATATATCATTTGGCCACACTGGAACACAGGTTTCCCTGGGCAGGCTCTGTGCTAAGAGTTGTAATTGAAAACCTCATTTTATCAGCAGTGACATTCTGGAAAAAACACCTTTGATTTAGTCATCTATTTAGAGACAATTGCCTCAGTTTTCTTCTCAAGAATGAATTGTTGCAGTGGTCCTTCACTGTTACGTGGCAGTTACTTCCATAACAGCAGACACAGAGATTCTCTGTCTGGGTTATAATAATGGAAGAGTATTTTAGAATTAAAAACCTAGAGAAGACTGGCAAGATGGTAATGCACTAGAATACAAATAGTATCTTGAAATAACTCCAGTCCTTACTCCACAGTTGTTAAGCCTGTAGAATTTCAGCTGCATGATCGGTGCTGTCTGAGATATAAAGATAATCAGAAAAAACGCCTATCATGGACTGGAAAAGAGGTCAAACAAGTAAAAAAAAAAATCTATGTGTTGGTAATTGGGAAGTGGGAATTGCCAGCATTTGAGATGGAAGCATCAGTGGGTTGAACTGATAGGAGAGATTGCCCTGGAATGGTGTTACTTGTGCAGCATGGTCTTGGACATGCAAGACTTTAATTTTTTTGTTAGCACAAAACCCGAGAGTATTTAAGTGATGTTAGCTGATAATGCAAAGCTAGTAGCAAGAAGAGAATCAGCTCACTGCATAGAAGGAAATAGCAAATGAAGAGAAGGAGGAATCTCCAGAGCTGGGTTAAGGAAATGGAAGTTTTCCGGTACAGAAAGGGAAATATTCCACAGTTTTGGTCATCGTGTTTGTGAAAGATGAATTCAGGCAGGAACAGGCACAGTAAGGAAGGATGAAAGGATGGTGAAAGGAATGAAGAGCCAAGAGGAGATTTAAAAGATAATTGGTTTATTTAGCAAAAGAATGACTGATAGTAGAGATCATTGCTGTCATTGGGAGAGACAGGAGGAGGAAGAGACTTCATTTAAAGCATTAAAAAATGGTGGACATAAGAACAAATATAAGTAAGCTGTTCAGTTGCATGTTTGAAGGAAGGGCTCTAATTATTAAGGTGTAATAACCTTCTGACAGAAGAAATGAAGGCTAAAATCTTGTTTGTTTCAAAGTGAGCACTGTTCAGTCTGAGCAGGGGTGTGTGATGTGATTGCTTGTCGCAGAGGAAGGCATGCCTGTGATGTGGGCAGACCTTTATTCATGTCACAGGGGTTTTCCCATATATCTAGATAACTGCACAGTGCAATTGACATTAAGCTAGGGGAGACAAAGCCCTGCTGTTTGTTAATGTAAATAAGGCAGAAGATTATTTTGCATATTCCTGCGTTAAATAACTTGTTTTAATAAACATGCATGGCAGTTTTGTGCAATAGTTTAAAATGACTGAATTTTTATCAGTAACCTAATAATTACTGGTTATAATATAAACTTAAAATTAATGAGGAAAAATTAATTTGGGGTTATAAAAATGTTTATATTCTTTACTTAGATTGAAGAGATCTATAGAGAGGATGCTTCTGTTTGGTTGTCTCTGAGTAAAATTAAGTAACTTTTTGTATTATCCAGTTGTTCTACAATCTTGTAACAATATCAAAAAGAACTGAACCTAGGTACAGTGTGGTCTCAGGAGTCATTCTAATGATGAGTATTCTAGACTCTCCGGTGGAAATAAAGACCATAAAGAAGAACACCGATCGGTTGCTTTAAGCATCTAATGTAGATGTGATTCAGAGGAGTACAGTTAAATGCCTCAGCCGTTTGCATGACACGTTGTGGTCAATGAAGATTTATAGAACTCAAAATAAAACAGGCAATAATAAATGCTATTTTCCTTCTTCAGTGTGTGTCCCCCCTCCACCCGGTATTCTTCAGTAGTTTGTGGAATAGAAGGCTTCATGCATTAGTTTTTTCTTTGGCTCAGTTCTACAAATACTTACAGTTCTAGGACAGGTATTGTTCCTAGAGATTTTGCTCTTATTCATGTGCTCATAGGATGACCCTTTTGTAAGTACTCCTGTTCCTTCTCACTTGCACAGTGTAGTTTTTCTGGACTCACAGAACTGAAAGTAAGATGGTGCTATGTGTTGCAACAATCCATTGCTGAAGCTCACTTCTATATTTCAGTGAATTTTTACCCTGATGTCTTTAACATTTGGCCCCTGACATGGATCAGTGCAATGGTAGCTGTGACCTGGTGTATTTTGAGGTCGTTTCAAAGGCTGGGTAAAGATAGTGGGAAAGAGATGACATCAGTAATGTACCTTAGGCAAGATTCTGTGAAATGCTGCATCCCCCCATGAAGATGAACTCATAGCAAATTAAGCTTCCTGTGAAGGACTTCAGGAAGCAAGATCCAGCATAACTAAGACATCAATGAGTGTTAAGAATCGTGATTCACACATTTTGATCACATATCAGTTAAAAAAATAATTAACCAATAAAAATCTTTTATCAACCTGATATGAGGAAAAATAAAAATGTCATTTACGTTTGGTTCTGTTGTTCCAAAAGCATGACACTGTATATTTTATATGAAAATACTGATTCATATTCCAACCAAATGTTGTATTTATTTGCTATATTTTAAAAATTGATAAATATATTAGTACATTATTTCCAACAGAGAAAAATAGATGACTCAGAGTCCTGACATCTTTAGACAACATTTACATGCAAATCTGTAACTCTTCCCTAAAGAAGAGCAAACAGGAACCCATGTTGAAAGATAAACAAGAAAAACAGTATCTCCATATATTTGTGTTTGTATATTACTAAGATGGATATGTAATAAAAAAACCCTATCGCTGATGTTTCTGACAGATATAGATACTGCACATATAAATACCAGTCTAAGTAGTGATATTACCATTCCTGTTGATGTGAACTTTCATATAAAGTTTATAATATTACGCAGTAATCCATTTACCATGTCAAGGATGGTAACTCAGGGTTTAAGACACTGGGGCAGATGTCTAAGGCTGTGTTACAATCCCTTCATTCCAGTTCGGAATGAAGCAGTGAGGAAGGAGCAGAAGCTGAGGACTTGATGAAACCAAAGATAGAGAAACAGTGATGGTAGGATACGGGATTTGAGTAGGAAAATATGGCAAAGTTGCATCAAACTATGGGGCAAGTAAGGATCAGAAGCTGGATTAAAAATCAGCAGTAATTATGGTAAATTCCAAAATGAGAAATGGGCAGGCATGTGTCAAAGAAACTGGCAAGAAATAGCATTAAGTACCTAGCCTAGAGAACAGGTTGGAGTCTAAGCAAGCAAGGGAAGTCTGAGATGTGCATCTGCAGGCAAATTGCACCCCAAGTGGGAAGAATGATAGGATGCGTTGAATAAAGTACGTGTGATGGGAAGGAGGTCCAGTCCAAAGTGGGATCTGTCTTGTTAGGCTATTAGTCATCAGAGAGGCTGGTTATGGGTACCTGATTATGATAAATTCTATAAATTAAATGGGCACTTTTCTGAGCTATGGTAGTCTGCTTATTAATAATGAGGAAGGAAGGAATTTCTGTGAAGCTTCTCTTCCACGTTCAGTGCAAACAAGACGATCTTTTAGGGAAGATGTGCTGTTTCTCAGCCCACTAAGTAGAAGCCTCTCCAACGTTTTGTGGTGAGAAATGGTTTTAAGCCTCCAGGCCTGTGAACAAGCACTCAGAAGGTTTAGGAGACTTGACTGACAGAGTGGTATGGACTGACCAAAGTTCAGTCTTAATTAAATTGTGGTGTCAGGGAAATGCCCAAAAGGGACAGAAGCGCTAGTATCCTTCCAACGACAAGGACGATGAATAGACCAAACTGGGTTATTATGATCTAGTTTATTCTGCTGTCAATTTTGGGTTAGATAATTAAGAAGAGATGTGGGATTCAACTAACAAAGATTTAAAAAATACTACTGTACTGTGAATGTAATTTATATGATTAAAGCATGAATATAATTGAGAACTGTTTTCTAAAGCAACATTATAAATATTGTTGGTCGAGGCAATTCTTTAACTACATAGAATTTTGTTGTGAAGCATTTAACTTGTGCAGCTGCATAATGTTCTTGTTAGAAATTACTGTATAATTTTAGTGAAACACTGAAAAAGAATTATCAAGTGTCCGATAGGTCTGGGGAGATAATTACCAGTAAGGACATTTTGGTGAGCTCCATGAGATCTGACCTGAAATCATTCGGTGCTCTTCTTAGGCATTTGAAAGCAAATGTACAGTTGTTTCTGACTAAAATTGTAGATGACCTGGAATTTGATGAAAGACAACAGTGAAAATATGAGCTGTCCTGGATCACTTACTGAACTGTGCCTGTGCATAGTTTGTTGTAAAGTAGCTCAAAGAAAATTTGTGTCACCATGAAGAAGTTATGCAGGATATACCACACATTGTTGGTACAGGAGGAGAGAACAAGGAGTATTTTCAAGAAAGCAATTGACTATGAAAAATGTTTTAAGAGACACTGTATAACTGAAGGGCACTGTCAGTTCGCAGCTCAACATTATATCCAGCCTAAAAGAAGCCTTGAGTTCATGAGTACAGGAGTAGGAACTTACTTCTTTCAACATCAGTTGAGTCTGATACTGAATTCAGTTCTGGTATAGGTTGTTTTAAAGGGTTTTTTAAGATGTGTTTAAATACAGACGTCTGAACAGGATTTGAGAGCAGAAGTCAAGCAGATTAAGAAAAGAAAACAAGGTGCAACCCTGTAAAGAGGTGCTTGCTAGGGCAAGCTGATGGGAAAGTAGCAGATTCATTTCCTCTTACTGCCTTCTGATTGCTTTGGGATACCTTCTGGGACAGTGTGTTTTAGAGCAACATATTGGGATGAAAGTTACCATATGAACCATGATGGCTTTTAATATGTTATGCTTAGTATTCAGAGATGACCTGTTATTGTACTTTACCAGAACTACCATAATTTTGAAGCCTCAGTATGTTCTGCTGCTTTAGCTGCTGTGGGCGTGATAGGTCCAGCATCTGATTCTTAGTGGATTTGAGGGATTTCCTCAATTCCTCAATCATTTCCTCAGTGTTTCTGGATAGCATTGTTGCTAACCAGAGGCAATGTGTCCAAAATGTATCCAGTTAAAAGACTTGACTAATGTTTTCTGAAGGTGCCTCCCTTCCATTTTTTGGGTTTTTTTTTTTTTTGGTGAGGATATTGCAGAGAACAGAATTTGAACTTGACAGTATACAACAAAAGAACAGAGCTTTTTAAAGAAAATACACCAGAAGAATCAGTAGAAAACAGCAGACAAAATTATCCTGAGAAGTAATGTGGAAAACATGTTGGTAGCAGTAAGGGTTTCCTGATAAACAAACCTGTATAGCTAACAGTAAGTAGTGGTAAGCCTGTTAACCCTTTGTTATCTTCAAAATTCAGTTGATTTGCTTTCTTGTTTTCTTCTTCAGATTGGTTCTTCACAGCGAAACAAGAAGAGTTACTGCACACATTTGCCCGTTTTATTTGAGAGATAAATTAAAAAGTGGCGCTTTTATAATCAAGCAGAACCGTCTGCAATTTCTATTCTCTATGTAGTCATATCTGTTTTATTACATGCTGCCTTTTATTGAACTCTAGTTTCTTATTTCAGTCTTGCATTATTTGAGGGTTTTGTGTGATCTTTAGCAATTTTTTACCTCCCTGGTGAGGACTATTAGTTAGAGAAGTATCCCTAATTTTATGATTACCTTTTTCAGTGGCTTATCCAGTGGAAGGCTGAGGTGGGAATGATTCTGTTCTGTTTTGCTGGAGCCGCTTGTAGTGCAAGCTCTGATTAAACCTTTTGAAAGCCATGACTTTATTTTGGCAGGAATTACTGCCATTTGGTTTATGTGCACTTTTACAGCTCCTTACACCTAAGGCACAGTGTTTGAAAACCATTATGATATGATTTCATTGTAAATTCTTGTTATTAAAATTATTTTTTTTTCCAAAAGCATAACCTGAAAATCAGAAGCTTCTACTGTATGACACAGGATTTCTCAGTCCTGCATTTCAATTCTTTCCTCCATTAAACAAGAAATAACCTAGTATTGAAGCTGTAGTTAGTTAGATTTGGGTCCTGTTTAGAGACGTGATTTTGACTACAGATTTGCAACTGCTTTTTTATAGTCTGTACCCAACCATATTAATAATTTAACCCTAAAAATCTGATAATGAAAATCAGTATCAAAAATCCCAGGAAAATGTATCCCGTAATTTTTCTTCTTTATTACAGTTCGTTGGGAAAATTGGTGAAAGAAATTATAGTCTCAAGTCATGTGTGCAGGAGCATAAACAGTAAATAGAATTACTGAGGATATTGGCAATTTCAATTGCTCCAGCTTCAACAAAGCAATAATAATAAATGTAAGAATATTAGCCCTCTTCATAGTTTTGCCAGATGTTTTAAGAAGCTGGCTCCAGTGCTAGATGTAAATAGCAGCATTCATTTCACTGAATGGGGAACATTGATTCCCTGAATCATTTTTGTTAGCCATTAAGCCCACTTATAAATTTATAATCAGATACATTTTCAATACTGCCATCATTTATCTTGCAACAAAATGCTTTCAACTGATGGTAAATATATATGGTAGTAAATTGAGTAAATCCTAAACCTGGTGCTGTAAGTATGGTTCCTCTTGACACAAAAAAGCAATTGGATCCCTGTCCATATGTACGCCCTACCTCTGACCTGCTCCGCTATTTTAATTTTGTGGAGCTTTATGCACATTAAGTGTTTTGGGAGTCACCCAAGGAAAAAAAAAAATGAGACCACAGAGTCCAGGACTCTTCAAAAACATTAGTTCAGATGATTTGAAAGAACTTGCTACATACGAAGGCCCCAACATGGAGAAGGGATAGTTCTGGATGAATGGGATTTTAGCATGTGCCAGTTTTGACTCCTAAAATACATGTGAATTTTCCTTAAAAAAGCTGTAACTCTGTTTAGTTTCTGTTTAGAACTGCCAGTGTTTATCCGCCTTTTAGCTGGATGTAATTTCCAAGCTAAATTCTGAATGTTAGTTTTGATTATTGTATTTGATACTCTGTCTCTTGTTCATATCTTGGCTGTCCCAAATTTAGATTTACTCTCATGTTGACTTTAAAAAAAAAAAGGTATGTAAGGACTGACAGTGATGATCCTGAATATAAATTACATCAAGCAAATTGATGCAAGATAAAATTACCAAATCAACCTTTTTTATTCTATATTTTATGGAATATCTAATGTATGTTTGGCAATAATTTACTCTTGCACATGAATTTCTGACAGTTTCGATTCTTTGGGCTTATTAATCAATGTAGTCAGCACCAGAGCAATTTTTATGAGACTGACTAGTCATCAAAAATTTATTATCAGATAAATCAAAGAAACAACTAGCATCTTAATAGAGCGAACAAAGTGGCATGTAAAAGATCATTCAAAACTACATGTTTTTGACACTTGTGTATTACATTTATTGCTGGGGTCAGAGTTTTTGTTTGCACTTTCATTGAAGTTGTCATTGCTATGGCACAATCATTTCCTTTTGTGATAGACCTTTTTTCCTTCAATTTTTTATATACATGTATTTTTCATGTTACCATCATTCTGATGGAAAAGCATGAAACTTCTATGTAAAATGTAATATAGAACTTTAATTAAAATCTGAAACTTTTATATCGTTAGTTGCAGTAGATAGTGCTTCAGGAGTGGGCTGGGATGGAAGCACATGGCAGCTAGTACCAGCGTGCTCCGGTCTCCAACCTGGTTGCATAAATAACTCTGATATTTGTTTCATTTATACCTTTAGTGTCTTACTCAATGCAGTAATCTGCTTTCTGAAAAAGTTGTGTGTTTCTTGTGTGGTATTTTAAGAAGAATTTCCCAGTCATGCTTCTTGTGGCTGTCTTTCTAATAGAGTAAAGCCAGAGCTGTATACATCCTAAATTTGTGTTTGTTAAGGCAAAAAGCTTGTATTACCACAACATTTACATTTAACATTTGCCTCAGTTGAGTCTCCTCCCCAGCCTGTGCAGAAGCCTGGCTGGGCTTTTTGACTGCAAGGGAATGAAGCCACTGGTGTGTGGTAAGGGCATACTGGTGACAGCACTGGGAGTGGCTGGTGGCTTCACCTTCCCTTGAAAACCACTGGCTCACTGAGATCCATGTGTCAGTGGGTAGCCCAGTCTTCAGAGGAGGGCAGATGTTTGGGGAATGATGAAAGTGAAAAATTGCTTCAGAGAGCCTGGCCTCATCTCCATACTCAAATATAGGCATGCCAAGCAGTCACCACAAGGACAAAAGTGTCACATCAGGTTGTCTGTATACTCAGGGGGCACCTCAGAAACAGTTCACCAAAAAACTAAGTCATGCCTTGGAAGTCCCATGGGTAAGGCTGGGCCCTTGGCTGCCACTCCATGGGTGGTACACTTCTGAAGAAATCCAGTGATGCCAGCACTAGCTTTTATGTGACCATGAAACAAGGTGATTTGGGGAACTGATGCAGCTGGAAACTAATAACTTATTTTGACAGTTGTAACATGTGTTACCTCCTTGAACTCAGTGCCTGGCCACTAGGGCTAGACCAGAGGGCAGCGATGCACAGCTATGGAAGAGGGAGCCAGGCTGGGGTGAGTCTAAGTTGCAGGGGCTGGTTATGTCAGCTGTGCATAAAACAAAAAAACTCCCCAAAATCAGTGAACTAGTGGCAAATCTAGATTTGTCTGCGTGCAGAAAATAGGGGAGGAGAAAAATCCTGACAGCCTGTGTATTTCCCAAGAATCTGGTGATGCTGAACAAACATGCATGTCTTGTTAGTGGAGTTCTTGTAGCTAGTGTTCTTATGTTTTGCCCAATGAAAAAATAACTGAGCCAGGAGCTAGACTTGATGATCCTTGTGGGTTCCTTCCAACTCGGGCTATGATTCTATGAGATTAAATGTATTCTGTGTTAATAACCAGAAAGGATGTTTCCAGATAGCTACCAAGCAATGCAGAATTGTGAACAATGCACAAAAGAAATCCTACTGTTCCCTCTTCCACCCAGCATGTGCTTTTCCAGGAGAAACGTAGTTAACTTCAGCATTCTGTGTCTGTAGTCCCAAGAAGATAGCAATGTGTACAGGGTGGTAATGCTTTCTTTTTCATAAGGTTGTCTGTAGTGTCCTGCATGTTTGTTAGAAGTTAGCAAGGATGAATTCTGTTCAGTGTATTTCGATACTTGCTGTAGCTGACCTGGCAGCTACAGAGACCTGGTGGTCTCTGGTGATTTATTTGATATTATATATCAAATTATATTATGTATTATATTAGATTTGATATAACTGGAAGAGATGGTTCAAAACCAATTTTTAGACACCAGTCCATCAAATCATGCTATATTCTGTACAAATTTCTTCCCTAACCCATTTTGCCTTTTTCTTTTTTTAATTAGTAATATTGGATCTTTTTTCTTTGTTTGTTAATTGGTTTCAATTTGGAGTTTTACTCTGGGAAATGAAACAAAATAGTTTCTCAAGTCGGGTGAAATTCTTGGAAATTCAGTCTGGCATGTCACAATTTAGATTGTGATTAACTTGTTTACTCTTTGCTTCAGCTTTGAGACTATTCTGTAGACACATGCCAAAATGAGATTTTAATCTCTTCTGGAAAAGTTGGCTCGTCTTGCTTTCCATGTAAGCACAGTCTTGTTCATACAATGACATACTGCCAACTAGATTGCCCTAGAGATTCAGCTGTGCTGATGATCAAGCTGATAGTCAGGTATCAGTTCCAAGTGATTCACTGCATAGATTCAGAGCTATGGAGGTGGTAAATACATGTCTGAGAATTGCAGTAATGTGCACATCCCACCTTGTTTGATGGAGGAGTGTTTGCAGGTTAGGGTTCTTAAGGACCGACTTGCTCTTTGTTACACTAGTGACAGTAACCTGAGCAATTGCAAATATTTGCACCCTTGTTTTGCAAAGATAAGCATCTTCCTTTCATATGTTGGTGGTGTGTTTTGATTCCCATACCATTACCATATTACTAATGCTTGCTTCTTTTGCTGAAGATTTAAAGTATTGCATTGCTTAATTATTTTTCTTTTTCCCTCAGTAATATTTACCTATGGACATACAAATGCCTTGTACATGTAGATTAAGGTTTTATGAATGGTGATTAAAACTTCATAGTCCCTCTGCTTGGCAACCCATGTATCCACTAATCTAGAAATAAGTCATAAACTTTGTTTCATTGCTTACTTGTGTTAATATTTAGTTTTAATCCTCAGAAACTTGGTTTACTAGAGACAGATTTACCTGTGTTCACAAAATTAATAGTAGGAGTTGCTTTCATTACATCCTGACTAAAAAAGGTGTTAACGTTTATGTGTAAGAAAATGAGATCCTCGTAACAAGGGTGAAGGTCAGTCATATCTCCCTGCAAAGTATTGGTTTGTGATACTGGATAATACTAGGACGTATTTCACACAAAATCTTCCCTTCCACAAACAAATTTCACAGACAGTGTAGCTGGGAATTGGATAGGCCACTTTCACTTGTACATTGACATAGAAATATATGCATGAGCACTAATGAATATGAGGAGAAGTAGGAAGTCTGAATTAAGATAAGCTAAAACATCCCTATGTTCCTTGTAGGAAGGGAGGGTGGACTTCTAACAAGTTGCAAGTTTGTATGTTGGTGGTGTATGTGTCTCTGCACACACACACACACACATCTATCCATAAATATTCTGCCACATTCCTGTATATATTTAGTTTAGGGCTGATACTATGTATTGTTCAGAAGATGCATCCATTAACTCAATTCCATCTTATTCTCTTCTATGAAGGATAAATTTAGAAAACAATAGGCATTGCAGTGAGAATTCTGTTGGCATGAAATAAAAATACAATTGGTGTTAAAAATAAATTTGTAAAAATAATATTCCTAGGTAAAATAGTGAGGTGATCAAAATGAATCATGGGAGAAACTGATCCAAAATGCAGGTATTGCAGAATCTAAATTATTATATTCATGGGGATCATAATTAAATATTTAATTCTGGGTATGCACATACTATAGCCTAAAAATGTATTGCAGGTTTACAACTGACTAGCTGTTTCATGTGTCAGAATGTAGTCTTTGCATATTTATTAAAATTATTCATAACTGCTTGCTGCCTAGATGAACTGTTCTATTCTTATGTTTTGCTTCAATACATTATCTCAACCATTTTATCGTGACATTGTTATGGAAATTTGTCTAAATTTTAGAATGACCCATGGGGCATTTTCTAAAACCCCTATCAGCATCTCTTAAAAACATGTATTTGCGGTTTACATTTAAGAATACTTTCAAAGGGTTTAGTAGCAATACGTATTTTCTACATATAATTGTTTGCTGGGGTGTTTTGTAAAGGTTTTATTTAGATGAAAAAGGGATATACATTGAAAAAAGTTATAATATGCATTTAATTAAATTTTATATGCTTATCCATTCTCCACCTTACAACTATAAATTACTTCTTTTAAAGAGATCATACGAACAGTGAAACATGTTCATAATGCAGTTTTATAACTCTCCTCACAGATGTCCCAGCAAAGTTATAAAAATCAATTATATACCTACTGAGTGTGGTGCCTCACAGTTGTTCCTCTACAGTTCTTGGGGCAACAGGACAAATTTAAATGTTTACACTTTAGGAGTTGCTTACAAGTTGGTCAAGGCTTGAAGGAGTCTGATACTGTAGCTGGAATGTGTTGCTTGATGGCGACTGCCTTAGAAATGGTTTATTGTACTGCCTTTTGCACGGTGATGCAGCGTTATTTCCACTAGTTGTCAAAAGCAATTAGAGGCGAACGAAATTCTGCACAAACCACCAGACAGACACTTTCCTTTTGTTTAACTATGTTTTGGTGGAGATTAAAGGAACAATCCCTTTTTATACATTATTGTCTCATGTCTTGCTGGAATCCACCTAGATTCCCGTTTATAATTAAACGGCTAAAAGAAAAAAAAAACCACATTAGTTGAAAAGCTAACTGGGACAAATCCACGTGACAGATCGCTTTGTGACGCTGCTGCCACCCATTACCACACTTTGCCTACAGAGCGCCTGAGATGCAGCAGTTGCTTTACATTCAAACCAAAGACATGATCCCAGCTGTGCACTCCCTGCTCCCTAAGAAGTGCAGCCTCTATCTGCTTATCAAAGGGTTTCTCAAAGCATCAAAAGCTGTTCGCACTCCAAATAGTTCGTTTGGGGAAAGTTCTGTGGCAAGATTAAGGTCTTCCACATAGACATAGAGCTGCAAATGAAAGGGGGGGGGCGGGGGGGGAAGGTGGGGAGAAGGAAAGCTAGAAGAAAGAAAATGCAACTCCATGTGTTCTACCTTATCTCTCTGGGGAGGTATCTAACTGGATGTGCTGGCCAAGCCAAGTGTATCTGTAAGGAGGAATCTGAGCCTATTTATCCACTTTCTGTCTGAGCTTACCCTTACATAAACTAAGCAAAACATATTTCCGTTGTGATATTTCTTTATTTAGTTCCTTTGCTCAGATTTTGGGGGTTGCCTTCTGTTTTATTCTGCTCAACAGTCTTTTTCCTCTGCAAAGTGTCATCCTGTGGTTTGACTCTATCAGATCACAGTGAAAGTGCACTATTCAATTTCATTGTGTCTCCGGCAGAACAAAAACTCCTCTCATAAGTTACCCCTTGTCCCTTCCCAACCGAAGAGTATTGTGACATAATGGTCTGTGCATCCAGATGTGCTTCTCTGAAGTGATGTGATAACAGAAATCATTTCCCAGGTGGGTTGCTAGAGGCACTTGCTAAGCCAAACACCCAAAGTGACTGGATTGTAAAACCTTACAGCTTGATAGTGGCAAGTGTCAAACTATGCCCTGGTTAGAGGGGAGTGACACAGGCAGTCAATGGAGCAGTATATGACAAAGCACCTCAAACCCTCTCTGAAACTGGATTTGTACAATAGTTAGCAAAGGGATTGTTCTGTATGAGGTCCAGCATTTTACATCTCTAGCTGGGTGGCAGTTTGAGAAGCATGTGCTTGTCAGACAGCCTCACCCATCTGTTCTGCCAGCACAGGCAGTGTAAATAAGAGGTATTTGATGAACCTTCTGTGAGTTTTGTAATTGGAAGGAGTTTCTGTCTGGGGGATATCCAGCAGAAAAAGAGGTGGACAGGCTGGAAGCTGCTATGAGACCAGGACAGGTTTGTAGTTACAGGCTAACAGTGAGCCACTGGTATTAATTTCTTTGCTAAGTCTCTGCCAGCAGTGACACTTCTACCTGTGGGTTTCAGGGTGGCAGCAGGCTCAAGGTTTACTGTCAGCGGAATTGTTTTGGGAATGAAAGATGGACCACTTGGAAAGCTTAACCTTTCTTTTCTCCTTCAGAGATCAGACAGCCCTTTTCCCTCTCAGGACAACGTGACATTAATTTTAGCAGGGGAAGCTGGAAGTTTTTCAACCTTTTTTTAACCAACATAATAGCTTGGGCCAGTGACTACCCTTGGTCAGTCCTTCTGTAACAGCAGCCAATGAGATAGTGTCATCAATTTTATTATACCCTTCCTTTTATTATACCCATCTCAGAAACTTTTTGAGTCAGTAAAGAATAGCACTAGCTCAAACTTTGAGCCTTGTTTCCAAAGTCTGATTTAATCTAATTGTTATTTATGGCATTACAGAGCAATAAACAGCTGCTTGTGCCTGCTGGGGTGGTTTTTTTTTTGCTGTTGGTTTGTAGAGTGTTGTGGGGTTTTTTTCCACCTAATGATGCCAACAAAAGTGACCTGGCGTTTTTCCCTTAATTAAAATGGGCCTTTGTGAATTAGTGTATGAAAATCATGGGATACAGCACTAATTGGGATTTAGGTAACTGCTTCCCTAACCTCTCAGAGTGAAACTTCTAAATGAAATGTTTCAGTTTTCATTTAGTAGCTTGAGACTTTTTCATAGCCAGTTATAAAATAATGATTCTTGACCTTTTTGGACAAATATACTGGTGTTTTTTTTAGTCTTACCTGTGATTTGACTGCTTCAGCTGCCAGGTTCTACAATGGACATCCAAAGAACATAAAAAAAAGACATAGTGTGTCAGACCTGTGACCCATCAAGCCAAGCAGCCTCTTCCCAAACCGCGGTGGGAGATACTGTCCAAGGAGAACCGACAAGGCTGGCTTCTACATGCAGTCCCTTTCTTTTGTTCTTTCCTGCCATCCAGCATCCTCATATTAGGGGTGATGAATACATCCCTTCCTTTTATCACCTATTCACAGACCTGTTGTCAGTGAATTTACATCATTCTTCTGCACAGCTCCTGAGACTGTCTGCCAGCACAGTGCCCCATACTACCAGGTTCTGGAAGTTCGCTAGCTGCTGGACCTTTTTTTGCTTCAGCTGATATTCTTGATTCATTGAGGGAGAAATATGGGAATGGGATATATTATATTTAAAATCAAATTGTTCTGCTAATATGCAGATAGGGAGAGTGGCAAAGAACCTCCACTGGCTAGACCAGCCTTAGCTTTTCAGGTGAGGCACCATCATGCAGAAACAAACAGCAATGGGCGCTGAGTGCTGCTGGTTGATACCAAAGTGAGCCACTGTGTTTCAGATAATCCAACACATCTTATTCCTCTTAAGTGCAGGAGCTTCGGGAGCATTGGTGGTTTGTGAGTTGGCTTGGGGGCATGCAGGAAAGAGAGTGGTGATGAGTTTCTGGGCATGAGTTTAGGAGCTTGTAGATGACAGCAAATGTGTGGTATGTGCAAGGGATGCTGAGGCTGGCGTGGCACTGTTGAGCTTCACTGGGGACAAATGAAGGGTAGTAGTGCCACTGCGGTGCTACAATCAGGTGAGCCGGCATGATGTAGTACACAAAAAACCCAAATTTGCTCCAGTACGATGAGTACTTGCTTCATTGGAAACACACAGGTCAAGAGTAAAGTCACTGGTAACCTTGACAGTTTCCTTAAGTCTTTGGGCTATGATTATGCATTACTGGAAGTTCACAAATCAGGTGTTTGGCAAGGATGTATAAAATAGCAAAGGATGTTGACAGTGTTAATGTTTTAAGTATAAACTGCTAGGTGTCCTAATTGAGGTAAGAAAAGTGCTGAAGGTTGCCGTTTTGGTGGAAAGCGCTCCCACGTAGATTTTGAACACCGATTATCAATCTATGCTGCAGTAGGCTAGATCAAAATCAATATTTCTGCCTGGAATTCACATGGCCTCTTTGAGAGACGAGATTAATATGGTTACTGTTTGACTCTGTGTTCTCAATCAGCTAAGTATGTGCACTTGTCATTCATATTTTGTTTTTAGCTTGTTATTCTGACAGAAGAGTCTCTGAGGACTGAAAGGAGAGCCAGTTTGAAGAGTAAAGCAATGTAACATTTACATATTTTCACACTGTTAGGGAAGCCGGCTGTTAGACTTTGAACATTATTTATTCATTTGATGCTGCTATTTGTTACAGACCTCTGAAATATGTTACTGACAGTAACTAAACCATCTGTCTTGCTTTACGATATCTACTGATTGCTAATTTTGTTGACTAAGTGGTGCAAGAAGTTCAAAATATGTTATAGCTAAAAAGACAAGGTTCTATTAGGGATTTTTTCCTAATACTTTTCTTCCATCCTGAGTTGCAAGAGAGGAGTTTTTTTAATGTTGGCACATGAACTGAAAAAAGCCATCATGTTGTAGGCCTTGCAGTCATGTAGATCACTTTAGTTTGTGCTGGTGTGTTCTAAAAACCATGCAAATGAGCTTTCTATCATGGTTGTTTACCCATGGAAATAAAACCATCATATTCAAAGGGGTTGAACCAACCAACTCTAAAAGCAATTACTGGCAACATTGATTTTTCCATTAATTGGCTGAACCCTTTTGAACATGAAATCTCTAAGGACTGCATCGGAAATGTGTTACTGCTTTTATTGCTGTTATGGTTATTAGATTTTGCATGCTACCAAAATATCCTGGATGATACTCAAATACAAGACAGTTCCTGATCTTGAGAACTGTGACTGAAAGACAAAACAATGTCATAGGGAATAAACATTTCCCAAGTGCTTTGTGATTTCATTATTTTTGATACCTGTTTAGATGTTTCACAATATAAATGGGGCCTCATTGCGAAAGTTGAGTTGGACAATTCCTTGCCATGGCATGTCAGGAGGGATTTGTCCATGCATGGGTCAGTGGAAGAACATCAGGAGTTTATTATGTGGGAAATAGGACAACAAAAATAATATCATTGATAGGGTAGAGGAAATGGGATTGAAGGGAGGGGAGGGGGAAAGATTACCTTTTTTTATCAGGTTTTAGATCAGGAGAACCAACTAAAGAGAAACAGAAATTGAGCCCAATGCACTGACATAGAGTAAACTGGTTTTGATGACTTTTGATACAGACTGGATTATGTTCTTTGCTATATGGACAGAAAGGGGTGACCAGATCTTCAGAGTGTTACAAAAAAAACATCATTGGGATTCAAATCCTTACTGCTTCGATTTATTTATTTATTCATTTATTTATTTATTTTTATTTCTGGTGGAAGAATTTTCATGTCTTTGCAACAAAAATTAATTTGCCTAATACTTTATTCACAGTAGCCAATCTATGTTTTTTTTCATTACAGTTTTACACCTCTTAGAGCTTTGACTCTCTCTTTGTCACTACTGTGCTTATTGCGTGGGACACTTTAATCAGAGGTGTTAAATAATTCATTCAGTAGCTATACATTGTCTTTTAGGTGCTCACACCTTCCAGGTCTACACTTGCTGGGCAGTGATTTTAGTGCTTTGTAGGATCAGAGTGCATGTATCTGCATTGGAAAATTACTCTTCAGAATGACCATGAATGCTTGCAAAAGTCTTCAAGCCTCTTTCTTGAGCCAAACCTGAGTATCAGTTTATATATTGTTTTTCTTTCTCTTTCTTCAACTTACTGTACTCTACTTGCCTACTGACTGTTTAGTCATATAGTTCATTGTATAAGAAAATATTCCTCTGAAAAATTTTGAACTTGTATATTTGAGAACAGTAGAAAAGGTTTCTGTAGACATGGCAGCACGATAAAGTGATTAGTGCAGTGGAAGAGAAGATAACTGTGCAGGAGACAGTTACAAAGATCTGTCATTGATTTTGGGAAATAAAATGTGATATATCAATCCTACATGGGAGAAGTAATGCACCCAGTGTACATGGTTCTGTCAGCACTGTTTTAAGGTATGTAGCCCAGCGGCAAGAAAGATGGGAACCAGTTAGAGAAAGTCCAGAGAAGAAAAGGCAAAGTCAAAGGCTAGAAAGGTTCACCTATGAGGAAAGATGGCATATATCCAGGGGTTTGCCCTGAAGAAATAAATGTTGAACTGTTAAAATATTTTACAAGTCTGTGAAGAAGAGGAAGGTAAAAAAAAAAAAAACCTGTGGTCTGAAGCACGAATAATACAAAAAATTGGACTCAAATTGACTTCTGTCATCCCTGGACATCTTTAAAAAGATCTCAAGACAAACTAGTTAATTCTGTCATGAGGTACAAGATTGAAGAAGATGATTTTTCAATGTCCTGTCAGCCTTATTTTTCTGACTATTTCTTAATGTCTTCTCAAAGTCTGGCCTTTCTTCACCCTTCCTCTCATCTTCTCCATCCTACCCCACCCAAAAAAAAAAAAAATCTTCTCCCTAAAAAGCTCTGGTAGGGACTGTTTGACTAGATAATCTTTTGAGGTCCCTTCCAACTCGTAAACATTCTGTGATTCTGTGCTAATTAATTAGTTTCCTTTTTGTTGTTCCATAGAATTGGATGATCTTCATATCTGTCCATGGTGCTTTGGTAAATATTTATATGGACAAATATTACAGCAGTGATGTCAGATCCAAAAGGGAAAAGGAGGCTTGCCACTGTATGGGTTTTGGTTTGTTGGGAGTGTGGAGTCAGGGAGGCTTCCACAGAGAGATCATCATTTTGGTCAGCAACTGTTTCAAAAAGCCGCAGAAAATGCAGATTGGGTTTGCATCTGAGCTCCTTAGTGGGCAGAGGGCATTGCAAGGCAATACCTGCATCATCTTAAACTCTGTTGTGGAACTGCAGACCTCTTGTTTCAGACACGTCATTTTGCTTTATAGCCTGTGTTTTTCTAGAGGGAGGTGTGAACCCCACAAAAAGACATTACAGCAGATTTGCTGATATCTTTTTTTTTTTCCCAAATAATTTTCTGTCCCGACCCTGAAGATTTTCTTACATAGAAGGGAGAGACGGTTAAGAGTTTTTACAATATCCTTATGGAGCTGAAGACACAGCTTTGTCAGAAAAGAATGTGAACAGAGATATGAACAGAAAACCTTCAGGTTTCTTACTAAGCAAAAATAAGTATTTAAAATAGAGAAATGTGCCACACCTTGCTTGCTACCTTAAGCTTTCCGCTTTTGTCAAGCATGGCTTTCAGAAGACTTTTCCTTTGGGGATTTTTTGGAAGCAGCAGTGAAGCCTGAAAGATTGTCTTCTGTAGGTCAACTTGAAAAATTTCAGTGTGAAAAGATGAAATAAATAGAATTCCACTGTGATGTTATGATGTTAGTCAAAATTACTTTTTTTTTTTTTTTAATCTGAGAAGATAACTAGGAGAAAGTAAGAAATAACATTGATACAACGAGCATGTACTTTCAGGTTGCTGTCCTTATGAAGGTATGGTTTAAGGATTCCTGTTTATTCACAACATGATATACAGATGATATATGGGCAGTTACAGAAACATGCAGTCACTTAGGTTGGTCGAACCCATACCTGTGTTTAAATTGCTTTTTCCAAGTGAAAAAGACAACTGATTTGGTGCTTGGTTTGAAATACCTAGTATTTCAGTCTTCAGAGCAATTACTGCGTGTGTTATACTTAAGATAAAAAGTAGTTTTCTTCAAGCCTGATGTTCTGAAAATGAATCTTGTTAGATGTTTTTTACATATAGAAGAGCAACACAGTGTTGTGTTTTGCTTTCTTTTTGCTGGGAGTTTTCAAAGTGCAGTGAAAGGAAAAATGATCCAAAACTTTTTAGTGTCAGTGTTGTGAAATGCAGACTTGTTAACATGGGCTTTCAAACTCAGGAAGGTCTTTCCTGAGTTAGTTGAATATGTGGAAAAAAGATTGCTTGTGACAGCTATTTTAGGGGAAGAAATCGGGGACATCTCTTAAAAAGTAAAATGTACCATCAGACTTGTGACTGTGCACACTAGCCAGGTTGGGGTCGCAGGACAGCACAGGCGCAGTTACTCAGCATGTTTATTTATGAACTCAGCTTAGGTAAGATCATTTAGTTTTCCATATTTCACTTCTGACCCTTGGTAAATCACCTTTCTTTGTGCTGGTACTCTTTGCTAGTGGGGAGATCATACACCTTAAGCTCCGTCATGCGGGAGGGCAGGTGGGGTGAAGGTGCCCACCCACAGACATGCTGTAGGTCCTTTGTGAGATGAGCTCTGATATGTGCCAGCTGCCTCTGCCTCTGAGATGGGCAGAGTATCTGCACTGGCAACTGCCGCGATGCCAGAACACCAAAAATACTAAGTGTTAGAGCTCTCCATGACAGGCTTGAGTTCTGCCAGTCTTTACCATAAAGTGGCAGGTATGCTTTCCTTCCTTTTTATTCATACTCTGCCTTCTAATGTTATTAATTTGCAGGATGTGCAGATAGCAATTCAGTATTTCATATCAGGAATATTTTATGCACCTGACTACCCATCTCTAAACAGACTGCTGTGCTCCCAGGGATCTTCGTCATCTCGGACAACTACCTTCCTGTTGCACTACAGGCTTAAAATTAATCTGATTGAGACCTGTGTACTGAAATAAACTATTTTATATGGGTGTATACTTTTGGAGTGTTGAAAAATTGAAGTTGTAATTTCTACCCAAATTTTGTGTTGAGAGGAGAGAGGAAGTGTGGAAGGAGAAGTAACCATTTTAGCTAGAGGTGAGAGACACCATTTTATCAAACATAAGCACCACCTCAGTGTAAAGAGCAGCACCAGTATTTCACAGCAGAGCCCAGCAGTTCAAAGAAGTGTGTTTAAATACACTGTACACTTCATCTTTTATCCTTTTTTGTTCGTTTTTGTTCACTTAGGTGCATAGTACCTGGTTTGTTTGTCTTTTGTTTTTTTTTATAAGCCAAATTTAAAAGGGCCGTCTCAAGATCCATAAACCTGATGTTGGATGAACACAGTGAAAGCAAGTGTGTTACTCTGTATCACTATTACTTGTAGAATTACTTAAAAAACTATCTGAGTGTTTTGTTGCCACCTTCTCTCTATTTACACCTCTTAAATTTTTGGTTTATGAGCGGCAAAGGCAAACTGTCACTATTTGCTGTAAATTGAAGCTTTTAATAACTATGTCTGTTCTACAACATTTGTCAGCTTTGAATATTCTGTCAGTAGAAAGTAAAAATAGCAGGAAATCTCAGCAACAGTGACACTGAAAATTTATCTGCTTATGTTCAAAAGGTGTAAAATACAGGCTTCAAAAATAAGCAATTGTAGTTTCCCTTTAAAATAATTTGTATTTGCTGTGGCTAACAGTGAACTTCAAATACACCACTGACAAAAATAAACGGCAAAGTATTTGTATGCAATGTAGTTATCCACACAAAATATTAAGGCCCTTAAACAGTAAGAGATGGCAAAATAGGTATTATTTGTCAGGCTTCAGCATTATGTACATCATTGGACACCAAGATGAAGTTGTAGAAAACCTCTGAAGAGTAGCTCTGCTCAGTAACAGACATGTTTTATCATCGTGTAAAATTTGACTGTCATGTTAGGGTGTCTTAAAGTAAAAAAAAACAAACAACAAAACAACCGGACAAACAAAAAAACCCACCCACAAAACGTTTCAAATGCAAACTATTTTAAATAGCATTATTTTATTTAACCTGGGAGTGTGCTTGGTAAAATGAATATCTATAAAAAATAAAACATTTACATATGCTGTCTGTAGGAAAGTTCTGCACACTTTGTTACTCATATTTTTCGGCTGAGGGAGATGTTGTTTTGGTAAGTATCTTGTGGTTTGGGTTTTTTTTGTTTTATTTCAAGTTTTCTTTATTGCTCAGTAGCAATTCTCATCTTTAAGTTAAAAAAAAATCTAATTTATGAGCTTATCTCAAATGTATCAGCTTTTCTTTATTGTTTATATTTGTTACTGAAGCGTGTTCTGAGTAACAGTATAAACTAAGGTGCAAATATATATCGTTATGGATCTCTTGTTACATAACAGGGATTTTTTGGGACAGGCCTGTCAGGATTTCTGCTTGTCAGTAATTGAGAGTTTCGCTCACAGTGAGACTAGTTCAGGTCTACTGTCAGGAGACACTTCTGTGCATCCTAGAACACTGTTCTCCACCTAGTGCAGGTTCCCTTCCAGATTCACTTTTCTCACATTTTATTTGTAAAACGTCTGAAACAAAGTAGGGTTGTGGTTTAGTCTTAGCAGATATTCTGTCAAATACCTGTCTCCTGTAGCCTTTCCGTTCAGTAGGGGTGGCTAATGTTTTAATTGTGTTCCTTTTTTTCTGCCAGTCAGAAAGCCAGTAGCTATCGTTCCCTTCTCGGATAAACCCTCTTGCTCTCGATTCTCCTTTAAAATTGTGAGGCTCGTTTTGCCAAGAGATGAAATGGATAAGAAAGAGAAAAATGCTTTGCCTTTCAAGAGAGTGTCTACAAAAATGTTATCCCGTCAGAGAGAAGTGTTACAAGATTGAATTTCTGTCCTCTGCAGATGTAATTTTTGTGTGATGGAGCCTTCAGCCTTCTGTCAGTGTCTTTCAAGAGTAATATGGGAATGTAAAGGCAGGGGGAGAGACTTACCTGGAGATGGATAAAATTATTCCTCTGGGAAATACTTTTTGTTTGTTTATTTCACAGCAAAGGCTGGAATCTCTTCCTGAGTGAAAGGTCAGCACAACCTAGAAGAGCCCAGCAGGGAGATCGTGACACATAAGGATTTGTTTAATTTAGAAAAAGAAAGGGGAAAAAAAGAGAATTCTTAATTTTCTTTTGTTTTTCCTGTTGGATTTCATTGGGCAGGAATTATATTCCACATGAGCAGTCATGATAAAAATAATGGATTTGTCTTGGAAGTCATTGTGCCAGTTGAAACTTGTAAAACAATTTCTCTTGTTCTGTAATTTTAAAAATACTTCTCAGGTTGAGACTATGCATACCAGTATCTAATTGATCAGTGTAGTACCCATCTGAAAACTATAGCAAAATCTTCTCAGACTGGAATTGTAGAGAAGAACAGTGAAAAATTAATCCATTGAGTGAGAAAACAAAATCTACAATTTTTTGAGTCAGAATTATATCAGAAACAGTTGAAGGTTTGCAGATTCAGAGTTTATAGGCTTTTGGTGACTTTGCCTACATAAGAGGGAAGGCTTTTAAATTAAAATACTAATATTGGGAAAATGTGCAGAGACTTGGACTCTCCATCCTGGAAAGGAAACGATCAACCAGAATGTGCTAGGAGAGCAGTAAAATATTAAGTGATATGATGTAGATGAATAAGGAATTTTATTCAGTATTTCTCATAATTCTTGGATTATAGGCATACTGGTGGAAGAAAGTCTAGTTAAATGAGATACGCTAGGTGGGACCCCCGTTCAGGCATTCTCTAAAAGCAATTGCTGGAATCAATCCTGTTGTTCCAGGAATGACCAGTTGTGCTGGGTCAAAAGAGGCTCATCCACTCCAGCAGTCCATAGCACACAGTGCTACTAAATGGATGCAGCAAAAACATACAAAGAAGTATGTCCATGTTATCCTGTTCTCCTTGCTGCTAGGGTCATTAAGAAATCTGTATATTACGGCTGAATGCTTGGTGTGCAGCTAGACAGATGCTTAGCTTCTGAGGAAGACTCTCCTCCACAGCTTAATTCCCACGGCAGCAGCATGAACTCATGCTGCATCTATGCTCATGAACTGGCATGCCAGGGGAGTGCTGGGTGCTGTAGCTGATCCTCCAAGTTCCCTGCCCAGCTGTGCATCCCAGACTCATTCTGTTGCTGTCTCAAGGCAAGACCTCTCAATATCGCCTTCACCGTTATTCTCATGGAATATTCCCATGGGGCACATGTACCAGCGGAGAACAAGCATGTTGGTTTGGATGATGGAGACAGTATGTATCTGCAGAGCACTTTATAAACAGCCTCTGTACTGACACAGAGATCTGCTGTGCGTAGAAATAGTGGTCCCTAACACCCGACCCAGGCACTGCACCTGGCTATACCATTAGGATGAAGTTCTTCACTATGAGGGTGGTGAGACACTGGAACAGGTTGCTCAGAGAGGTGGTGGAGCCCCATCCCTGGAGACATTTCAAGACCAGGCTTATTGAAGCTCTGAGCAATCTGATCTAGTGACGATACCTCTGTTTACTGTAGCGGGGTTGGATTAGATAACCTCTAAATGTCCCTTCTAACGTAACACGTTCTGTGATTACTCCCCAGGCACAACTTTTGAAGGAGCTGCATTTCAGCCTCCTTGGAGGTTCCTGGCATGCAACCAGTCTGCTCATGTTCTTGGTAAATGCACGCCTTTCAGTTTACTTGGATGTAGATCCTCCTAAAGCTCTGTGAGGAGAAAACCTGTGGTAGAGAGATGATATGAAGAGAGATGATATGAGTGAGAAGAAAGTCACACAGGAGTCACCTGTGGGTGACAGGAGGGAGTGGCACCTACCTTAGAGGGGATGCATTGAGTCTTGGGGCTAAGAATACCCCTTTGTATGAGTTTTTCTTCCTCTTGTCCATGTACCTTCTGTACCATGTACTAGTCAGTCATCTGTTTGAGGTACTCTGTGTAATATGTTGCAAAGAGGGCCACCTACTTCAAGAAGCGTTTAGCAGGAGAGGATTAGTGGTTGTAGCATGCTGGGAGCTGTCCCAGAGAAGTAGGGTCTCTGGCACTTGCTCCCCACCAAGTTGTCATTTCAGAAGACCTTGTTCCTCTGCAGAGGCTAGAGACTGCTGGTAGGTGGCAAGCCCTGTTCTTTTCCAAGATGCAGCATCTCCTGGTACCTGTTGGGTTTCTCCTGATTTGGGATAGATATATGCAGTCTGACATGTCACTACTACGTTGCCTGAGAGGCTGCAGTTAATTCAGGGCCAGTTCAGCTTTTACTGTTGGAAGCTATTTTTAAGACCTCAGCTGCTACAAGTTTGCTTCAGTGCTGAGGCTCTGAGCAAGGGGGAGATGCAATCACACCACCTTCCAGCGTACCAGCTGCTCCCTGAGACCTGCTGAAACACACCCTCGTATCCTGATGCAAACGTGCTTTACCCCTCCAGTGAAAGCCACCTGGCCTCATCCATCTCGCTTTCACATACGTTCAGCATCCGTATGGGTTTTTAGGCAAGTTTTGAAACACCTAGAACTTAAATATTTTTCTTGTACCTGTAAAATTTCTCTTCTCTATTTTTGACAGTTGTAGAAGCTTCAAAGCAACCACATAACAATATGAAATAGTTCTCTTTTAACAACACCTAGTGGCACCAGTTCTTATTTACGTTTCCCAGATTTCTAACTCCAGTAGCAGTATTCTTAAAAGTCAAATAAAGTGCTTTTATCTGTTGGTTGTATTTTTGATGCTTTGGGAGATACGTTTAGTTTTTATGTTGGAAGCCGCCAAGCTATTTTAGAACCTGCTGAAAAACATCGTCTGAGAAGAGGAGCAATCATAAAGCAAGGCTTTAGGAAATCACAGGATTTCAAGCGGAGTTTCTAGTAAACGTATTAGAACTGTAGTTAGATTTAAAGACAGTGCTGTTAAGGAGGATGTGTTCTTCCAGAAATAACGTTTGTCATTATGTCTTTCCTCCTGCATAATCACCCTTACTTAGTTCAGCACACCATGAGGATTTCTCAGCATGTAAATAACACACAGAAATGTCACCAGGAGCAGGGCTTCATGCAGGACAGCTGCTTCACTGGTGCTTCTGCTGCCAGAGAGCTCTCCCATCTGCTTGACAGAACAGTCCCAGCTGATCACTCTAATATTTTTAAGAAAGCTTTTTTGGCCATTTTCTGTCCCCATGTCTTACATACTTCAAACTTGGAGCAAATATTTCTGTCCCTTTCAGTCCAGGTGTATTGTAGGTTCTGCCAGTTTAAACGGTTTTCTTGTGTGAGTTGGTTCAGGAGCTCTGGTGAATCAGTTTACTGACAAATGCCTTTCAGAATTGTCCCTCAGACCCTCAGAACAGTGCTCTGGTGCAACAGGTAGTTCTGGTGCCTTTAAAACAGAAAATGTCAGTATAATTACATTTCTTTTTCACACTTGGATGATGGTGACCTTTTTTTGTGCTTTCTTGACAATCTGTATGTAAAAGAATATGGGTGTGTGATTTTAATGAATGGGTCTGTTGTCCTTTTCACCTCGTTACTCTGTCTCAACCATAAAAACAAAAAGGCAGAAGAAAAATCCCAGTTCTTAGAAACAGTTTTGATTAATGCATTGTTTCAAAACTCTATCATCAGGAAATAAACATATTTTGGATAACTGGATTTTTGTGGAAGACTTGCTTTTAAAAGATGATACACTAAAAGTGTTTTTATATCTTTGGCTGGGTTAAGTGATATAGCAAATGCTTTTGATATTAAATTTGTGTTTCATCTGAAGGCTGTAAATATTCTTTTCAGATCTGTCTATGATAGCGCTGTGTGCAGCAGAAATTCTTCCTTTAACTGAAGCGTATCCATCATTCTTTAGGGTATCTATCATTGCACATCCCAATTCAATAACAGATGCTATCTTATTATCCTTCCAGTGAGCCACTGTATTTATGGATTTAGCTAGTATTGTCCAGATGTATCATCTTTGATTCAGTCTGTTGGGTACTGTGAGACTTACTCCCTGTAGTCCATATACCGCCAGTTGCCATTGTGTGGGGCTGGGGCATCCCAGGGACCTTTTTTATCTGTGAGTGGTATCAACAGATAACAACTAGTTTTTGTCAGTGCAGAGTTTATATATTCAGTTTTGTTAAAATGGGGAAGGCTTCAGTTTAACTTACAATACTGAAAATTCTGATCTGATTTGGTAGTTAGAGGTTTTCAGATAGCTGCTTTTTCACAGCGATTGCTGAGGATTGCACATAACATTTTTACCCTTGCTTGGTTATTCAGTGTTATGCTAATTCTAAGTAAACATTCACTAATTCTACATGGCTATTTCAACTCTTTTGCTAATTAAAATGTATAAGGCATATTCAGATTGAAACTTCAAGAAATCTTAACTGAGAGGGACCATGTGAGACTCAATGAGGTGTTTGCTTACAGAAATACGGTTTTTAAAAGATGACATGTCACATAACTTTGCGTGTCATTCAGACACGTCCATTTTAACTATGAACAATTAGTTGAAAGTTTTTTTTGTTTTCTGCTTGCAATTACAGTAATGTAACCTCATTACAATCCTCCTAAAAAACCCAAAACCCAGAAAGAATGTAGAAGCAGATGTGTTTTCTTAATGATGAAAAATACAGTACATGTTTCACAAGGTTAGAGGTCAGTGAAGGTATCTTTTCTCATTTGTGCATTTTCAGAAAGTAATTTTAGAAAATAATTGAGGAGATAGGCTTGCAAATACAGCAGAAAGACACATGAGGAGCTGTAGCAGTAGTAGTTGCCAGTAATGCAGTAAGGGGAGGAAGTTAATTATAGGATCATAACAGTCTATGGTGTTTAAAAGATGAGTGCACTAGTCAGAGTAATCTTTTTTCTCTTTTTTTTTTTTTTTTTAAGCTTATTACAAGGGGCATACAGACAGTTTTAGCCTGAATGCCAGGGAAGTCCTCCTCATAGCAAGATACAAGTGAATTAACTCCTGAGATCAGGCTTCTCCCTGAAGTACTTTAACCACATTGTTAGCAATATTTAATAAGGGGAAAATCTTTCATAGCTTAGAGGATGGGCTGGTTCTGTTTCCAGCCACTCTGGTACTTGAAGCAGTTTTCTTGGGGGCATCCAATTACAGCAATCTGTTAACCTCTTTGGAGGAGAAAACTGAAACCCATGCCCAGAGAGATGAATGAGATGGACCTGAGGGCAGACAGCTTGCAGAATAGGCTTTTGATTAAAAAATTACCTCATTCTTAAGTACGGATTGGGGAATTTCAGAGAAACAGATGAGATCCTGATAAAGAAAAAAATCTTGCGTTTCCTGCTGGAGAAGAGTGTTGGTGCAGGCTGGAAGTGGCCTAAATCGCCAGCTTTTAGCAAATCCTCTTTGCAGAAGAGCGGTAATTTCACTTCATTTTTGAGGGGAGTTGCTGGTTTCCCCAACAGGTGTTCCTGATGGTTATTACATGCTGATAGAAGTCAAGTAAATGAGAAAAGTAATTCTCAAGGAAGAAAAGATGCTTATTTTCAAGCAGCAAAGGTGTGATCCAGATAATTTAGAAGCTGCATTTTTTTAACCTTTTAAGTCCCTTCACATAGTTCCATAGACTTGTCAAATTAAAGGATGTGAGAATTTATGAAGTGGTGAAAAGCATCAGACACTGGGATCCTTCCAGTGACTAGTCCTCTTGCTCACTGTTGCTTTCTCTACCCTACATTTTTCAGCTTACGACTGGTGAGTTCCTGTATCCTGGGAATATGTAGCTAATTTTAAAAAGTTGCCTCAGTGCATTGATAATATGCACTAATACATACCACATGTATTAGTGGTAGATCTAATACTTGAGGTCAGCCGTGTCTTCTGAGACACGACTTCTCATTTGATCATAGAGTCTTACAGGACAAAGTTGCTAATTCTTCCTGAAGGAAACGGGCAAAAACGAGTTATCCATTCATTCTTTGTGTTATCCATGCCCTCTTATACTGTCCTTAAAGCTGGAATAGGTTTAAAAATTTGCAAAACAAGTTTCTTCTGTTCTACTGGGATTTCTTCTGATCCTATCAAGTTAAAAGTTAGTCATTCCTAGAAAAGAGCAAGAGCAGGTATAGGGGGGAGGCATTACCTGCATGTTTTTCCACTTGCAGATCCCTGGTGGTGGTCCTGGCTGTTCAGCTGCTGATCTGCTCAGTGTGACATGTCTGCTGGGTCACTCTTCTGATTCTGAAATGTATTGTCTGCCCGGCTTGACAGCTTTCTTTGTACTATCAACCCAGCTTTGTACTTCTGGATAAAATTTCCTGCAGACATAGCTGTTCCTTCATCCATCTGGCTGATTCCTAATAGGTGTGAGGCTGTGATGTTCATTGTCAAGCTTTTGATAGGCGATTTCAGGTTTGGCACTCCCGGAACTATGGGGTAGTCACTGTTTTTTGAGCCTTCTAAGTTGGTACCTTTTGGAGTTAAGGAGGTATTTTTGTCTGTCAAAGAAGTTGCCACTGTCACAACAGAAAAAAGTGTTTCCACAGGGAAATAAAAGGAATATACAAGCCCATATTAAGGCTCATACCTGTAAAATATTTGTGCCTTTTTTTCTCAGTACTTTTTCTGCGGTAGAAAGGAGGGAGCTTCAGGGTCTCATATATCTGTTTTGTATTCATATCAATCTGAATCTTGTATCCTGTTAATTAAGTTTAAAACTCATTGCAGGCATTGGAGTGGGATTTTATCTAATCTCCTGGTGGTTTTTTGCACTATGTGTGTTACCAGTGCAACTTAAGTCTGTGGGAACCATTTTCAAGTCTTCTGTGGACTTGTTTGTGAACCACTATAGCTGATCCACTCATTGAATTCTTGAATATAGTCTTGACAGTTGATATGAAACTCATAGCTCTACTTTCTTCACTGCTTTCTGTTGTCTGTGCTACCTTGGCTGGGAATCGCTTCTTCCCTTTCAGCACAGACGTGTGGTTAAGAAATGACTCGTCCCTTTCTTGCACTGACATTGACCTCAGTAGAATTATTCCTTTTCTGTGTGCGAGCAAACGAGAGGAGAATCAAGCCTGTAATCCTGAAAAGAAAAATTGCTTAAATTTGTTCTCATGAATAAGTACTGAGTTCTAATTTCATACTATTTCTGGTGTTCAGATGGAGACAGCAATATATTAGGGTTTAAATAATAGTTTTGAAGTGGGACTGAAAATGCAGCTTTTTCAGTTGCTCTGTTATGACCTTAACTGTGAATCTGTGCCCGGCAGCGGGATCCCTGCGAGGATTAAAAAAATATCAGGAAGGTAAATTATTCTTAAGAGACTGTGTGCACTGAAGACAACATACATTCCTGTTGAAGACAACGTATATTCCTGATGGATTATCGTTAAGCTGCCTTTTATTGATACCAAACTGATGTGTTTTAGGTGTAACCAGCATTTGTCCCTAAAGCTTCTTACAAGTCCATAGAAGAGGTCTTCTGACATTTCTTTGAGAAACTGGAGTTCATCTTCCTAGGGTGAAGCGATGTTGGCATGGTGTAGGTATTAATGTCTCCCTTCTTAGTAGGCGGCAGATTTGAAAGAGGCAGCATCGCTGCAGTGAAGCCGCATTTGGGATTCAGAAACATGCAGCATTAGTGCCTTGTGTGTGACATGCAGAACGAAGGGGGTGTTGTGTTAGTAATTCTGAGCTGTGAAAATTAAATTCTTCGACAACTTCCAAAGTCCAAAAAAAATAGTTTCAAAATAAGAAATTACTTCTAAATTCTTTGCATCTGTGAATAAGGTATCTATGAATGATTAACTTCTGAGCTCTCTTTGGACTAATAGCAATGCTCACAGTTGTTCTTGAATAGACCAAGAGGATTAAAACTTAATGGCTTAAATTTATTAAAGGACCACATATATTGGTACTGAAATTTGGTTTCACCAGGTTAGATTGCAACAGGGCAGTGTTTAAAAAGCAGAAAGATCAGAGCCCTCTCTTCTGCCCCCTCCGCTCAAACACCCTTTTGTCTCAGAGGAAGAAGTTGCACTGTGGGCTCTGTAACAAATGACTCGTTACCCAGCAGCACTGGCTGAGCCGTCATTTCTTGGGTGTTTTGTTGCTGGTTGTTGTTTCTTTTTTAACAGGTCTTCATGATTAAGCTACGAGTAGCTACACTTCTGTTTAGGAGAGAGTAAAAAACAGCATGTTTTTATGGTAATGAGATGTCACATGATTTCTTTCCATTTTCAGTTTGTCAGAGTCTGTTCAGGATGATACCTTAACTGCCTCCCACAGTCTCCTGTTTGCCAGTGGCAAAGACCAGATGGGGTGAGACATTTCTCAAGAGTTACCACCCAATGGCGGGAAAGGCCTTGCAACAAATCCAGATGATTCAGTCAAAATCCTCAACAAATGCAGTTCCAAGAGAAAAAGCTGCTCCCTGTGAAGGGTCAGGGATGCATCCTTGCAGCACATGGAATGAAAGAAGTTTGCAAGCAGCTCGGTGCCTTACTGCACAGTTCCTGGTGGAGCTGTCTGTTTTGGATGCTGCTTTGCAGAGTTCCATTCCCTCCTGACCAGTGTTCCAGTAAATGGGTCCTGAGGAAAGCCGTGCACTGGACTGACAGGGACGTTGAAAGATCATTACTGCTGAGCAAGCCAAGGCATTGTAAACCTGTCACGTTAATGCAACAGTGCCTGTAACGAGCTGTATTCATGTGCTCCGGTGGAAAGGGAAAAGCTGTGAGGCAGAGACTGAACCAGTCCCAGCATGCTCTGTCTTCTGGGGTGTAAGAACTACTATGCTGCTGTATGGAGTATATGTATTTGTGTGCCATTTGAACTTCCAGGCTGTAGTAGCCAGCCAGAGTTCCACAAACCAAAGATCACAAAGCAAAGATCCAGGGGAAAAAAAAACCCCAAATGTTTAAAAGTCCTCTTCTTGGAAAAGACCGGCAGTGTCAGCCTGAGGATTACCAGCCTGAGGAGTCATTTCCAGCTTTCAGACTGAGGACAAGTGAACAGGGTGCTGGACACTCCCCTTACAAGCTGTTAGCAAAAGCAGCTTAGTACCGGGGACTTGTAAGAAGAGCACAGCTGTCATTTAGAAAGATGTGTAGATGGTCTCTGACAAGATTGTTAGGCATGTGCCTCTACTCACAATGTAATTTAGCCAGCAAAAGACCCACCCACTTGTTTTTACTAAGCTATTCACAGTGTAGGAAAGAATGCATTGGGTTGTTTTTTTTTTTAATTCAGCTTTTCTGAAAAAAAGAGCAAACGAAACAGCAGGTATGAAGAATTGAAATTTTAAAATCTCACACCAAATCACTCAGCCTTTATCCATGCCAGAATTTATCTAGAAACAAAGAGGGTGATGAGGTGGGACTTGATCTAAGGGTTTCATGTAAGAGTAGGTGACACAGAGAAATAAGTTTCATAAGAGGTAACTATTAAAATGTGTTTGTACCTTTAAACAAAAAAAAAAGATAATGAAATTGGTGGTAACCTGCTCAAACCATGTTTCAGCATGTTATTTTTGCTTAGTATACGTGTGGCATGGTGTAGGGTTTTTGAAGCATAATTTTGTATGTATTTCCAAAGGCCAGCATCAGGAAGATGGGCAGCAGCGGGGGTTTGAGTGGATCCTGTGGTGATAGAAATGGTGGAAATGGATGCTCAGTGCTGGATGAAAGCCTTTTTATTTGCAAGCTGACTGGCAGCTAGTATTAAACACTTGATCCCCCGTCCTTTGACTAAGTCAGTGGAACAATGCCATTGGCAGATTGCCCACATAAAGAGGCCTCACAGTACCTAGGGTAACTTCTTTGGGAAAAATTATGATTATTTAGCTTAACCTCCATCTTCAGGTGCAGAATTATCAATGAGGCTTAAAGTATTTAACCCTAAAACCCCAAGGAGAGACTCTAACCCTGTTGAATGGAAGCGACTGTGGTTTCACCATTGGCTTGAATCAGAGCTGAGAGTTTATTGCTGCTTTTCTGATGGGTTGAAAGCATGCTGGTATCTGCAGAGAAATAATAATGTTCCATGTTTACCCCACTCCACCACATACCAGGTGGTCTTAATTAAGCATCTTGTTTCACCATTCATTTTCTTACACTCATCTATGGACAAAAGAATTGTACATACAATTTTATACATAAATCCTGGCTGAAGCTACTGATTTCTGGATTTAGCCCATTGTGGACAGGATAGCAGAGCCATTGAGAATGCTGAATGCTTCTTAGCTGAGAAAAATTCACAGTAGGTCACTTTTGCTGCCACTGCAATAATAAAATTGTGAAACCTGGGAATTTCATTCAACATCAAAAATAATTAGAAGCTTCAGGAAAATTGGCATGACTCAGATTCCTTAGCAATTTTGGAAGCAGCAAGAGGATAAGTGTGGAAATATTAACCCACCCATGTATTAACCATCCTACTGGAGGCCAAACATCTTGCCTAACCTGATGGTATAAAAGTTAGCAGCAGTGTGTAAGAATCAGTATCCCCGGCATTGCAAAGGAAAACAAAAATGGTTAAAAGAGGAACTTGAGCTCTTGAAAATAAAGAACAATTTGTACCCTTGCAGACGCTCAAGATCAGTCGTTATTATAAGAGTACAGAGGTTTGGTATTAAAGTCTGCCAAAAATATATAGGAACATTTCTGTATAGATAAGTAGAGTAAAAAAATAGAGCTTGTGAGCATCTATTTTTTATGTATTGTTGCAATGAAATGTGAAGCGCTTGCACCCAGGTCTTAAGCTGGACATCGGCATGAATTGCAGTGGTACTGTAAATATTTCTCAACTTGGACAGGTAGATGCTATCGGAAAAACCAGAACAAATTCTTGAGTTGCCAATAGTGTCACAAAGTCTCCCTGCAGAATGGAGTTGTTTGACAAAGTGTTTCCCTGGTGATTTGGCTGAAGATGAAAATGTCTTCAGCAATAAAATTCCGTGCTCGGGTCTCAGCTCTCTGTGCTCATCAATCAGCAAATGACATACCAAGGATCTTTTTTGCTGGATTAGTTAATATGGTGGGGAAAATGTACAAGACATTGATGCTCCTTTGAATTTCTATATATAAGGTTTTTCAGCTCTTAAATAGACTTTTTTTTTAATATATATTGTTGCCTACACTTTCCTTTAATCATTAGTGCTGCAATAGGGCTAATGTAAAACTATTTTCTATGTACACAGGTTTTCTTGCCTGTAGATAATGCCTACTCTCAGAAAATTGCTGTCAATCATTGAAAAGGGAGAGGTAGGGGAAGGGTGAAGGAGAGAAGTGCATTTCTAGATGGTATTTCTGCCCTCAGTTCACTGTCCTTTGTGGCTTAATATATTTAATGTTTTGCCAACAAATGGCATTTGGTACAATTTTTGTGGTTCTGTGTTGTAAACCTTGTTTTGTAAGAGACAATCCTGTTCCATATCTGCTGATAGTTTCATAAGGTGTCATTAAGGGCTTTAGAAAGTTCAATTACATGGCTGAAAAGAAATAAATCACCTTACAGTTTAATTACCCCTAATATAACAGCAGCAAATACCTTCTGGGAAGCTGCCTCCTGTGTTACTAAATGACTGTCAATGGTGGAGCTGCATTCCTTAAAGGATGCTCTATTAAGGAGATCATTTCACAATGTTTTATGCTACATCTGTTGCTGCCACTACTAAATTTTATAAAGTAATTTATAATATGACAGATGTCAGTAATAACTTTTATTCCATGCTTACTTCTTAAGGAAAAAAATGAACTTAATGCAATTCCCATCAAGATTTATATGAAATGTTTCATATGAAATCCTTTTAAAATACTTTTAAAATATTTTTGAACAATCCAAAGGAATGTCTTAAAACACATTATAGCAGATCCCTTCTGTGTAGTGTGTGTCCGTCTGCAGAGGAATATACCAAGAAGAGTCATTCATTTTCCTACATTAATGTCTGAAAACAGAGTCTAGAGAGGCAAACAGGGAGCACAGATGGAAAGATGACTCTCTTTTATTTAAAAAAAAAAAATGGGGAGGAGGCAGGAGTTTGGGGGTGTGGGGCTGGGGAGGGGAGTAATATTATTGGAAACAAGGAAAGGAAGGAAGAAAGCCAGCATAAAAGTGGTACAGGAGGAAGACCAGTAAGAAGTAGAAGGCTGGTGAGCTAGAAAGGGAAGAGGAATGGGAAGAGCCAAGATTCTCGACAGGGAAGATAAATGAGGAGAATCAGCTGATGAGGCAAAGCGAGGAGATAGGGAGGAAGTGCAGCAGTAGCAGAAAAATGGAGAATTTAGTAAAAGCAGAAATCAAGGACACCAAATAATCAAAGGATAGGATATTTGCTGCCTTTTCCTCACTTTACCTATCAGTGGATAGGAGAGAGACATGATAGACAAGTGTCAGAGACTCAGCCAACCTGTATTTTCTTGCTCATCCTCTTCATAGGAGTCTGGGTTTCCTTTGAGTCTTTGGTTCACCATGTTTACTTTGGGTAGACCACACACTTCCTTTCATACCACTGTATTGCTAAACTCAATCTGCTTTGAATTAAACTCTGTCATTACTTTGAATTATTTGAATCATTATTTTGGGATCATCACTTGAATTAACAGGCCTTAAAATTATTCTGAGCCATTTTGGATCATCTGTTTTCCTTGTGTTTCGGTATGTTCCCTCCTCTCTTCTAATACAGTAGCTGGTAACCTCTTTGATTTGTTTGCTCAGACATATAAGGGATGCACAGCCCTCAGTGTGCTAAGCACAGTGGTGTGTACAATCTCAAGCACCTCCCTGTCTGTAGGGTGGTGGGGTGGCTCCATCCAGGATCTAGACGCTGACCTAGATGCGTGAGTGTTGAGGGATGCTAAACCCTTGGCTCTGCTGTGGCACGCCCTTTCATTTGCCGGCTAGTAAATGTTAGCCAGGACCAGAGGATAAAAGAGCAAAGCTTTTGGAGTGGTACCCCCCCCAGTACATTTTTGTTCTCCAGAGGAGAGTGGATCAGGGAGTGTGCCCTGCCCTTTTCTTTGGGCAATTTCCTTACAGCAGTGGTTTGCACGTTGTTAATGCTTTACAGGGTGATGGGTAGGTTGTTAACTAATGGTTGTTTTCAGCCTTTAGCTTGTAGGCTATAACAATAAGAATGCATTCTATTTCAAAGGGTGGGTTTTTTAAGGGAAAAAATGATTTTTTTTTTCTGAATTCAGGAGGTAGGAGTTAGGCAGCACTTAATGTATTGAATGCAGTGAGAGAAAATTTGAGCATAAGGTACAGAGACATGTAGGTTGGGTTTGGATGAACACATTTGTGTGTGGAAAATTATATACTGCCTCAACGAAAATGACTTTTTCCTTCTGAAAGAAAATGTTGTTTTCTCGCATGTATTGAGAGAAGTTACTGATCTTCCATTGTACAGTGTGTAGTTTTTAACACTGTACATGTAAACAGTGGTACTGTTAAACTAATTTTTGCAAAAATTAGCTTTAAAAAAGTGTTCTTCCTTCAAACTGTTTTTATGTTATGTGCCTATTATTTTGTCTGGAAGCTGCGATCTCTTGGCCTGTTCTTCATTGTTCTGGCAGAATTCAGAAATACACCACAAATGTATTCTCCTCCTTTCTAAAAATAATTTCCAAATTAAAAGAAATAGTATTCAAGCTATGAGAACATCTGAAGTTGCCAGTACTGAAATAATATTTAACGAATATAGTTAAAATATCAGTAAGAATAGAATCAAGTTAAGTGAAATCTTGTGGTTTCTCCCAGGCTAGGATTAACGTTAAATACAAAATGGGTGTAAAGTAAGGAATAATAACATATGGTCACAGCCCAATTAAAACAGCCAGTAAGATGTATCCTGGAAAAAGATCAGATCAAAGGAAAGCCCTTTGTTCATTCCTCGCTGTTTTTATTTTGGCTATCTGCAGCTGATTTCACTGCCTTTACTTGGCAGGGACAGCTTGTAAAAGTGAAAGCTGCTCACAAGAACCAGAATTTCCAAGAGAAGATCCTCAGCCTGCCTGCAGTCTACTTAGAGATACACAACGTGCTCTATGTTTGGTTTTGATTTTGGATCTTTTACCTAGTCCAGAGTGGGACCACATTGGGGTAGCAGTGGGTTTGCAACACGGAGTGGAACTGTGTCAAGGATGTGGGGGTATCAGCAGGGAGTAAAGCTCTGTTTTTAGAAACCTTGCACAGGGAAAAGAGAAAATTCTTAAAACAGCTTAGATGAATGAGTGCAGAGCGAGCCCTGAGTCGGCTGGTGCTGTGTGCAGGATGATGGGTGTTGCCATAGTGACCAAGAAAGGCGGGGGACAGAGGAGTTTTGAAGACAACATCAGCTGGGGCTCCAGTAATGCTAACTTAGCATGTGACGTCTGCCAAAGATCCTGTGTGGGGAGGCGGTCAGCAATGCGGTATGAGTGTGTGAGAGCACCGAGGTTGCCCGGTGTCCGCTAGCAAGCGACTGAAGTCATGGCGTGGACGGATGGGCAGGTGGTGGAAATAAACTCATCTTATGTTCACATATGCAGCTTATTCCTGAGTTATCTATTGGCATGTTTCCTGACAGGGTAGTTGCTTCTGCTTCCTCTCCCGTTCCTGAAAATACTGGGTTTCGTTCTAACAGTGAGTGCTCTGGAGATAACTGCTGAGTGCTCTATGTTTTGAGAACACCACCCTTGCATCCCAGAGGCTGCACAGGCTCTTCTGCCCTGGCTGTCTGGTTCTTTTGGCAAATCAAAACCCTTGTGAAGAGTAGCCATGGGCTTGTACTTCAGCAGTAGTTTTGTGCGTTCTGTAGGTTTTTTCCCTTGATTCAGGAAAAATAGAGTTTATATCTCTGGTTTGCATTAGGGTACAGATCAAGAAGGCAGGCTACCTTCACTGAAGGTACAGTGAGTATCTTCACTGCTGTCCTGCTTCTGCACTGTTAGGATGTAATGTGGCATTAGATGATCTTTGAGGTCCCTTCCAACCCAAAGCATCCTGTGATTCTGTAATCTTCAAAGCCAGACACTGAGTGATGCCTGTGGGTGGCTCACTGGACCTGAGACTGGGAACCCACCAACTCATCCCTTGAGACTGGGGACCCACCAACTCTCTTCATGGAGCTGCAGATTTCTCACAAAGCATGAGGCCAGCTTTTGTGTTTGGAGCTGTTTGACTTCTCTCTTCACACAGAGAGTTTGAGCTGTATTGTGTCTGTACTGCACAGTAAGTCACTATCCAGAATCTGCACTAAAAACTCATTTTTGCTTCATTAAGAATTATTGTCTTTCACTAAATACATGAATCCCATCAAGTGGGTTACAGTACTAAAGATGACTTATGGAATGTGAATGACTTACGGAGAGGAAGAAGAGTCAAGACAGAGTTTTCCTCCATAGCATGGAATCAGAATCTGGACAAGGCTAAGAACTGCTCAAGATCAAGATATATGACTGCTCCACTACAAAGTAAATAGCATTTTTAAAATTAATATCGCTGGCACTGGCTATGTTAATACTTCCCTTTTGCAACATTTATTTTTTCATTAACTGAGCTAATGTGACTGAAAGATGGATGTGAAGAAGTGACAAGCACTGTGTATGTTTAAACGGGGAAGGGTCTGCTGAAGTCTGTGCTCATGCTAAATGTGCTTGATCTTGAAATAACAGCACTGAAAAAACATAAAACAAGGAGAATTGGTCCAGCATTTGTGGGATATTCTCCTTGCATTGGTCAATGAGCTCCCATGTTCTTCTGTGCCATAAAGGCTCCCTAAATTCACATAGTCAGCACACCCATCTATTCCTTTATTCCCTCCATACCCCCTTTCCTCACCAAAGTGAGAGTTCCTTGGGTCTTTCTGGCAATATATCAGTGTTGTCCTCTTTTTTTTTCCTATGCCACAGCCAGATGGTTTTCCATACATGAAGTTTCATGTCTCTCTCCTTCCCTCTTTTGTCTTCATACCTCTTCCCTTCTCTTTTTTGTCCTTTCCCTAGCTAAGTTTCTTCCTTTCCCTGAGGCAGTTTCTCCTGAGCATCAGCATTTCTAAACTGTACTGGTAGCAAGTTGTACAAGGTTGTGGAGGAAGGAGGAGTGGTGTTAGCACTGGCAATGAAGATGGCAGTCATCCGCTGACTCTTTGATCTGTACATCACTGCCCACAGACCTGGATGTCTGAACAGCTGCACCTGCTAACTGTGGGCAAGTGTCAAGGTACATATATCCCTGTATGTATATATGTACCTTTCCCCTTTTGTTTTCATGCTTTTGCCAAAATCAGTATGACATTGCACATTGCCTAGAATGTTTCCGGAAGTGTTGGGATTCATCAAATAATGCAGCATCCTAAAATTATCTTAGACATACACACCTCATGGCTCCTTACGACAGCTTTTCATGGGCTTGTGAGCTTTGAGTAACAACAAAGTTTACTCCACCACAGGGATAGTGGTCCCTCTGTGTAGTTACGCCTTCTGATTCAGAAAATCTGATTTGTGGGGTTTTTTTCAGTTGTGAAAATTGATCTATTTTCTCCTCTTTACCTTTTTCTTCTGGCTAGGGTTTCCTGTGCCTCTATCATATTAAATCTGGGAACCAAATAGCTGTGTAATCATGTTAACATATTGAGCTGACAGAAAGCATGCACCCAAATATAGACATTTTCTAGAGCAGCATAACTACAGTGCTGGACAGTGGTCTGAGCAAACTATGAGCACTAGACCAGGTGAAGACATTAAGTCAGTGTACCTTTGGTACCTTAAGCGGTTGCTCAGCTTTAGTTCTGTTTATTTTGAATTTGTGGTGTGGTTTTGGATTTGTGGGGTTTGCTTTGGTTTCTTTGGGATTTTCTAATCAAGGGACATATATGAGATTTGTTAAGAAACTAATAGAAAAGGGAAAGCTTCTTGAATAGATAGAAATATGAATCGTTATGGAATTTGTTTATTTTGATTATAAGTGTGAAGTATCTCAAAAAACCTTTTAGGTAGGAAAATGTTCCTAGAGTATTAAATGAAAACCTTTAGTAGTATATTGTTTAACTTGGGAATTATTTTTCATTAATACAAAAATATGTTTTAATATATATATACACACACTTTGGGTTAGAGTTTGATCTTGATCCAGGTTACTTGCTGTGGTAAAAACTGCAGTCCAGTGAGGCCCAGAGAGATTCATAGAGAGCAGTTGCTCACCATGGTGTCATTTCTCAAAGATAAATTATGCAGCAGTAAAGACAAGTTCATAAACTTTATTGTATTGCTTTAGTAGCAGTGCTTTAGGTGCTACCGGGAAGGCAAATTCAACAATAAGACCTTCCCCAAGGTTTATTAAACTGTTTTAGAAGCTGCCAGTATGATGGGGGTAGGCACGTCCCCTTTTTAGGATATATTTTGAAGCTCAGTAGTGGGAGAGAAGAAGATGGGAGGTTTTCCTGATCTTTGGTTAATCTCTCTGACTTTATGACTTTCTGACTTTATGACTTACACTAGCATGTAGAATGATCATGCTGGAAGAAAAATATATACTCTTTATACTTCATTGACTCAAACACATGTAGCTTTTTATAGGCTTGCCATTTTTCTTCAGTAGCATGCAGCTTTGTCATAGTTTAAAAATTATCTAGAAATAGTATGGTTAGAGTTCTTAAAATGATGTGCAGTTATGAGCAATATGTACTATCCACATTTACCGTATGTTGAGACAATGTTCTAGTTTTATGTGTATAGTAAAAAAAATCAATGATAAACAGTCAATCAAGTGCAACTGAATTCTGGGAAAGTCAGAATCAAAGTATTTTGTAGATGAATTAAAAAAAAATTTAGGAAAAAAAGTTCCCTGGGCCTTACATGGTAACTCTGAAATATTAGGCCTTTCTGTCCTTCGCACACTGTACAAGTATGCGGTATTGGCACCAGAGGATTTATGGCCTTTAATTGATTCATTTTTTTCTTAAGATTGTCAGAAGACCTTTAAGCAGTTATCATTTCCACTGTTTATCTCTGGGTTTCATTTTAGGAAGAATGTAGGAATGTTGAATGGTTGCTATTCTAGCTGGTGTTTGCAGTCTCTTTGGAGATGCAGTTCAAACTCAAGTTACAAGACTGAAAGACTTAAAGCTAAGAGAAGTGTTTATGTCTTCACTGCCCATGCAGGTATATCTTTTACAGCATAATAACTGTTCTCCTGCAAAATCCAAGGCACGGATATTTTATTTTATTTTATTTGGCCACAGTATCTCTGGGGGAGTTGAGTCGTAGGGAACTGCCTAGCTCTTAGTATATACAGCTTTGTCACTGTGAAGGTGTAAGGGAGAGGGAGCAAACAAAAGCTACTTCTCTTGCAGTGAAAATCTTATTTTCACAGTAAAGTGTATCCAGGCAGAGAACTGATACCTAGCCTTTGAGTCAAATTCAGTTTCCCACTGCCTTTAGCGGAGACTGAACAGGTGAGCATCAAAAACTGAATCATCATCTCAAGAACACAAGCACAGTCATGGCGAAAGGGACCAGATTTCCCCTTATATTGGAGCAGCTGTGTGGATCTTGAACTCCTGAATACCCTTTTCGAGTCCTGTTTTCCAGAATGTGCTAATCAAATAAGTAAAATATCTTTAGAAATTTAGACGCCTTTAGAAAGTATTCTGTCTACAGAGCAGTTGTTCAACTGGGGATGCATCTATTCTGTATCAAATACGTGGTCTGAAGACATCTGTTCGCTGGCTTAGAGCACTGAGCAGTGAGCTGATGGTAGATGGGTGCTTCACTGGAAATACAGGACTGTCTCACCTGTGGGTGCTGGGAAATATATTACCCAAGGCGAGAGTGAGGAAGCAAGCCAGCGTGGTGCCTCGCTTTGGCACCAAGCAGCTTTCTGACTTTTGGGGACACAAGTATTTCATCTACATGAGCCACTCACTACTGATGCTGCTAATTTTGTTTGTCAGTGAATAGGAGAAAGCAGCTGAAAACACAGCACAAAATTCTCCAGGGCCTGAGTATCTGCATACAACTGTTGTGTCTAGGCAAAGTTGGTATTTATAAGGGCTCTGGGGTGGCAAAGGAATGAGGCATCCTATGTGAGGGAGAAGATGTTTTAGACCTTAAAGAGGGATTGATTTGTGGTTATTATTGCTGCCTTTGATCTCCCAACAGGGATCTGAAACTAATTCACCAAAGCAGCACAGGTCTGATATATAGTGCCAGATGGAGATGCCAGAATAGGTTACTCCTGCTGTCTTTAACGCTGCTTTATCACAGTGATAAAACAAAGCAAAGCAAGCAAGGTTGAGGAGCGTGTGTGCTGTAGGAACGTGGCCGGCTGTGTGAAGTGTCTGCCAGTTGTTACAGCTGCTGCAGCATCAATTAGCCATTGGCAGTGTTATCTGAACCTGACAAGAGGCTGAGGGACCTGACCACACAGAGCAGTTGGTTGGCGTACAGAATCAAACATCACTAGGTACTTCTATGCTGAATTGAGGGAGTAGAAGATGCAGACTCCGTCTACATCAGAAGCAATTCATGAGCACAAATGGCCATAGAAGTGAACGGTGTTTTGTACAAGGGCTGTTATTCCCCAAGAATTCATTCCCCTCCAATGAAATGCATCAAAAATTAATCTCATTGTAGTGCGCTGTAGGCAGTGAACGTGGTCTAGCTGCTGAGATGTTGATGGGATTTTACCACTTCTGGTTACATTTTGTTTTGAAATTAAAGCGATTTGGGGCTTAGGACAGCTATTAGTTCTCTGTAGATCTGATGATTGTGTGAGTCAGCACCTCATTGCATAAGAAGAGCTTTATATAGATGTTGGATCGATTGGCAGTGAGTTGTCAATAAATGTATCTCCTAGACACCATGCAATTGACAGGCTAATGAAGTGCTTGCTTGTTAGAGCTGTTGACAAATCTTTTCCCACTTTGTTTTTCCCACTTCTGCATTTCTTACAACTCCGCTCTGTGCCGCAAGCTTGGGGAGTGCTGGAGCAGGATCACAGGTAAGGGAGTGCCTGTTTGCTACCCTGTACGTGTAGGCTGGGATTTGGCAAACATGTTAGTGGCCTGTGTGTTGAGGAACTGGAAAGTAAGGACCGTAGTCCAGGGACCATGTTTGCCCTCCCTGCATTGTGGTTTCCAACATGTTTCTAAGAGGACATAGAGCTGATGCCCAGCAGTTTATTCTCCAAGACAGCAGCTTGAGGGCTGTCTCCCCAGTGTTGTGCTCTCTCTCTCTTCATTGCTTCCATGGCATTTAGACTGGTGCAGTGCAAGTGGTTTCAATACCATGTTCCTTTTCCCCTTGTCCAGAAGGAGGTGCTTATTTTGCACCACTTGTGAAGGCTCCTGTGGGTGCTTTTTGCAAATGAATGTCTAATGACTATGTAAACCAGTTCGTGTCCTTTTAAGTAAAAGTTCCATATTTGTTCCTCTAAATCATGAACGTTCGTAAGCACCAGCAATTTAGGATGAGTGCTGCCTACCTACAGCAAAAAGATGCTCAGCAAAACCAGATCATATCGGTATGCATAATCCCACTTTCCTTCTAAGTGAAACTATTTTGGTTGATGCATGCTTTAAGAAGTTTAAGAAGAGTGACTCATTGGCCCTAGCTATTACTAGCAGTTGATAAGACATAATTTTCACGCCAGTGTTCATGTCCATACTAGATGGTGTTCACAGGTTGCTGTGTAGTTTGAGGCTTGTGAGCTATAATGCGGTTTGCCTAGTTGCTTGCATGGGTAATAATGGCCATGTGTAGAGGACTTAAATAACAAAGAACCTGCTCTTTGATCGACATCACAAAGCCGTGTTTGTTTTTTCACAGTTTCCAAGATATGCCTCAGTTGCCAAAGCTAATTACAAAACAAATTAGTAGAAGCTTCTGTTGTAATTCTCAAGTAATCTAGAGGTCTTGGCACTTCCCAAGTCACCCTGTCCAGGAAAGGTCTGAAGTAAGAGATGTAGGTGATATCCAAGGAGTCTGTGATGAGACCTATCTCACGAGATAGGCAGAGCTGTACGGTGCACACTGTACGGTACACACTGGTGGTTTTTTAGTGGTCAGGAATAGATTGTGTGCCATTAAAGGCTAAGCCATGCACACTCTGAAACAAAGGCAAAACTTGCATTGATTTTGTTGAAATCAAAATCAGGCTGACACTCTGTTGCTGTTTCATCTTGACAGGCACAGGGAATAAGAAAGCCTTTGTAAAGCTTCTGTGTTCCTGTGGTGGTTTGACCCTGGCTGGACATCAGATGCCCACCAAAGCCCCTCTATCACTGCCCTCTTGAGCCAGACAGGGAAAAGAAAATACAATGAAAGGCTTGTGGGTCAAGACAAGGACAGGGAGAGGTCATTCAGCGATTACCTTTAAGGACAAAACAGACTCAACAGGGAATAAAATTTAATTTATTGTCCAATCAAAACAGTAGGATAATGAGAAATAAAACCTTAAAACACCTCCCCCCTACCCTCCCTTCTTCCTGAGCTCAATTTTATTTGCGATTTCTCTCCCTCCTCCCCACAAGAGCAGCACAGGGGGATGAGGAATGGGGTTTGTGGTCAGTTCATCACATGTTGTCTCTGGCGCTCCTTCCTCCTCTGGGGGAGGACTCTTCACACTTTCCCCAGCATGGAATCCCTCTCACAGGGTGAAGTCCTCCTTGAACTTCTCCAGTGTGAGTCTTTCCCACAGGCTGCAGTTCTTTACAGACTGCCCCAGCGTAGATTCCATGGGGTGCAGACCCATCAGGAACAGACTGCTCCAGCAGCATTGGCTCTGTCAGACACAGGGGAAGCTTCTAGCAGCATCTCACAGAAACCACTCCTGTAGCCCCCTGCTTCTACCAAAACCTTGCCACACAAACTAAAATAGTTCCTCACACCATGGGCCATAAAAGACAGTACAACTTTCGAAGTTCTGTTGGATTGGATGACACCAGAACTTACTGATGTCAGTCTAACTGCAGTTTTCCAGAGGGGTGGTCAGCTGTGCAAGAAGGAAGGAAGCCAATGTAAAAATCTGCAATGAAGTAGGGACAAGGAGTCACACTGCATGTGAGACTTCAGTACTCATGAGCTCATCCAGTATTTTATAACACAGATCTAGGAGCAGCACTGCTGTCAAGAAAGTGTGAGTATATCACAGGTGGCTTCTGGTAGACGGAAGGAAGCCCAGCCCTTCATTCAAGGTGTTAATGGCATAAAAAAATACTATGGGATTTTCCTGTCATTTCAGAACCGCCTCCAACTGTAGGCAAGTTTGTTTTACAGAACAGAGCTTTAAGAAAGAGGACAAGCTAAAAAAGAAATGGTAAATACTCAAACAAATGTTAGTGTCTTGTTTTACCTCAGGAGCTGGTTCAGTTTGCTGATTGCTCAGTTTCAGTGTGGTCTGAGTAATGAAGAGCTGACTAGTGAGTCTAGTTCAGTGTAATTCCCTGAGTACTCTTGAAGCATAACAAACCCAGAAAGACTGTAATGAAAAATAATAGAAAGGTAGCTGGGGGCTTAACTTATGATCTTTGCTCATTACAGTAAGCGACATTTTCATTGCAGTGTTACCATAAAGATTATTGGCTGCGGCATAACATAGGTCCCTCCTGAAAAGATTCTGGAACAGCTTTGCTGGCACAGTAAAAGCCATGGAAAAATGCCAAACATTTGCTTAAATCCCAGTAATGGTTTGCCAAATATTAATGGTGTTCAAAACTGGCTGGAAAATGGGGTGAATAGTATCTATCACTTTATTACATGGTATCTGTGTGACCATCTTTGGTCCTCTGCAGTTGATGTATACAACTGAAAAACCATTGTAGTGATATTTTTTTTTTACTTACATACTGAAGTACTTGATACCTGGCTTTTAAAATTCCAACATTTTAACATGAATGGTGACAATAGTTATGAAATTGGTTTTGGGTCTCCTTGCTCCTCTGTACTGTATGTGGATCTGTTTGAGCACAACTCATCAGAGTGTTTGGATGACTAATGTCATTGGCATGTTTGTGCCAGTGTTGTCAAGAGGGTAGCTGAACGGGCTGTATTTGGAAACTGGAAAAGATTTCATGAAGAAGATGGTAAAACTCACTATTTGCGTTGATTGGTTACGCATGTTCAAAAATTCAGACCAAGAATGTTGCCCTGGAACAGGCTTTCTAGAAAACACATCCAACGTGACCCAAGCAAAGCTGATTGAGGTGACTGGGTAAAATTGGATTGTCTGCAACGTGTATCACTTCAGATAAGGTCAAGGTCCTTTATGTGAAAATGTTGATGTGAGTTTCTTCATTTCTTCATCTTTTTCCTGGTAATGCTTTTGAGCAGCTAAATCCAGTTTGCTGGAAGAGCCGTGGGATTTCTCCACCAGTGGCAGGGATATGGGAGTGAACCATGTTGTTGTTCCCTTGTCCTGCCAGTAGCACGGCAAATTCAGACCATGTATATACACATGTACCTAGACATGGCCAGCCATAAACAGAGAGGGCAAACAACAGCTAGGCTGCATTCCTAGGGATCGGTGCTCAGAGAAAACCCTGTGTCAGGGATCCCTCTGGTACCTGGCTCCCAAATCTTGATGTTTGAATTGTTGGGTCTCCCAACCCAGTCTTACCCGCCTACTGAAAGCTGGTCTCAGACCTTTGGTTAGTGATCAGCTGGCCTGGCTTGAGCATTGCTCTCCATTTTCTTAAACCATCTCTGCCATCCCCTTTCTCTCTCTTGGTCCTTCCCCTAATCATCTCCCAAATCCTGTATAAACCTTAGTTACTGTTGCTCAGTCCCCAGACTTCCCCTAAGCATCCCACAGTAAGGCCTAGGTCCCCTTTACACAGTGGCCTCCAGAATTTGCACAGCCTTTCAGAAAGAGTTTCTTGAGTTGTGTCACCCAAGTGGGTTTTGCGGCTTAGTCCTTCACCTTTGAGGGCCTCAAGAGTGGTGATTCAGGAGGTTAAGTTCTCCACTGTGTCACTGTGTCCCTTGTCACTGTTTGGTCTTTGTGTCTATTTGAGAAGCCATTAGGCAGCCGGCCCTGCAAGCCGGTGGGCATGATGAAGGTAGGCACCCTGGGAGAGGCCTGAGAGCCAGCCCAGCAGAGCAGGGCATCTATATAAACCCTGTGCGTGGAGAATTGAGGTCTCCTAAATGTTTTCCCTGCTGCTGCCAGTGAAATCAGCCATCCTAGTGCTGCAGAGCAGGCTCAGATTAACTCAGAACTTCAGTTTTGCATTAAGAAGAAAAAAAAAAAAGTCTCTGCATGTCAGTATTTCCCCAAAGTCTCTATGCATTTTTGGTACACTTAATCTAGTTATTAGGAAAGAAATAGATGCATACATACATACTTGCCAGATGTGGAATAACTTAAAGTTCCTTGGTTTGTACCTAGCTATTTTTACCCTCGGTTTTCCTTTTTTTTTTTAATGATAATTAGATGCACAGCAAAATGCGTGTTGTAAATCAATAATAAAGATTATGTGAGAGGATTTATCTGAGCAGCAAGCCCCTTACTGTAGCACTCAAGAAGGAAAATGAGCCCTGGTTTACCTAAGCCCAAAGGACTCATGTGGGTGGCAACATTAAAATGAGAATGAAGAGGACAGTGTTTGGCTGGCTCCAGAAGATGACCGAGCTGTGTGACAGTATGTTTTCTCAGCTGTATTCACTGCCTGTCCAGGGTTAATTTGAGAGCTGGTAAGTCTCTGAATGTGGTCCCCACAGTGTGGTTTGGTGAAATGGAGCAAGCTGGTGATGTATCTACTGAGTGCTCCTGGAATTATAAATAGATAAAGCCAAGTGATGATACAGATGACATCAGTAAACAATACACTTATTTCTCACTTGAACAGTCGTTTCCCTTCTTGCTGGTGCATTTTTCCCTGCATTCACTTGTACTGGCTACTGCCAAAGAAGCTGAACCTGCTTCCACAGATTCTGCGGCTCTTAATTCCTTTTGGTTCACTAGGTGGGTGGATGTCACTTGTTCTAGTGGATACCTCAGCCTTCAGGGTTTGCAGCTGAGGCCTGTATCTGAAATTAAATTTTTTCTGGTCATGTGTAAGTGAGAAAGCACCACTTGCTCTGTGAAAAGAACAAAGGGGCAGGGGGGGTGGGGGGAATACTCCACTACGGTCTGTGGTAACTCTCAGCCATGAGGACTTCAGGTTCTCACCTAGGAAGTTTCTCTGTGCCTGGGGTGGATCCAGGGACTGGTCTGCCCCTGTAGGCTGAACCCCTCCCCTATCCATTCAAACTGCACTGTGAGAAGGGAGATCAGCACTCCCAAATGTGCTTGAAGATGCAAGTCCTGGGTGAGAAATTCTTCATAATTGAGACAGACTGATAGGACTTTCTCCAGGTGCAGAAACAAATCATTCTCTCCCTGGTCCTCTCAGGCTGATGACTCATTATACTGCACTAGCTGATTTATCAGCATAATAGATTCTTCAGATGAGAATCTTTAATTCTTGTTTGTCTCTATTTCTTTTTTAGCAATAAGCTTAAGTACGTCCTCTTCTTTCCATCTTTGTGGCTGTTCCACAAAGGTTCCTCTTGTGTGTCTCTGGCTTTGTGTTACGACTGCGATTTTCAGTGCTGGGTTCCCTGGGTATTAGATAGGTCTGGCTTTCTGATAGCACATGCTGGTGTTCCACGTGCTTTTAAAACCCTCTCTGCCAAAAGCCACATTTCTTGTAAGGTCTTTCAAGTTGAGTATGCAAAATCATTAGCCAGTTCTGCAAATCTTGGCCTGTACATTCTCTTTTAAAAAAAGACTTTTTTTTTTGCTAGCTTTCTGTGAACTTCCAGCTGTGCTTCCCTAACAAGCCTCTCATTTAAAGTCCTTGCTTCAAAAGGCTGCTAGCCTCAGAGAATATAAGGAGAAGGCATTTCTTTTATCACTGTATATTAATGCCTAACACCTACTTGGAATCCCTTTCTGGAAAAAAAAAAGAAAATTAACTCTCCTTAACATGCAAGATGGTGAGTTCAAAGAACTAGGGATTAAATTAGCCAGTTTAAGAGTGGACATGTCTGGCAGAATTAAAATTATCCAGGAACTGCCAGCCCTGTAGGAGAGCAGGTGTTTGTAAGTCATAGCTACCTTGGCTCAATTCTCCCCACACAGACACATCCCCCCTCGAGATACCTCCTTATACATCTCACTGGACTATGTTCCCTTTACAACTGAATGATGAAGCAGCCAGGAGGAGACATGTGGAATGGGTGGGCTTATTTTGGAGGATGCACGTTCTGCACAGTCCCTGAGACAGTGAGCTTCTGGAGAGTTTTAGCAGAAAACTACTTTTTTTGCTTATTGAGACTTGGACTGATTTTAGGCAGGGATTCACAGTGAGTCAACACTGGAGTGTATGACTCAGCAAAGTCCCTAATGTGAGGTAGCTAACAGCTTGTGAGAGCATGCAAGTGGGAACAGAGAAGGAGTGGTTGCTTTGGGTGGACTTCATCTAGCATTTTAAAATACGTAAATGTGTTTGTGTGCCAGCTAGCTGCTGTCCGCTGCAGTTGGTGAAACTCTGCAACACAGTATAGCAACTAAGCACCGCACAGCAGACACTCAGATCACCCAAAAACTCTCCATCTGTACTGAATTCTCTCCTTCTTAAATTTGCGCTCCAAAAAATGAAACTAGCTACAAAAAAGTGTTCAACCAAGATGGGAAGAAGTGATCAGTTTCCCTGTGGAGAGCCTCTGGGAGTTGAGAACCCAGAAAGCACTCGAGGGGATTAGGTATTTCTGGTGATGCAGAAAGTCTCTTTGAAAGAAGCGCAGGACTTGGATTAGGGAAAGTGATGCCAGGGCAAACTGTGCAGGAACTTTGGGTAATGAAGATCATTGGATCAGGGGCAGATGATGGGAAAATATCACAGGTAGTTATACTTTGGAGCATCTTGAGGTTGGGCTCTGGGATGTGGAGATTTGGAGCGGTCTGGAGTACTAGGTGTACTCAGGTGTGAGTGGGCAACGGAGGAAGACAAACTGTTACAGACCTAAAAATACCGGAGCAGTTTTCCAACACACTCAAAACTGCAGGTTTAGGAGTTCAGAGGCTCCTGCAGCGTTTCAGGCACACAGCCCTGCCAGGCCTGCCCCCTTCAGCCAGTCAGTGCTGCCTCCATTTCCAAGCATGAGGAGCGAGCTGGTATGCAGATAACAGGCCAAAGCTGAGTCTTTTGAAGAAACTTGCAGAGAGCTTCAGATGATGAACATCTCCGACACCGCTGGCATCTGCTCTCAGAGCACTCACAAACAAGGGGCAAAAATTTGCTGAATAACATAAGTCACTCTTGTCTCTTCTTCCTTATTAAGAATCCCAAAACTTTAGCTTGCCACCTAAGCGTGCAAGGAAACCAGATACTTGTTTCCCTTACCCATGCAGGGCTCCTCTTAATTTAAATCATCTGATTTGTGTCACAGAGAATAAAAATAAATTATTGGTGAACTACCAAAATAATACAATACATCCAAAGTGATTTTTACCTCGACTATTTTCCCTCACTGGTACATGAGTGGCAAACTAAACCCCAGTCTCTGCCCCTTCCTGGGAGATGTGTTCTGAGGAGGTGATGCCTTAGCAGCTCCCGTGGGAGAAAAGACGTGTGTCATTCACTCAGAAACAGCAAGAAGCTACTCAGAAGCTGCCGGCACAAAATCATCTTGCAGTACTGCTTGAGAATTGTAACTAATACAGGCTAACCAGCACGTACCAGTGGTGCAAGCACTTCTTTCAGCTTTGGGTCTCCAGTGATGTCAGCAGTGATTCAGCCTTTCCCTTCTCCTGCTTCAGGATCTGGGAACCATCCTATTGAGGCGACTGTAAGTTCCCACATTTGAAACTGTGTCTGAGCATTAAATACCTGCCTGAACTTCCAAAAGCTTGACCTTTTGGAAAAGCCAGCAGCACTGGAATGTTTCACCCTTGGTTTCTCAGGTTACAGCAGGTACCTAGAGGTAGTACCTCTCCAGGATCGTATCTAACTGTGCATGTCCTTTTCAATCTGCATACACCTCACCCTGTAGGTCTATTACAGACATTAAGTTGGAGCAGTGTATTTCTTACGGCTCATTCTTGAAATCATCTTTAAAAATGCTTCACCTAAAGAAAACCAGTTCATGCATCAAACGAGCTTACACACACACTCACTCTTTTCATGTCAGGGAGCATGTAGCCTCTAGCTAGTGAGTGTTTTGTTATACAAGGGAGAAGAATTCAAGACAATTGTACTGGAGGTGGGTTTTCATAGTGACTCTTTTGAACTGTATGATTTTTAACTGGCTGGGGTTTTTTTTAACTTCATGGATTTTGTTAGCAAGACTGCATGCTTTCAAGTTGCAAGGTTCCATGCCTGATCTTGTGCTGTTAATTGCAACATTTAGCAATTTGTAGTTTAATTTAGAAGGATCACCTACTTTCCTAAATGCTTAAGTAATGTGGCAGGCTGTGGTTATTGATTCTCTCTGAATTTATTACCAGAAAGCTGTATTCACTCTTTCCTCTTGGGAATGCGCCTCCTGAACTGCATGCTTGCTGGTGACAGCTTAGACCCCTGATACATAACCAAAGACCTTGCCTAATATCCTTGCAACTGCTTGGGGAATTTTTATTAAGTAAAAGCATCATTAAAGTAGACAGAATGATGAAGTTTAATGAGCATCTTTCTCACTTGATATTGTTAGTTTTGCTGCAGCAGCCATAGTGCTTTCATTCGTTACCTCCAGTGGGGCAGATAAAGAATGCAGGGAGATTTTGGTTATGTTTATATTTGCATACAAAGAAACAGTTATGTTCATGAGAAATATCTGCTGTGAAAAAATATATACAAGGAAAGAAAACAATTGCAGCAATCTCTATCTGAGGGCTTTCTGCATTTTCAGTCTTGCATTTAATCTCCCCTCTCACTTTAACGTAACGAGAAGGCTGTATGCAATGCTGTAGTTGCTAGATCTAGCATCGGATCAGCACTTTATGAACTGGTTATAGTTACTAGCTGGTGACTGTTGCTGCAGACCACAACCATCTCAAATATTTATTTGCACTCCAGATTTTATTTTTAAGCTGAGGTTTCAGTCTGTGAACAATGTGTAATGTCCTGCTCAGAGATATACCAGCCCCGTGAACGGGTGACATCCAAAATTACAAGTGCGAAGGTTCTGCGTCGAATGAATTATCAGCACTGACCTCGCAAATCTGCCTTGAAACACTAGCCACAATCTGCCTAGATATTCCTTTGTCTCTTTATGGAGACAGTCTGCCTTTGCTAGGAGTCTAGTCATGCAAACAGGTACGTCAAGGTGCCATCTCCTAACACATTACCGTCCATCAGCTGAGCTGCATGACTCTCTGCATGCATGTCTTAAGTTGACCTCTGCTGCTGAGGACAGTGTGCAAGTGTCTCTTCCCTAACATGTTTGACTTCACAGCAATGCCACAAGCAAGAGCATGTACACAGTCAGTTACTACATCCTGGCTGACAGACTGTGATGTGCAAGCTGTGATTTCTGTGGCTGTCTCCTTCCAGTAGGTATCAGAATCATTACAGACTGTATACGTAAACTCCACATCTATTACAGCCAAAGGGTTACAGGTCCTAGTGTAATTCTGATAGCTGTTTCTCCATACAAATCAGGTCCATTAGGGTTTTTTCTTTTTGTTTTGGGGTTTTTTATTTGGGGGGGGTGGGCAGGTTGGTGTGTGTTTGGAGGTTTTTCCTGTTGTTTTTTTCTTTGGGAACTACAAAAGCGGTGTCTGTTGTTATACCACAAGTTCATTGAAAATTGTGAATTCCCTTCTCCCTAATGTAACAGAAGGCAAATTCTGTCCCAGAGGCATTATCACAGTCATTATTGTATTTAAATGTTGTTGTGACACCATATGTCTCCCCGTATTTGATGTGTGCAAACACAAGAGAGAGTCCCTGTCTGCAAAGGCTTATATAATCTAAATGCGTCTGATCCTTGCTCTTTGTGAAGCAGACTACTGTGATAGATTGTAAAGCACTTATCTTCAGTTGAGACAGCAAAGTGCAGCTCAAACTTCCTTGAAACTTTGCCAGAGAAACCCAAGTAGATATATTTGATTTGCTTATTACAAACCAAATAATTATTTTTCTGGATGAAACTTCTGTGTACGTGCCTATAGAAGTGGCTGAACATGAGAATAAGAAGAATGTGAAAGTGCTGCAGATGTCTGCAACTTCTGTGCATCTACTACTATTAGCATAATATATTCATGGCTTGAGGGGGGGTTCTGGAGCACCAAAGCACTGAATATCATATGGAGCATTTATCAAAGAAAAACTGTTATAAAAATACAAGTCAGTTGGGATTTTGGCTGTGTAACACATGCAGTACTGGCTGGACACCGTATCACAGTCAAATGTATTGCCCAAGTAAACTTTACCAGAACTCTGAATTCAAAATTTTCAATATTCAGTTTCTGCACTTCAGAATCGGCTGTGCAGTCAGTACAATTCCCACCACACCCCTTTACTTCAGAAAAAGCTCTCTAGACTGAGCTCCACCAGTCCACAAACTTGAACATTTGCACTGGGAAAGGAGGAAACAAAACAGAGTAATTGCTAGAAAGTGTTGGCCAAGAGGGAAGTTCTTGTAGTCTCCAAAGCAAAAAAGTGGAGCCTAAACCAGCCTGAACAAAACCCCTAAAGCCATTCTAGTTCTCGAGGTTGGCACTAACAGGGCAGAGGAGCAGTGGGGCAGCAGGAGGTGGAAGGCACAGGACAGTGACAGGACGTCTGCTCCCATCTACTTCGTTTTTTTCTGCTCAGGTGCAGAGGATAAGAGGGTTCTCTCTTAATTCAGTGCTTAACGTCCCAAATGGGGACTTTCTTATTGCATGAAAAAAACCTCACATTCTACTCTAGCATAGCATTATTTCTCTAGATGAAAAACAACTTAAAAGTTAATTTAGTATTTAACTAATTCTTGGAATCCATAGATTTGAGTATGCATTTCCACTGCTCTGTTGCTAACTTCTCAGAGCTATGAAAGTATTACTGACAGCAGTTCAGATGCTACACTGCCTATCATTGAGAACAAGATGCTTGTTGTCCCCTGCTTTTTTTTTCTACCCTAGCTCGTTTTCTGATGAGACAGCCTCCTTAAATGACAGCTGTGAAATACTTCTGTGCTCTTCCACGATAGAATTTCCTGATACCAAAACATCTTCTTCCGCATCTTCCCTCACTCAACTTATTAATAGCTTCCAAAACTGGACAGTTATTTAGGATGGATATTTGATTATTAGTACACGTGCTGTGTGCTTGGATAAAATATAGCCTTGTGCTGCTGGGGCTGTATCTCCTCTGAAAAGAAAAATACGTGTATTGTAGCTGATCGTCAGCATGCACTTATCATGGAGGGTCAGGGCTCTCGGCATTCATGAGGAAATGGCATCTGATCCCTTCCTGACAGTAGATGATAGCACACATAAAATTTCAGTAAGGTGAAGTAATGTCATAGTTTACAGTTGTATTTTCCTTGAGCAAGGCTGTTTTGCGTTCAGTGCACCTTGACAGCAATCTGTTGGCAGCGTGATGTAAAACTACAACTGCTGAGGAGGTGAAAGCAAGCACTGCCTCTCCACCCCACCCTACCAGTAGCTCTGATCCCATTCCACAATCCAAGAACCCCAGGGTTCAAGTATTCCCACAATTTCTATGTGTCCTAACTAAAATCTCTGTATCTGACATAAATAACCCCTCCACAGCCATAATTTATAATTCAAGGGTATTTCTGACTGTTGGGATCTTTCTTGAGTGCCTCTTGCATAGTCAGCTGCGTAGTCCAAGAGGCCTCGTGGAACAAGGAGGGCCAATCAGTCCTCTGCTGAAATTAGTTTTGCCCTGCAGAGTTCACAGACAGTCAGAAGTCTCTTGTTCACCTCTGAGGTACCTGCTCAAGTTGATACACGTTGCAGAACTGTATGTCATGCCATGCTTTCTGGATAAGCAACAGCATGTCGCCTGTCTCAACATGACTGAGTAAAAATAGCAAAAGGATCTGTACCTGGTCCTTATTTGGAGTGAGGGCTGGGCAGACATACAAGCTACATGCACAGACCGCAGCTTGGAAGAATCATGCAACAGGGGGTGGGATGGACCAGTGCATCTGGGAACTTCTGCATGCCCTAGACATGTGAAAATACAAGACCTGGGTTTTGTGGAAGCGACAGCAATTCTAGGAAGGCTTGATGCCAAAGCCCTCGTATCTGTCCTGTTCCTTGACATAGACCACCAGAAGGGAAGGCTCTTGTGGGAACTGATGCCAATATCCTCTTCAGTCCAGAATTCCTATCAAGTGGTAGAAGTTGGTGTCTAGCTTGACTGGCAATAGCCCAGTATGGGATTGGGGTGTACACTGACCAGCATCAGACTGAATAATTAGCAAGGGGACACCTTTCAGAGGGATCCCAGTATTGGTGTCACACTGCTGGTGTTTGTACAGCTGAATGAGCAGAAACAAAGCTTGTTTTCCCTTCTAGATGCACTGACACCCCACAAAGTGCATCTCTAAAAAGCCCTTTATGTCAATAGGGAAGTTAAGTTTGAGCTGTGTTTATTTTGGGTAGGTTTTTAATTTAGTTTAATCAGGATTACTCATAAATTATCTATTAATTACTATGTGATATTTAGCAAGATCCTCTCAGCCATGTAGTCTATTTAGCTTCGCTGTGAATGCTAGCCATCTTAATTGTAGGATACTTTGTCAACATTTAATCAGCGGTACTTACTAATGTGGCATTGATGTGTTGGTAGCTGTCCCAGTACTATCAATCATGTGTGAGCAGCAAAGGCGGCAGTGACACCATTGCTCTCTGTCACATTATCAAGCCCTTGGGTTTTCTGGTTAGGGATGATGCTCACTTCGCTCTAAGTGGGCACTCTATCTCTCCAGTTCAACCCAATTTTTGTCATTGTCTACTTCAATACACATCCTTGCAGCCTTCCAAGCCTTAATCCCCTAACTGCAGACTAAAGGTTGCTAGTTTCTGAAGGCAAAACTGATTGTTTCTTCACTGCTCCAAAGGCCTGTTCTTCCCGATGCTAATGTCCCAATAAGTCCCCAAAAACCTACTATTATGGACTGCAACATGAGGCCTAATAGAAAATTCATTGTGTCGAGGCAGAATATATATAAAGGCCTTTATTTATTTATTTATGTCTAGCAACTATGTGCATTGTTTAACATGTTGGGGAGTGAAAGCTTGTTCGTAATTGTTGTATCACAAATATTGGTTGTCTCGTTTTCTTACAGTCTTTATGGCAGACACATGCAGGCAAACCCCGAACCGCCAAAAAAGAACAATGACAAGTCGAAGAAGATCAGCCGTAAGCCTCTGGCAGCCAAGAACAAATAAGTCCCTGGCTTCTGTGTCTGTTTTTATATCTTTTTGCATTGCTTTTGCATGTGCCTATAATATTTCTGTGCATCTCCAGTTACTCACAAGAAAGCAGACACTAGAGATAAAAGCAATTTGCTCTGTATACTGTTTTAGAAGGTACTGCTTAAGGAATACAAAATGACATATTCTCCTAATTATGATCACATTTATGTAGTCATTTAATATATCACTGTCAAACACATTATAGCTTTTCTATTTATATGTATATTAATGTAATCTCTTCACATGCATCACGTCCTGTTAATAATCAGGTTTTTCACCTATAATATACAATAATAAATTTTATATCATATTCCGCGTGATTTAATAAAGGCCTTTATTTGTATTGTGTTTCAGTTTCTTCAGTAGGAACTCTGAATAGCCAGTTCTTTGAGGAATGTTTGTGTCGTTTCCTGCAGTGGGTTAATTCTTGTGTAGGAATGGGATAGAATTTTATCTGATACAAGTTAGTTAAAATGTAAAGCATTCTGCTCAAGGAGGGAAAAATTTTAATCAGTTTCAGTTTGTTTTGTACATTGCTATGTCCTGCTTTTTTGCCTTGAAGGTTATTTTGAAATCAAGTAGTGGGGGAAAGGAAAAAAAAGTCTTTGTGAAGAGCTGCCAATTGCCAGCCTTAATTTGAGGAAAGAGAAGTTTCTCATTTGAGGAAAATGGTATTTCTGCCAATTTTTAAGTGACTTTTTTATTTTTTAGGCAGAAAACCCAAATAATGTGTTTAATCTCTGCTGTGAAAGTGCTTGTATTGAAGAGCTGTTCCAAATGGCTTTTGAAAATGCCACAGGTTCTATATTTGTCTGTACAAAGTCGGCACCACCACCAAGCTCAGAAGCTACAGTTGTGAAGTGATTAAACAACAAGTTAACACCTGAAATAGCTTCAGGTCTTATCAGTGGGGAAGAAAAACCTGAAACCTACAGACAGCGATTTCCAAAGCATGTTACTCTCAGCAGAGACAAAGCTAACCAGGAAACTCAAGGAGCAAGAAGAGATAGATACTCATACCTAGAGCGCTCGTGTCAGGACCTTCCTGCCTCCCAAATTCATCAATTTCATACCTGAGCAACCTGCTACCAAATTTCTTATACCTTCCAGGTAGCAAGCCAGGAGGTGTGCCCAGACTGCCGAAAGAAGAAAAGGCTATGAATAAAAGCCATTTTGTATCTGAAGACTCATCATCACCAGCCTCCTGATTACGTTTAGGATTACCCCAGGCTTTAAGTGATATGCGATTGTCTTAGTCTGGGAATAAACGTAGTGGCATGCATTTTGCAACAGATTTTTTTAATTGGCAAGCAGGACTAGGAGGTTGGCATCGAGCTTTAGGCAGGTTGTAAGTGGTCTTTGGTTCTTCAGAAGCATGAGGCAGTCTTGGTAGGCAGATGGAAAACAGCGAAATTGGTAGACTTGTCAGGAGCAGTCAGTATTCTCCATTGCAAGCTCTGAAGAAGGTTTGCCAGACCTCGTAAGTGCTACATCTAGGGAAACAGGTCCAACTGAAGCAGGCCCATGGAAGCACTAGGTTGGGTGCACATTAAGAATTCACAGCAAAAACTGGCCCTTGGCTGGAGTGCAGACAATTAAATCTAGTGTAGGCATTAACATGCGAGGGTACCTAATGACAATTATTATCGTGCTACAAAAAGCCCTGAAGAAATGTCAGTGAAATGTCAGAAGATCCCCAAACTGCTATTGCAAATTCCTTGTGGAACAAAATAGCAAGGCCATATCTATGAGGAAGGGGTGAGGAGGCTCTAGATCCTTCTCCCAGCATCCTTCCCTGGCATTGAGTGCTACCCCGACGCTCGGGGCTGGCAGTGACCACAGGGCTGAGCCGCCACTCTCCTGGCAGATGCCCGCAGCCATGGCCAGACCCTGCTTTCAGGCTTGAAGATTTTTTACAGACATTCAGTTAGCAGCAAAAGTCGACTCACTGCTCTTCTGAAATCTTCCTGGGTCCAGCAGGACCTGTGAGGGCGTAGGGATACAGCTGTCCTTTGATTTGAACAGGAATCCCACCAGAGTTAAACACAGCCGGGTGGTGTCCGAGCCCGCATCCACTATCTGCTCCATGTCTTGGGGGTTGGAAAGAAAGAAGTTGCCACGGGGCTACAAGGGTTTCAGTGCACGGAGCTGAGTCTCTGTTGTAAAAATAAAAGCTTGTTGGGGAAGGCTTAGTAATGTTTTTGGTGGGAAGCTACAGCACTGTTTTAAAATAAGGCGCTGATATTAAAGCATTAGTCAGACTTTCATTAACTACTGCTGCAAATTTTGAAAGTGTTGAAGGACTCGTGCAAGCTCTCCTCTGCAGGGTTTCAGACTATTGATTGGAGAGTTCTTGGGTGTTCATAGCAAAAAAACATCCACTTAACCTTCCCACTTCTTCCCCCATGAAGGAGGAAGAAACACAGTTTTGACAAGCAAAAGTAAGAATGAAGGGTCTGGGGAAGAATAAGTGAAAGGCACAAAGATGAGAAGGATAAAAGAAATCCTAAAGGGAGAAGCATTATACTGAAGATGGTGGCAGATAGGGGAAAAAAAAAAGAAGAAAGATGAAAAAACTAAGATAATGATCTGAGAAGACTACAAAAAACTGAAACATACAAAGCTTTGCAAACAGAAAACAAAATCGAGGGGGAAAGGAGTGCTCTTCAGAGGCTTGGGGCAGAATAAAAGACGAGGGGAAGAAAAGCAAACCATCTGGGATGTAACATGCTAATGTTTTGGTGGTTTTAAAACGGTAACAGCTTCTTCAAGTAAACTACACAACAGTCTTAATGTGAGTTCGATGATGTTATGTATCTGTTCTCCAGTCATTGCTTTTTTAATATTTAAAACATTCATTTTACTGGGTCACACTTATTTCCCCACTGTACTTCAAGGAAAGGAATTGCTATGTCCTGCTGCTGAGAACCAACTAATGAGGAGTGCATCTCATGAGGGTCCCTCTGATGGTTCCCATGCTCATTTCTCTAGAGGATCCGTCAAACTGAGGCCCATTCCAGTGAGCCCTTGGCTGCCGCCCCGAGGTGAGCAATTGTGCTGTGCCACCTCTGTAGAGGCAGCTGGTCCATGTTGTTTCACTGCTCTGGTTCACAATGACATTTCTGCTCTCAGGGAGCCTTGAAAAGGACTTCTTTACTATCCATTAATCCATGGTCACTCATTCAGGTTTCCTCTTTGGGCCAACCCCTTATACAGCCAACAACATGCCCATTCAAGGGGAGAAAATGATTCCTGTGAGAAGGAAATTTGGTTTTCACAGCTCTCCAGCACCTGGGAGCTCTTTGAAAACAACAGTGCAGGCAGTTCTCTGATTTGATTTTGCATCCAGCGAACAGGAAGGAGTTTGGCAACTTCTTTGCACACAATGCACCCTGACAAAGAAAACTTTTTTTAAATTACCATAAGACTGATAATGCTATGCCTCTGCAAAGAGTGGCCTGGGAAATGAATGCTCCTTGCTAAAGATAGGGCAGAAATGAAACCTGAAATCCCGTGTGTGCAGGCACCATCCACGGTATTCTTGCACTCAGAGTGCGTGTTAACCCTGTACTGGCTCCCACAGGCCTCCCGACAGACAGGTGAGAGTTTGAAAAAGAGCAACAACAAAAAATCTCAGCTCTGTGAACTTAGGCACCACTGTGACTCTCTTTCTTATTTAAAATGGAGGTGGGCAACATTTGTGATTCTAGAGTTTTGCTTTTTATGATTCTTAGCCTGTAATTACATTCCCCATGGAGTCACTGGTATACAAACATCTTTATTCTGGTTTTAGCCAGGTCTTTCCTATTAAAGAAATTACACTGTAGCATCTGCTCATCAATTAGCTGCCAGCCTTACCACTGGCAAATCACACCAGCACCATGGGCATTTTTCCTGAAATGGCAGCTCATTCCAGGCTGGCACAGCCTGAACTTCTCTGCCCTCAGGCACTCCGTATCCTTCTCATTCTCAGGTCTCTCCCCACCTCACTGCAGTGCCCGGGGCTGGGTGCTGGGCTTCTGGAGGAGCCAGGGAGAGGGAGAAACCTTCCTTCTGCTCTGCCAACCCCCCTGCTCCCTCCCAAGGAGCAGGGTGGTGTCAGGAGGTATTTCCAGCCCCGGCAGTGCTTGTGTGCTCCATACTGGCTCACAGCTTGATGCTGGTATGAAAGCTGGGACAGAGAGTATGTGCCATCCCCATGTGTGCTGAGCAGCAGGAGCTCCGGAGACGGGTAATATTTCCAGTTTGGAGCGGGTGGTAACTGTTAATATCCTCATGACAACCAGGAGGAGTGAGATTGTCATTGATTATATTAGTTGTTAATTTTGTAAATATTAACAATTTCTAGGATTATGGCACAGGATGTGAGCTGTCAACTTGCTTGTTTTCCTCCTACTCCTTCTAGCAATGACACATCTTTTATACTCCCGGATTCATGCCATGTGTTTGTTGCCTCATGCTGACACTGGGGCTGGCAGATGTTCTGGGATGAAACGGTGATAATATCCCAAAAGTTAGATGTTCTTCCCCTCCTGGGTACTTTGTTTCCTCTGATCTAAGGAGAAGTAATTTGCCTGTAAAGCACAGTGATTTATACATCTCTGTGGCTGGTTTCCATCCAGTGCTGCCACTGAAGCTGCTGCCTTTGGCACAGCTGGGCTCTCGCCTCCCCTTCCAGCTCACCTGTGAGTGCAGCACACAGGCGCTGCTCCCCATCCCCTGGAGCAGGGACTGAATTACTGCTCCCCAGGAACAGTCGGTGAAAAAGCCATTAAAATCAATGGCTTTGCAATGTATCTCAAGACCAAAGTTTCAACCATGTTTTTAGATCAAGGAGTACAGTAAGTGCACGTGTGCCACCCCTGCAGCTTGATGGGCACGTTCCGAGGCAGTTTAGTGATGAGTTGTGACTGGGAGCAAAGCATGGGGCAAGGCAGCTTTATGGGGGTGCTCACTCCTCACCTCAGCTCCCTGGCTGCTGGCGAGAGCCTCTCTGCCAGCTCTGCCCGGCTCCTGTGCTGCCGGCAGTCCTGAGCACACAGCTGCTGCCCAGCCAAGCAGCGATGAGCACAGTTCCACAATTTCCTGACGTCCCGGCTACTCCAGACTGTTTTCAAATGTCCTGTTGCTGAGGCAGCCACCAGCGCGAGGAGTGGGGAGCGTGGCTGTGGGGATGAACCTGCAACCTCCAGCCTGGAGTGGGTCATGCTTGTGACTGGTGACATACAAGCGCTGGACAAAACACTCCCATCGTTTTCATAATCGTTCAAATGGGGTGTTCTCCTCAAGGGCTGGCATGCTGCAGGGCTTGCCCTGACCTGGACTTTGCTGGCATGGGAATCACAGGCTGGTGGCAATCCTGTCCTGGCAATTTCCCCCATCACCCTGACATGCCAACCTCACATCTGCTGAGGCCACCCCAGGCGTGGTCAGCAGCGAGGGATCAGCCTCAGGACAATGCACCAAGGCAGGAACCACTGGCAGGGCTGGACATGACAGTGCCTCACAGAGGAGCAGCAGGAGGGGCGCAGAGCCTAAAGCCTTGCCTGAGGCTCGGTACTGCAGTCCCGGGCACCACCGAAGGAAGAGCAATGCTGCAAAGGCTGCGTGTGTGCTGGAACACGGGTGGCTCAGGCACTCAGTGGGAGAGTGGGCTTTAACTTAATACTAGGTGTAGGTTTTCCTCCGGTTTAGTATATGACATCGCAGCAGTGGCATGGAGAACCAGTGATCTTGTCAACTGCCCCCTCAGAGGGGTTAGTTTTAGAAGCCATACCGTTGGTGGCCTGGTTTGAGCACCCTCAGCCATGTCTCACCTGTTCTCGTATCAATCCAGATGTTTTGAGTAGCTACTCGAACACACCTGGCACACACGATTTCCCAAGGTCACACAGAAATGAGCGGCCCTGCTTGGGGCAGAGGAGGCTGTGGTTCAGGGGAATGAGGTGCACAGGTACTGTGATACTGGGATACGGGTTTAGCCATTCCCCTCTGCACCGTAAAAAGGGACTTTGCTGATCAATTTAAACTAATCAAAGTTTTCTGCTCAGTCGGTGATATCCAGAGACTCATTCAACACCCTGTAGATCAGGGACTCAATACTAATCCATTCAGAGGGGAAATGTAAAAATCCAAACTGTGATTTAAATCTGGGTACCCTGCACCCAGGCTTGGAGCTTAATTGTGCGCATCGGAGTGACCAGCAGCATCTCGAAATGCAGTGTTCCCCCTCTGCCAGCAGTGGGTGCAATCAGACAATTAGATCAGCGAGGAAGGAGAACACCAGATCTGAACAAAAATCAAGGCCTGAAAGAAAAATCTGTTTAATTCCTTGTGTTGCTGGTACAGAAAAGTGCCGAGAGATGGCAGGGAGCAGGCCTGTCACCCCCAGGCTTGGCAGGGTGTCCCTAGGGAGGCTGCTGGTATTTCCTTTCCCCTCTTGCATCAACTCTTCCAATTAAGAAACCAAATAATTCAGAGGCAGCCATGCAGAGCCCAGTGCCGTGGCAAGGGCTAAAAATAACCCCGAAGCCTCAAGAAAAAAACAGCTCCCGGGCTCCACGGCCAGCAAAGCCCCATTGCAGTGTGTGTGAGGGGGTCACAACCCTGGCTCACCCCGTTTTGGGGAGCAGCCAGTGCCCCAGCAGACAGCCTGGCCATTCCCCAGGGTTGGGGGTGCAAGGAACCTCGTGAGGGCAGGCCCTGGCAGTGACGCTCCTCTGCACCTTCCTGTGGGAGCATCCCCCAGCTGCCGCAAGTCTGGAGGTGTGGAGGCAGAGCCGGGAGACACACATAGTCCCCTGGGACACGCAGGCTCTGTGCAGGGGGTCTGGAGCCAACCTCTCCATCCCCAAGGAAAGCACTGACCTGGAAGCGGGTCCACAAGCTAGGCCTGGGCTTCGGACCTGCGGCTGATGGATTTGCAGAGAAACACAGAATAAAACTTAACAGCCATTCCTTTTTTCAGCAGGAAAATAGAGACATCCACCCCTCCCAAGAAATAAAGATTGAAAAATAATCTCACCCTTGAAAGCCCTTGAAATGAAAGAGGGGGGACAAACCCCCTGGATTTGGGAGGAGAATGGAATTTCTTTTGAGCAAATAAGTATCCAGGGAAGGCCAGGCCACCCAGCATAGCTTCACAGCTGGATCCACGCTCCAGCGAGGTACAGGTGGTTATAGAAAATAAAATAGTGCATCTGCTTCTGCATAGAAGTTTTCTGTTCTTGTAAACCGAATGAAATTAATCATTACATTTATCTACAGGCTGTTCTATAAAATCAATAAGCTCTAGCACTGCATAGCAACCAAAATATGACAGGGCACTTAAACTTTGCCAACTCAATCCAATTAATGATATCTTCATTAGAAAACAGTCATTTTTATAGAGTCGGTTGACTCTTCAAGGACTATAATATAAGCTTGATATAAGCTCATTGATTTTTACTTTATGATTTCCAGTTGAAAGCAAACAGAGATCACTCGCTTTATAAAACTGTGAAAATATGTGTGTATTTAACATACCAGTATTATTTATAAGCGGCAGCTTATATTTAAGTGCCTCTTGTACGGCTTGATAAAAGTGGTTCATGAATTCAGCCCTCTCAGATGTTCAGAGGATGTTCTTCCACATTATTGCTATCGTCATTTGTCTTTCCTCTCTGGCATGTGCAGTTTTTTATGCAGGAAAACTCTGTAGATGAGGCTCATCATCAAGGAAGAAGGCAGGCGGAATACCTATGAGGTGTCACTGGAAACCGAGCACCTCCGAAAATCCCAGCCTGGCTCTCCCATCTTTGCTTGCGACAGCCTGGGAGCTCACAAGGCACAAGGGTGACCAAGGGACCCTGAGGAAGGTATGAGTGGGATAACACTGCAGGTGTAGGGAGTTGGAGACAAGGAAAAGCTTATCGGGTGCTAAGGACTTTTTGGAGTGATGGGTGAAGGGAGAGGGGTTTGGTTTGGAGCAGGGATTTGGACGAGGAGGACCTCAAGACGCATTGTGTGCTCATGAAGCTCACAAGCTCTCTTAGGAAATGAAAGGTAAAAGCATGCAAGGAGGTGAGCAGCACTGAATCCAGTTCCTCTCCAAAGAGTGCAGAGGGGAGTAAGAGCCCTTCTCTGATGGGTGGGGGTGGTTGACACTGCGTAAGGTGGGTTTTGAAGGGGTGTCCCCATGCCATCCCCCACATCGAACCAGCCAGTACAGACAGACTCGAGCCAGAGACAGAGCTGAGCCTTGATTCTCCCTCTGGAACTTCAGTGGTGCAAACCAGAGCTGAAAACTGCAAGTCCCAGTAAAGTGTCCCAGTAAATGGCACTGGTAAGTGCTCAGTCCCAAGGGCAGGAGTGTGCCATGCACAGAGGCCCTGGGGGCTGGTAGGGCTCAGGTCCCTGACAGGGTTTACAGGAGGTTTGATTTCAGCTCCCAGGAGCATCCAGGCACCAAGAGGCGGACGATCCAACAGAATTTCATACTTTTTGTGTTGATGATGATTGTGAGGTAAACACAAGACAACCCAGTCTGAGCAGTGGTGTCACTGACAGGAGACTGCATCTCCTGCCTTCAACAAATACATAGAAGAATTGAACCAGCAGGAAGGTGTCACTCCTAGGTCCTCAGGACCAGTGGGTCCTTCCACAAACTCAAGCTGTTGGCTCTATGTAAGGCTGTGACTCCACCTTTTCTTGTGCTTCTCCCCCTCAACCCCATGCAGCTGAACAGCCATTTCTAAAGCATCTTCTCAGGGAAGAGAGTGGCCAGGTCCAGTGTCAGCACAGGGTGGGCTGCGTATGCTGTGTTTACTGTTTGCTGCAGACTCAGCCATGTCAAAACAGAGGGCTTCTTCCCCTCCTCTTTTCCTGGACAAACCTCAAAAAAGCAAGCTTCAGCATCTAAGTGGAGAAAAGCAAATCTACCAGCAGTGGCAGGAACACCTAGGTAAAACACAGCAGTGCCACATATTTCTCAGTAACAGTCCTTACCAGCATAGCCACATTTGTAAGTACAAAAAAAAAAATATCCCCCAATAGTGGCAAGTGCTTGGTCTTTGATGGTTTATTGTCATTAATAGGAAGCTTTTGTTAAAAGTCTGAATCTGGAAAGGAAAGATGAACTAAGCTGCTACTATCCTATCAATGCCCAGATCTTCCCAAAACCAAAGGAGTGGGTCCAGGGAATGAGAATCTGGGGTTTCAAAGAAGATGACAACTAATAAAGAGAGGAGTGAGTTCTGCTTCCTTTCCAAAGGCATGAGTCTGCTTTTGGTCATGACACTGCAGATACAGATGAGAACAAAAATATTTGCATTTCCATGGTAATTCTTCGCAGTGACATGGTGCATTACTCTGCCTCTGAGGTGCTTTGCCTGGCCAAATAACACAGGCACTGGGGGGATCATCGGCATGCACTGGGGGTTACCACCTGCCACTGGCAGACAAGGAGGGGACACAGGCGCCGCAGCGCTGGGCACAGGGCCATGTCTGCAAGTAGGCACACTCCTCTGCCAAGCCAGGAGAGCTGCAGAGGCTGATGGGCAGCCAAGACCACCACCACCATCATCAGGGCCCGGGCACCTGGGTTTGGCTCAACAAGCAGGAAGACTTGGTGTCAGGAGCCATTTGTGGCATATTGCAGGATAGAAAAGGTTTCCTGCCCCTGTGGGCTCAAGTCATCGGGGAGGTGAGCTGTAATGATCACAGAGGAAAGCTAGTCTCAGACCCTCAGCTGCTCTTTCCCCCTTGCCCGTGCTGGAAGAGATTTATCAGGGTAAATAATAGGATGAGCCTCAAGACCATTGTTTTGATGGTCTTGAAATAAGGCAGGTTAACAGGAGTTCCTCAAACCAGCATCAGGGGAAGAGGAGGAAAAAGCAGTGCCAAGAAGAGGTGATGAGCAGGTGAGTTCAGACCAAGCTGGGGGAACTGCAACCGTCGGCACCTTGTCACAAACATGGAGGCTCCTCTGGGGCACACGGTTCATTTCTGGCTGGGATAAAGCGTGAGCACACATAGTGGATGCCTCAATGCTGCCCGCTGCTCTCCTGCGGCTGTGAGGCAGCAGAGGGGCTGCTCTCACACACTCCACTGGGCCCCTGGCACGGCTCAGCCCTGAAGAAGGGCAGAGCTGTGCTTGGGCTGAGGGCAAGTGTCTTGCAAAGGAAAGGCTGGATGTGGTGGGTCATGGTGGTGTGAGAAGACAGGGTCTACCCTTCACACATCCCTGTCCAGACAAAGCCTGCACAGTGGCCCTGCTGAGCCTTTCTCCAAAAATTAGAGACCCCAGGACAGCAGCAGCAAGCTGGGGGTTTGGGAGGTGGGGGTGGGAATGCAGAGGGGGGTGGACATTGGCACATGGGAAGCACTGCCTGGCTGGTGCAGCCAAGGTGGTGATGCTGGCCTTGCCGCCTGTCAATGGCGGCTGTGCTCCGCTCTGTCCCTGTGGAGGAAGGCTACTGGTGCAAAGGCAGCAGCGAGAAATCCCTTACAAGAGCGAGTGACAGTAATTGGGAGTAATTGCAGCAATGCAGACATGAAGAAGGCCTTTTAGCAATTCACCACTCCCTATAATATAACATGAATAATCCCCCTCCAAAGTGATGCCTATGACTGCAGCCTCGTCGTTATTTTTTTTTAGTTTTGCCTTAAACCAGCTGTAAACTGAGATAATCAGTTTCTGTGGGATTCTTAATAAAATCACACATCTATTCCGCTTCTCAAATCGGCCGTTTTTCCACCTTGTCTTTGCTTAACGTCTTTTTCCTTTCAGTCACCCTTTCAAAGAAGAAAACAAATGTCGTTTGTCACCTGAGGCTGCTCTGCTGGTTATGGGTGCCATGGCAGACATTTCCTACCAGGAAGGACTGTAAGATTTGGCCTAAATTCTGCAACACTTTTACAGGGATCATAACTCCTATCTCCAAGGTCTTGCAGCATCTCAGTTTCCTTGAGTATGGGGTGACATTGAGACAGGGGCAGTCACCAGCAGCTGGTGCCAGAGCTTGCTCTGGTAATAAGGGTTATCCAGAATTTAAGCTGAAGAGTGACCAACATCACTGTGCACCACCATTCCCCAGGAGTCAGCCTTCAGACCCAATTTGGATGCCAAACTGCTGATGAAACCTGAAGGTCTGCTTCATGCCTTAGGTTATTTGTCTGACAGGGCTTCCTACCTTCCTCCTCCCTGCCTCCCAGGTTGTCTGGTGGCTGTCCCAGGAGGATGGGAGGTGTATTTATAATCCATAGCACTGAGGCTCACAAAAGTCAAGTGAGATTGAGCAGGAAATGCTCGTGTTGTGTTCAGAATAACCCTTGTTCAGTCAGTATTCTCTGTTTCAGCATTACCAACCAGCAGAGAAGGCTCAGATCCCTCAAGGCATATTGCTCAGCACATTGCTCAGAGCCCTGGAGCACTGGCTGGTCTTTAGCCTGGCTTCTGGGACTCAAGTGGTGGCACTCCAAAGGGAAAGGGTGTAAGAAGCCAGCGACAAAGAGTCAAACTTTTCAGAGGCATGGATGGGGCTGATGCATCTGACCAGGAGTTACAAGATGTAAGGAATAAACCTTCTGGGCCAGGTCAAGGAGCCCAGTGCCCTGCACACAGGCAGCCATGCAGCCTGTGTGCAGTCACTGCCTCGCCTGCCTCTCACCCCACTGCAAGGACCCGGGCTGAGGGTTCCTTGAAATAAATCTCCTCCAGACCTAGGGTCTGTGGCAAAAAACTGTATTTTCATATTTTTGAAAGCCAGGCCTCTCACATGGGTGCCTGAAAAGGGGTAATGGCAGCACAGTGGGAATCCTCTGCTCTTGTTTCACAGAGACTATCCCTCAAAATTTCAAATAAAACAAGTTCACTGAAAAGCTGGTGGGGTTCTTGTGAACTTTCCTTCCAAATAAAGTACGTTAAACTGCTTCTGAGTAGTGCAAAATGCCTTAACCTGATATTTGGGGTTCTGGTATGCATCTTGTAGTCTTGTTTCTATCAGTCACTATTCCCCTTTCAGGCAGCCTGTGAAGTGACTTCTTTCCCTTCCACACATGCAGGTGGGCTGTCGAAAACACAAACATGTTGTAAGTAAACTTGGCTATGACCTGTTGCTGCATTTCAGGGTTACTGCCGGGTGCCCACAGTCAAGGAGGTGGGCTGTGGTGGCTGGGTGCCGTTCAGAAAGAGTAAGAGTAATTCTACAGAGAGTATCTGGCTCAGCAATTAGCAAATAAACCAAGGAGCAGAGGTCAAAGTGTTTGAGACAATAATTTGTTTCTGGATTTAATTATTTACAGTTTGGCCATTCTATAAAGTTGCAGGGAAAAAAAATGGACAAACTCATTATGCATGAAGATTTATCATATACAGAGACTCTGTGCTTTCGTGACTGTTTAGCACTGGAGTGTCAGCACCTAGGTCCACAAAAAATTCCCAATTACTTTTATAGTGGCAATGAGCAGGTTTCTGTCTGCAGCCCAGCCCTAGCAGTGAGCAGAGAGCCTTCTGCGGAGCTCATCTCGGTGCCTCTTCTTCCCCCTCCTCCTCTCTGGAGCCAACCACAAGACTTGGAGGACTGTGAATCTTTGAGTGGGGTTCAGTGCAGGGCAGCGCTCTGTTTCAGGATCTCCTCTCCTAAACAGAAAGCCTGTACTCAACCCAAGCCTGCAGAGCAAATCTGCCCCTCTGCAGAGTCCAGAAATGTGGCTCTAAACAGAAGTTTAGGCACCATCCCTAGAGACGATCTAGCCTGTTCATATATCAGGACAAAAATTCACTGACAATGAATTAAAAAGGGAATTTTCTGCCTAGCATGCTTTGTATCCATCATGCTGGAAATAGATCCCAGTTAGCAAGGCTCACTCACTCATCATACGGACTCTTTCTGTATTATCTGACCCTTTTAATTACCCACTGCAGAATGACTTGTCTGCCATCACACAAACTTTCCCAACATCAGGACAGAACTAACAGCCCTCACTTCAGCACTTTTCAGAAATCCCACCAGTGCCCAGCTGGGTTTCTGCACTTATGGTACCTACAAGGACAAGCTGATGGCTCTGATTGATACGTGCCAGAGCTGAGGGTTTGGTCAGCCCAAGTCCTAAAATGCAGTTTGTGCAGTCATCCCACTGCCTCTTGGCTTTATCATCTTCAAGTCAATTCAAGTAAAGCTGATAATTTCTGTGAGAAAAATGACAAAGCAAGCTATCAAAAGCAACTTGTTTGATTACTAAGTGAGGCAAGAACCTGAATCAGCTCCATTTCCTTGCAGCATTTTTGGTATTCTGTTAGTGTTTCTAAGATTTCTCATCTCCTGACACACCGAGACATTCATCTACAGTTACAGTGAAAACCCACAGCTTTGTAGAGAAGTCAAAAATTTGTCCTCATCTGCTGCCTGTGATGCAGTCAAATGTTTCAACCCAGCAGCTCCAGACCCTCTCATCCTTTCTGCAGTGTTTGCTGAAGTATGTCCACTTCTCCCTAGCTCTTTGTTCCTCTCACGATGGTGTTTCTCAGCTAAGGGCAGTGTTTGAAGAGTGTTTCACTACACACTTTTAGCAATACAAACATCAAGAGCGTTTGAGGTGCTCTGTGAAGAGGCTGTTAAACAATAGTGCAGCTGTAGGAAAAAAGTGGGAGTAGAAGTAACACCAGGGTGGAAGGCTGAGTCGGCAGGACTCATGGAAACACATCAACAACAACAACATGACGGGTATGGGAATACTGAGTTAAACATGGAGCTACAGGATAGTGCCAGTGGGCAAGACACAAATACGTTTATCAGGGCGGGGGGAAGAAGAGGTATTATCATTCTGTGCAAAAATCTGGAGTGGAGTATACCTTCAAGCTGTTGATTGTTTTTTCCGGAGCTGCTGAACAGATTAATTCTTATGGAAAAACACAGCAAAGATGTGAAGAAAACATTAGGAAATCAGAATACATTTGTCAATCTAAATCACTGAGCTTTAAAAAATCACCAAATACAAATAGCATCAGCAGCAAAATCCACACACGCACACAAGGACCAGATCCGTGGGGTTCCAGAGGATTGCGTGGGAAGGGAGGGAGGCATTTTGGGGTGCAGAGGCTCTGGGTGCCAGCCCTGCTCTGAGCACCGCAGCAACCAGCCAGCTGTCTCCTCCCTGGGCGAGCATCAACCCGGCCCTGCTGAGCTCCTGCCTATGAGCTTCAGTTCTGACTTTGGGAGGGGAAAACCAAACCTTGCCACACGAAAGGAGCAGGTCCCTCCTAGAGGGAAGGGTTTGCTCACGTCTGTAATCCCTGTGGCTGGAGAAGACCTGAATTAGCAGGATTTTTTTCCAGCCCTCTGCCCAAGCACTTAGAACAATCAGCATTTAGTGTGTCCAAATCACACCTGCAAACCAACCGACAAGGTTTAGCTCAGGTCTCCTGTCCAGGCGTTAGTTGTGTGCCCCACACATTTGTACTTCTGTATTTCCATATTTCTGTCCCACACTCCAGGCTGTCCAGGCTGCTGTTAGGTGGCACAAATCCTGTCTGCCTGCCTGAGTTTGGCCCTGGCAGGAAGAAGAAAAAACATCCCCATTCAGATGCTGTCACACAGCGCTCTTTTGGGGACAGAACTGTGGGATTAGTTTCCCTAATCTAACAGAGACAACTCCTGCCACTCCCACACACCCGCCTCTTGCCTACCTGACTCTGACAGGTCTGTGTCTGTATCCTGGCGTGACTCTGCCCTGGACTCAGACACACTTCTCATCTGTAAGAGAGAATACTTTTCATACATATCAAAACCGTGTAGCACCGTGAGTAGGAAGCATGTTGTGTATTCCTGGGAACTGGGAAGAAATGCAGGCATTGCTGGCTCTCTGAAATCCCCTGGGTAATCAGATGTCATTTTGGACCCAGTTGAACAATGGATACCCTGAATTAACTGCATCAATTAGAAATCAATTTTGTGTCACTGGCACAGCCCCTGCATGGACACTGCCAGCAGCCAGAGTACTCTGTTTTGATTTAGCTGTAGTTGGGAAGAAGACAAAACCAATTTAGCGAGACAGTGAGGAGGGTGGTGAAAGCAAGGTGCTGATGCTCTCCAACACTGTGCCCAGCCCCATTGCTGGGGGAGTTTGCTTAGATGTGGGGATTTCTTTCCAAGTCACCATCACTAATTCCTGACATGGGGTTGTTGTAAGAAGCAGTAGGGAATGCACAGCTTGTTTTACCAGCTTCTTGGGCTCCTTTTGTTGCACCTTTTCACATGGCAAAGTGGCAGTGGTACCTGGCTAAAGTTCCCTGTGCAGTGAGCAAAGGAGCTGCCTGTTCCCTTTTTTCTAAAGCAGCTAGGAAGTTGTATATCTCCTGGGGAAAAAATAAATAAATTTTAAAATCTTAAAATATTATTTTCTTTTTGCAAAAGGGCTCTTACTGATTTCTTCCTCTTTTTTTTTTTTTTTTTAAGATTTTGGATCTGCTCTCCTTCAGAGTGTGACTCTGCAAGATCCTTTGGCCAGACAGATGCTGGATGTTGCCAGGCAGCAGACAAGCCATGCCTCTTTGTAGACCAAACTCAGCGCTACTTCAGTGGCCTCAATCCACTTGACATATCAGCAGATAAGCTGCTTTCTCCGTGGGTCCCACATACAGCAGAGCACTCTGCTTTCCTGGCACAAGTGGGCAGCCTCATCCTTCTCAATTTTGTGAGCCGTAAGAGCCTCAAAACAGCATTCTTTTTAAAGGGGAGCAGTCAAGGAGAGCTATGCTAATTATCTTGGGAAGAGGGTCCTTCAGGTCTTTGCCAGTTTTTATCAAAGCATAAAAAGCAATTATTAAAATTAATGCAATTTACCATGTGTTCTACTTCTAGCAAAGCTATTTTTGGCAAGGGTTGCCATCTGTCCCACTCAGCAAGATCAGCCACAGACTTTTGCTCTCTATTCCGCTTCCCACAGCTCTGATGTAGAGCTAGGCAAACACACGCCTTTTTGCAGAGCTGAGTCCCTCAACTGCAGCGTCTCGCTTACCTGACAACTGCCATCACATCACAGAACTGTAGGGGTTGGAAGGGACTTCCAGAGATCATCAAGTCCAACGCCCCTGCCAGGGCAGCCTGTTTCCATGCTCCATCACCCTCACGGTGAAGTTCTTCCTCACATCAGTGTGGAACCTCCTGCGGTCCAACTTGTGACCATTGCCCCTTGTCCTGTCCCCACAGGGCAGTGCAAAGAGCTTGGCCATCTCCCTTTGTCTCCTGCACTTCAGATATTGATAAACATTGATGAGATCCCCTCTCAGTCTTCTCAAGGCTGAACAGCCCCAGCTCACCCAGCCTTTCCTCATTGGAGAGATGCTCCAGGCCCTTCATCATCTTTGTGGCCTCTGCTGTACTCTCTCCAAGAGATCCCTGTCTGTTTTGTACCAGGGAGCCCAGATGGTCCTTTGAGCTGGAAGGACATGCTGGTGCGTGTCCTCTGCGTGAGGAACTGCGTTTCTTCTTTCCCCATTGCTCTCTGCTCGCACGGCGGATGCCCCCACGTTGCTCTTGGGTGAGCAAGTGAAGCACCCTCTGCCCTGAGCAGGTGTCCAGTGGGCCGATGTCTCCGTTGCCGGGGGTGGGGGGCAACTGGCAGTTCCGTTGGCACAGTGACAAAAGAAAGCAGGTTCTGTCTGTGTTTTTCACTGTTCTACAGCCTGTCTGACCTGAAGCAAGTGAAAATTAGTTCATCTACATTTGTATGCAACTGGAGACAAACCAGCAATACAAAAATAACTGTGTAGGGAATGAAGACCTGGCTGCAGGATAGTGCTGTGGTCCCACGGGCATTCCAAGGGCCAAAGGAGACTCTGGAAACCTGGTGCAAACACGTACATATATGGGAACACAGCAGGCGCGATCGTCTGGGGTGGAAGCAAGCGGCTGGAGTGCTGGGGGTGGTTTTGCATTTGCCACACCCTCGCAGCCCTCGGGCAGCAGCGTCCTCTGCACCGAGATGTCCCCTCTGTACAAATGAAAGAGAACCCTGCAAAGAGTATAGCAAGGGCAGCTCAGACCACCCTTTGCGCCATTTGTCTGAAGTTCTGCAGACGAAGGAAGTTGGGCAGATGAAGGACACTATTCTAACGTGAAATCTGGGATGTGAATCCCTAAAGAGATGATTAAACATATAATGAGGGAACTCTGGCTCCAAGTCTTTAGACCCAGGCTGTCTGGTGGCTGGATCCCACAGCATGGCAGCATATTGCTTTCTGCTTGCCATACTTCCTGAAGAAAGGAACCTGAGTCAAAATTTGTCAGCAAAGCAGTTTGTGCTTAAAGCCATTATTATCCCTACCTGGTGGGAGACAAAAGTTGGAGGAGCAGTCACCAGAAAAGTTGTCTGAAGAAAGAATTTGGTCCAAGCCACCTTGAAGTTGCTGCTGTTCACCTTCACTTCAGCACTGCTCTGTGCATGCAAGCACCAAGATTCCTCCTGCACACACACTGTTTGTGCTGTGTCATGCCTGGTTCAAAATAAATTCTCAAAATAATGCCTGAGTATGTTTCTCTCAGGCTATTATCACTGCAACATTATGGCTAGAAATGCTGCTCTCCAAAAATGACACTCCTTTTGTAACCCAGGTCCACAACAGTGTCCTGGTCAGATGGACTTTCTCCGCTCAGAAGCACTGCCTCACCTCGGATATCCTTCTTGGAGTCCTCCCAGCATTGTAGTGAGAAGTGGCATTTATCAGAATACTGAGTGCAATTTTTTTTTTTTTTTGCATTTCTTTTCCTCTCCCAGACTTTAAATTCAAGAAAAGATTCTCATCTCTTTTAGATATTTAAAGGCTGACATTAGCAATTTAAAGTTAATTAAACAGAAGATTCCAGGCTAAATTCCAGGCTAAGTTCTCACAAATAGCAGTGCAACTCCAATATGAATTCAGTGAGCTTCCCCACATAGTAACTTGGGAGCAAGGGCTTCTTTCAGGCCAGTGGAGTCACTCATGTGTTGAGTGCAGGCAGCGTCTGGCACTCTGTCAGTTAGCTCAGTAGGGTAACTCCATGCGTGCACCAGTGATTGAGTACTTTAATGGAATATTGTGTATATTATCCTGCTCTTTTGGATTACATTTAAACAAAAAAATCCAGAAGAGCAGGTTGGGGAATGGTGATAACCACAAGTTTAGTGTTCTGTGCTGACTCCGGAAACACAGAGGCATCTCTGGTTTACATCTGTGTGCATGCATGTGCATGGGCAGGTGTGTCCCCCTGCGTATTAGGAACATAAATATAATGTCTTGCTAGACAAAAGGAAAATCTTCCAGTTTAAATTTCATCTTCCTGGAGAGTAGAAAAATCTCATTGTCCAGAGGGTGGACATGCTCTCTAGCTCACCACCTTCCTCTTCACACCTGGTGCCTTTTGGATTTGTGCAGTAATTGTGTGTACTGGAGTTGTATTGTTGTATAGGAAGAATACCAGCAGTCCAGCTGAAAATGTATGTATGTATTGCATAAGATCACAGGCACATCTCAGAAGGTGATTAATACTTTGGGGTTTTTTTCTCTCCAATCTGCAGCCTTTTTTTTGATGCTATTACTAAACGCACAAACTAAGACACAGTCACAAATGCCGATCCCGAAGTGGCATCCAGTACAGGACAGCCTATTAATAAAGGCATTGGTAGTGCTTTATGCTGGGACACACACACAGTGGTTCCTCCACGTGGCTCAGATCTCCACACTGCCACAAGGAAAGGTCCCTTCCTCGCTGTGCAGGCACAATTGATCCCTTTTGGGGAGGAGAGTGCCCACTGTAACTCCCCATGCTTCACAACTCTGAATGCGATGCAAACTGCTGCAGAGCCCATTCTGATCTCACATGCATTAGTTAACTTCTCAGTTTGCAACTTACTTCAGTGGAGCTATTCCTAATTTGTGATGGATCAAGCCTACAAATCAATATTGCAGTGTGGGGTTTTTTTTAAATGATGGAAGGCCAAATTTCATGAAATTCTGAGCACAGTTGCCTACCATAATAATTGAAGGCTCACCACCTTGCAGGATCATGAAGTCCACTGTGTGCCACTTTGCTCTGAAGAAGATTGTTTGGGATCAAAGGGTCTCCTGCTTTAACTAATGGAATGTATAGGAAGAAAAATGAATAATCAAAAATAATTGCAATTTGCAAAGTAAATTACACCATTAACTGCTCTGGAAATCAATAACCAGGCACAAAAAGAAAATCAGTTGAGGGGATGATAGAAGAAAAAATAAATCTCTTGGGCATCTTGCCACTCTGGGGATTTTAATTTTGAGTTTTCCACTCCCAGCTATCCATTCTTAATGCCCATCAATCAACCTCCTGATGAATATAAAGGACTCTGGTAAGGAACACCACAAGATTGCTGGGTTGGTAGAACAAAGGAAAGGGAGTCTTTCGGGTTTGGAGGGGGTAGGGTAAATCGCAGATGACAGTTTAGAAAAACTTTGCCTCTGCTCTTGCTTTTTTTCTCCTAACAACTTTAATAGTATTGGCAGTTCAATGACCATTTCAAAGGTAACCAAAACATATTCATAGGCAAATCACTTGGAAATCTCCCAATTGACTCGAACAAGTGACATAATTTTTAATAGAAGCACGACATGATTTATGCCTTTGCTTATTGGTATAGTTTTAAGCAGGGACAAAGTGGTTGTTTAATCTTACTCCCACGTTAGAAGCATTTATCTTCCACCCCTTTGTGTTTACTATTTACATCTTCATAAGAATGCCGACACTGTAGCCTCCACTGTTAGCGATACTCCTTGATGTAATGGCACTTATGGATATCTCTACATTTTGGGGTTTATTAATGAACACTGTGAGTCCTTCTGTGTGTCTGCTTATGACAAGTTACCTGCTACAGATTTCAATCAAGGAGTTAAAGGGGCATCAAGTAGAAACCCTGCATGAAAAACACCCTACCTGCTGGTGCTGCTACATAAGTGGTTGCAGAAGCCAAGACCTCTTTACCAGAAGAGAGTGATGAGGTAAGAGGTCCATCCTACAGAAGTGGAGGGGGTGTTGAGAAAAAAACGTGTTTTCGGCAAGTACGGCTGACCCAGCCCGTGAGCTGCAAGCAGGCACGGTCATGGTCTCTGGGGAACTGGAAAAAGCTGGTGGAAGTGCTCTATGAAACAAGTCACTGTGTGAAATGTAGTGTGCTTGTCGGCAGATTGAGGCTATCTGTGGAGGAGGCACTTACTGGTCCGTACAAGCAGCTCCATAGCGACACGGCTTTTGGTGACCTCACTAGAAACTGTCCGAATCGCAGCTCTCCCTGCAAAGGAGGGGCCTTGCTTGCAACCAGTGGTTCAATCTTGTGAGTAAACAAGGGCACCTGTAATTATGAGAATATTTTATGGTTAATGACTGATGGTTATGTTGGCAATTATCAAGTGTCATACATGATTATTTTATGTCTTTATACTTGGTCAGTTGAACGTGTAACCTTTAGCTCCTTATGTGCTTAAGACTTGGTTTTACCTACAGAGTTGGGGTTTTACATCTGTGGTGATTTGCCAGTTGAAATATGATGTACGTGACCTGGGTACAGATCTTTCCATTTTAATTCCTCCCCCTTTCCCCTCAGTAACGTCATGTTCCACTGATCTTTGCAGATTAAAAACTAAAAAGGAAGAGATATGTGGAATTTATTTGCAAGTATATTCTCCTTGTTGAGCCCTGTCACTTTAGTGACAGCCCTTCCTGAATTCCCCCCCTCATTTGGTTTTGGAAAGTGGTTTGTAACCCTTTCAAGGATGGACATATTTTCTTTAGATTATCTTCCTGTTCACTTTCCAGTTTGGAGACCGATCTCCCTGATGCCATCAGAAGGCATCATTAATTGTGATAAAACTTAATCTAGAATATTTCCAGTCACGTGCACACACGAAAATGGCTGGAGGCCCTGAAAAGCAGAGAATGCCCTGTAGAAGGGCTTCCTACATTCCAAGGGACAGGTAAAAGCTTCTGAAAAATCAGCAAAATCCTTTTTTCTGTTGTGCACCAAAGCTGATTTTCCTTCCATGAAAGAATCCAGCAGGCAGCTTGATCCACTATAAATACAGATGGTCTTCAGTCATGCTGACCAAAACAAGTTATTGTTGCCTGTACGAGATTCTACCAAAACTGGTGAGGGATGTGGTCCTCTACGGGACCTGCATGGCACATGCAGCAGCCCTCAGACTTTAGCAAACTGGGCAAACAGAACTGAACTAGGACACCGGGAGCAGGTTAGGGTAGCAGCAAAGGTCTCACCACCATTCATACCAATATGACTATTTTCCCCCTTTCATGACGTTTTATTTTGTAGCACTGGACACACTTGTTGAAGTGACAGTATGTTGTTCCCTGGCCACACCACTGGTATCCAGGCTGAAACACCGGCTTTCGCATGCACGGTTAAACCAGTGTCCATAAAGCTATGGTGTAGCAAAGCCTGAATTTTTGAGTTGACTGAAATTCAAAATGCTTCTCTAAAATAATTTTTTAAAAAGAGCTAAAATATAAGCAAGAGCAAAACAGATGCAGATAGGTGTGAGCAGAAGCACTGTGGAACTTGGCAGAGCGTTTGAACGCTCCTTTACTCGGCATATGCCTTTTTCCACGTTACTCCTGCTCCCTGTGGCTGGGAAAGGGCTGCCCTTTCTCACAGAGTGGTTTTTCCTGGGCTAACCCTTGAACTGAGCGCTGCGGGTGTAAGGAGCCATTTTGTACCTGGCAGCTGTGAGCCAGGGGGTGCGTTCTTACAGGGCTTTCCCTGCTTTTTCCCCTAATGTTGGTGCTGAGGCAATAGCACACACGTTAAATGGACATGTGTGTTATGCTGTGCATCTTTAAGGCGGTTTATGAACATTAACTAATTAGTCGGTAAGGAAAAGAGCTGTGAGAAGGCTGTTTCAAGTGGCAGAAGCTGCAGGGGATACAGCTCAAGCACCAACTGAGGGTCTGAATGCGTAAAGGCCTGAGAAGAACAGGGAGGGAGGCAAAGGGGCTGAAAGGCTGGAGCAAGCCTGCAAGAGGCCTTCAAAATTACAAAGAAATTGAACGTGTTAAGGCTGGCAGCAGCTCACATAGGTACAATGGTTATATTAAGAATAGACTGTCAATCTTGACTGTTAGCCTTTAGCATGGAGAGGAGATTATATTATAACATAAATGCTACCCAAACCTTAATTACAGCAAATCAATGATTTGACATACGGCTTCAGGAAAACAAAGGTCCCATGGTAAAAACAGGCTTCTATGTTTCCTTTAACTCCAGACTACCAAGACCCTCTGTGCATAACTTCTGAGCCCTTTGGTTTGCCATTCTTAGTTTCCTTGGAAATATATATATATNAAGGTTAATCTGTTAACTAAAGAACTGGTCTGGCATTTGAGGTCCCAGGTTGTGTCCCCAGCAAACATACAAGCTCCACTGACAATGAGCATCAATGCTTTCCCCATTCTCTCTATTCTGCTCACTTGGGCTGTGATTTTTGTGGCTGCCCTCTTTGGGAGTAAGTCTGTGAGAGCTGAGAGTGAATGACCACTCTTGGCCATGTGCCTGAGGACAAAACTGTCTATGAAGAAGGTGTGATTGTTACAGGAGGACCTCACTTTAAAAATCAGGCCTATAATAGCTGGAGCAAGGAACTGAGACCATGCTTAATACCAGTGAATCACCCAGCATCTCTTATGGCTCAACAGACCCCAGTAGGTCTGTGCCCAGTTGAAGGCAAGGGATTTGGGATTTTCCCAATGTGTAACATGGCCCTTGCAATGGAGGCATACACACATCCTGATGTCACAAAACTGCCGGGTTGGGGATCACTAAACACAACACCTCAAGGGCCCAGCTACAGACTGAGAGGGAGCTGTCACTTTTGGCACAACTTTTCTTTTTTTCCCTGCCCAGATGAAAGAGCAGTGTTGAAAGCCCTTTCTTGTGTGGTGAAGAGAGCAAGGAGATACAAACATCATCCTTGAAGAGTGCTCAGCTGCCTTCTTAGGTCTTGAGAGGAAGCCCTTAGCTGAGGGAACTGGCTAGCTTGTGTCAGTGCCAGAGAAAGGGTTTTTTTAAAAACAGAATTAGAGGAAAGAAAAAAGGAAGGAAAAAAGAAAGGGTGGTGGTGGTGTAGTTATTTACAAGTTCAGGAAATTGAAGCTTTATCGTGAGTTTTCTGGGGAGATAAGGAGCTGGGCTGGTCCATGTCTATGTGGTACAGGCACACTCACTGCCTTTGAGTCTCTCAGGAAAGAGCAGAAGGAGCTGCTGACATTTCTGCTTAAAAGGAAGAATCAATGAATCTTTGTTTCCCACTGCCTGCTTGTTTGACCTTATTGTGTTGCAGACTAGAAAAGAAAGAAAAGGGAACGGGTGAGGGGAGAGGGGATTCGTGCTAATAAAATCCAAGACAAGATCACAGCCCTCTGATCATCACTGGAGATGCTATTATTTGGTTGTTGTCCTATTTGCCGCTGTTGCTCATTTCGGATTCTTGCCTTGCTGTAATAAGTCACACTCTTTCCAGCCATCATCCCTGTATTGACAAGCAAATGTCACCCACGTTTGATTGACGTCCATTGCTCCTGAATACAGAAGTATGATTTAGGAATCAATTCTGTTTGTTTATTTAAGCAGCTCTTTGTGTACCTTGTGTATCTGCAAGCAGGACAAGTTCCTTAATATTTTCTCATGAGAAATGCCACTAATACTGCACATTCTCCTTCTCATTCAGTCACAGAGGTCCCCACGAGTCCTTGGAAGAGGAGAAGAAACCTTTCATATACATCCACAAAAAAAATCGAAAAAAATCTCAAATGAAAAAACCTCAAAAAAACCCACCACCCACCCAAAAAAAAAACCAAAAACAAACCACCAAAACCCAACCCCATCCCCAGGACTTGGCAAAATGCTTTGCTCCTCCCGAGTTCAGCCAGGGAGACCTTTTTCTCAGGTCCAGGCATCTGTTGATCTGCATATGACCCGCACTTTCCTCTGGCTTCTAAACAAAAGGGAACTCTTTTCCTCAGTATCCGTTTGCCAGCAAAGCCGTGGCTGGCTTTAACGCTGGGAAACACTGCAGCCGGTGACGAGTATGTCAGTTTTAATTCACAGAAAGAACTGTTTCTTTCTCTGGCTTTACAGTTGCAATCAGGGAAGAGGGGAGAGGGAGAGACGAAATGGTATGAGACGCTAATCTCTATTACTCTGCGAGGTGGGAGTATATTTTTATCAAATAACTTCCACTTGGACAATTGGTAACTTTAAAGCATCCCTACATTTAAAGCAGTATTCCCCCCCCGACCCCCCCCCAACCCCAAAATAAAACCACCAGCCCACTAACGTGGCAGGGTAGCCTCTGGGAAGCGTTAAGCAGGAGGTGGATTGACCTTCTGATGCTCGATCGGTGACCTGAAGGGTACCCAGAGGCTGCTGAGCACATCTCTTCCTTTCGGTCTGCTCCAGAAAGAGCTGTCATCGCAAGATGCAGCTAGTGAGTGAGGCTCACGATTTCAGTTCATCCGTTTGCGGGAGGGGTGGGGGAGGGAGAGTGGAAAAAAATATATATTTCCCACACTGCCAGAGTAATGCCAAACTCTCTGCGAGTGGGAAGAGCGGAGCAGATGCTGGAATGAGATGCCAAAGCAGCTCCCCTTTCCCCTGCGCTTTTGGGTGCCTATAAATTGCTCCAGCGCGCTCGTCAGCCTCCTCCTCTCCTGGCAGGTGGCACCCGGGCAGGATCCCGCTCTCTCTCCGGCTCCAGCTCCGGCTCCGGCGCGGCGCGGCATCGCGGGCTCCCGGCGGCGGGCACCGGGGCGGTCTCGGGGCGGCCGGGAGGCGCGTCCCCGCTGAGGACTGTCGTCTCTGCGAGGAAAAAAAAAAAAAGAAAGAGAAAGAGAAAAAGAAAAAGAAAAAGAAAAAGAAAAAGAAAAAGAAAAAGAAAAAGAAAAAGAAAAANCTTGGAGGCGAGCGGGGCGATCGCGAGAGGAAAGGCAAGTTCCAGGGAAAGTTGACTCGGACTGGCACAGCCTGCAAAAAAAAAAAAGTCGATCGCCAGCGGGTGCATAAAAGTGCGGGCGGCCGGGGCGCGGCGGCAGCTCTCCCTCCATCCCTCTCTTCATCCTTCCCGGCGGCTGCAGCGGCCGCAGCGGAGCGCCGCGACCCGCGGGAGCCCCCGCCGCCACCGGCAGCGGGAGGGCGGCGAAGCCCCAGGGGAGCCGAGCTCGGGCG